>VXBZ01012348.1:162309-254623 GCA_013399135.1 Heliornis fulica
ACAGCAAAGGGCCATCACTTCTGTGATGAGGGCACGCATAGCCACCGCCATCGCCATGTCCTTCTGCGAGGTCCACTCCCCCAGGCTTGCCGCTGCCAAACCCCGCTGCAGCGATGAGCCTGTCCAGCGGGTTCCAATGGCAGCCCGACCAGGGTTTATCAAGTTTAACCTGGGCGAGGTGCCAGGGCCAGCCGACCAAAGGGAACGCAGGCAGGGGAACGGCCGGTGACCTCTGGAGAGGAGCCGGCGCTGCAGCTGTATGCTGCGGCTGGTGCTGCCAGCCAAGGCTTGTGAGGACAGGTAGCACCTGGCCTGGCCGCCCCAACCATGTGGGACTCTGCCACAAGGATTGGGAGAGGGAGGGCTGGGTGGGCAGCTAGCCATGAGGTGCAAGGATGGCCTTGCTGGGGATCTGGGATTGTTTAGTCTGGAAAAGAAGAGGCTGAGGGGAGACCTTATCACTGCCTATAGTTACCTGAAAGGAGGTTGTAGAGAGGTGGGCAATGGTCTCTTCTGCCAAGTGACAGGTGATAGGACAAGGGTAAATGGCCTCAAGTTGCACTGGGGCAGTTTCAGATGAGATGTTAGGAAAGAGTTCTTCACCGAAAGAGTTCTTGGGATGTGGAACAGGCTGCCCAGGGAAGTGATTGAGTCACCATCCCTGCATGTATTTAAAAGACAAGTAGATGAGGTGCTTAGGGATATGGTTTAGGAGAGGACAGGTACAGTTGGACTCATTATCTTAAAGATCTTTTCCAACCTTGTGATTCTGCGATTCTGTGATTCTGTGGTGTAGATTTAGGTCACTGGAAACCCAGTGTTATTAAAAAAGCAGGTGTTTTCACTCTTAAATCGCTGATTTTTACCAGTAGCTTATACATCTACAAAAATATTAAGAAACCCCCAACCTTGGCAGGGCACAGAGGGCAGAACTGGCTGACGGGGGAGGGAGGGGTGGCAATCAGCAAGGGGCTGGGTGTGCAGCCCAGCCCAGAGGCTGGGCAAGAAACCCTCAGGTCCTGTGCAGCCCTGCCTACTGCTGGGCTTGCTTGTTGGACCCTAAAAATAATTTTTCAGTTGCTCTCGGGTCATTTCTTTCCCTCCCCTACCTTTGGCCAGCAGTTGTGTACTGCAGGTATGCTTTTGGAGGAGGTTCAAAAACATGAGTAAAATTTGCATTTTGACAGGTCAACGCTGAAAGCAGATTTCAAGGTTGAGCAATGCATGCAAAATTTGGCCTTTTGGGGTGTTGAATTTTTTTGGGCATTATATATGTGGAGCTGCAAGCTTAGAAGGGGGGAAAGACTAAGAAGACAAAAGGAAAACAGATCTGAATATTTTTTTACATTATCCCTTAATAAAGGGGATTATATAGAGGTAGTTCTACCCTGGCAGAGAGCATACTTTTTTTAAAAAGTGTAATCTATAAGCATGAGAAGTTCTTAAATGTTAGAATAAGCTGTTAAAACCATAAACAAAAAATTCTCAAAAGCATGATACTGAAGCCAAGTATTTGTTCAGGGCCAGGAAATGTGTTTTCAAGATCTGTAAGAAGACATGGATACATTAAAGTTTTTGGCAAAGTTTTGGAAGACCTAACTTGTATGTTAGGGTAATAGCTGGCAAGACCAATGAACTTAATATCATTTCAAATCCACGTGGAGGGTCCTGGTACTCACAAATAGTATGGTGAGCTGATGTATAATTGAAATATTATGACTGAGTGAAGTACTCTTGTACTTCAGTGTGGTCGAAAATCAGGGTACATTGCTGTGCTCAGATGGACATCGGTATTCATCTAAAAATAATCACTGGAATGAGCACAGACTTCTGCATCTGGAGGCTCTCTTCCACACAGTAGCAAAACCTGCCAACTTTTATGTAATAAAATTTCAGGTTTAGGACAAGTTTATTGTGCCATGAGCTTCCCTGTTACCCCAGAAATAATAATATTGAGAAAACTGGATCTGGAAATGTACTCTGTTGCTGCTTTTCCCTTGCTCTGTTGCAGAGCCTGCATGGACAGTTCTTATCTCCTACTTGACATGTAAGGATGCTATACGGGAAGTATGTCAGGTTGCCCAAAGCCCTATCCAGCCTGGGCTTGGACACTACCAGGGAGCAGGCAGCTACAGCTTCTCTGGGAAACCAGTTCCAGTGGCTCATCACCCTCACAGGAAAGAATTTATTGCTAATGTCTACTCTAAATCTCCTCTCAGTTTAAAGCCATTACCCCTTGTCCTATCACTGCAGTCTCTGAAAAACAGTGCTCCTCCATTTTTTCTGTAGGCCTCTTTTAGTTACTGGAAGGCTGCGGTAAGGTTTCTCTGGAACCTTCTCTTCTCCAGCCTGAACAAGTCCAACTCTCTCAGCCTGTCTGCATAGGAGAGGTGTTCTAGTCCTCTGATGATCTTCATGGCCCTTCTCTGGACTTCCACTAAAACAAGTCTTTCTTGTTTTGGGGTCCCAGAGCGGGACACAGTACTCCAGGTGGGGTCTCACCAGAGTGGAGGGGAAGAATCACCTCTCTCAATCTGCTGGTCACGCTGTTCTTAATGCAGCCCAGGGCATGGTTTCCTTTCTGGGCTGCAAGCACATATTGCTGGCTCATGTTGAGTTTTACATCAGTCAACACCTCAGAGTCCTCCTTATGGCTGTTCTCAATCCATTCTTTGCCCAGCCAGTAGTTGTATTTGGGATTGTGCCAAAACATATGCAGGACCTTACACTTGGCCTTGTTGAACTTCATGAGATTTGCATGGGCCTACTTCTTAAGCTTGGCAAGGTCCCTCTGGGTGGCATCCCTTCCCTCCAGCGTACTGACCTCACCATACAGCTTGGTGTCATTGGCAATCTTGGCAAAGGTGCATTCGATCCCGTTGTCCATGTCTCTGACAAAGGTGTTAAATAGTGCTGGTCCCTATACTAACCCCTGAGAACTCCACTATCACTGGTCTCCATTTGGACACTGAGCTGTTGACCACAACTCTTTCAGTGTGACTGTCCAGCCAGTTCCTTATCCACTGAGTGGTCCATCTGTCAAATCCATGTCTCTCCAACTTAGAGACAGAGATGTCTTGATGGATAGTGTCAAATGCTTTGTACAAGTCCAGGTAGATGATGACTGTCACTCTTCCCTTGTGCAGCAATACTGTAACCCCATCATAGAATTTTGAGGTATGATTTGCCCTTTGTGAAGCAATGCTGGCTTTCACCAGTCACCTTGTTTTCTATGTGCCTGAGCAGTTTCTAGGAGGATCCACTTCATGCTCCTGCTGGACACAGAGATGGTCTTTAGGTCCTCGTGTCTTCCTTTTTTCCCTTTTTAAAAATGGGGGACTATGTTATTCATTTTTCTGTCAGCAAGAACTTCACTGGACTGCCACAACTTCTCAAATAGAGTGGCTTAGTAACTTCATTTGCCAGTTCCTTCATGTCATGCAGACACACCTCATGAGGTTCCATGAACTTGTGCACCTTCAGGTACCTTAGATGTTCTTGAACCTGATCTTCCTCTACAGTGGGCAGTTCAGTCTCACAGTCCCTGCTTTAGTCTTCTGTCACCTGGGCAGTGTTACTAGAGCCCTTGCTGATGTAGACTAAGGCAAAAATTCATTGAGTACTGTAGCCTTTTCCATATACTGGGTAACCATGTCTCCTGTTACATTCTGTAGAGGGCCCAGATTTTCCTGGGTCTTCCTTTTATCACTGACATACCCATGGAAACTTGATGTATAGAATATATCCCAGTCAGTCATTGCATTGAAGCTGTCTCCATAACTTTTATTGCAACATTTGGTCATCTTCTTGCATACTTATAGCAAGAAGCATTGCTCAAAATATCCAAGATTTATGTGATGATGGTCTTTTTTACCCCTCTGACTCTACAAATAGTAGCTGACATTTGGTTTGAAGTTGGATTATTTGGCCCTTGTAGAGCATCAAGTGCATTTTTTTTTTGTGTGTGTTCTAACTATTAATTGCAGTCCTGACATCTAATCCTTGATTAGTTATGGGCAGCTTACAGTCCATCACTGCTCTGAAGTCATACTCCTTAGACACATCACAGGTTTTCCTCTGAAGAAACCAGTGCACTTTTGTGGCAGAGGCTTATGATAGCAGATGGAGGAAATGTTCAGGATGGATCCAAATGATGTGGTTGCTGAGGTTTATGTATTGCACAGGCTGGATGCAGAGGTAAAAGAAGGAGATTTCTCTGAATAGGACACAGGTATGAAACGACTCAGCCTTCCTTCTGGGACAAATCACATTGGCTGTTGACATGTGAAGAATGGTATGTTAAGGAATATACACAGAGCAAATTGCTCTATACCAGCAGTGCAAGGATGACCATGCTGAACAATAGATTTCACTTTGATTCTGCTAGGGATAAATTGCTGGTTTTTTTGGGAAGCACTAAATCACTTCTAGGCTTTATATCATGTGCGTGCAACTTTATTTTTTGCTGAAGTCACTTGACTAGCCATAGATTGATTGTGGCCATCAGTTGCATCCTAGTTGTTTCTTTTACAGATGGGATCATTGTACTTTCCCACCTCATTTAACTATGTTACATATTCTGAAGTGCTCAGATAGTAGTGTACAGAAATTCTTTTGCTGCCATGAGTGCTCTCAGCTACTTTGCATTGGTATAGCCTGCTGCTGGAAAGCAACTGGATCTGCCCAGCTGAGCAGACTCCCAAATTCAGAGAAATCTGGTTGCAATTCACAATGGGAAAACCACCACTCCCTCCCTGCTTCCTTACTAATCCCTGCTGCAGGTCTAGGGCCTGGGTGTGAGCTGCATTCAAGGAGAACAAGTGGTTAGTCTGAGTTTTGCAGTGATCCCCTCCACAGTGCAGTCTCTAGTGTGATGCTTCAATTGTGTGACTGAAGTAAGGCCCAGTAAAAAAGTCAACAGTTGTCGTTAATAACCTGGTATCTAAGTAAAAAATCTAATCTCAGCATCTGAACGTTTGGAAGCAAATGTCTTCTTAACTGCTGAAGGGAAACAAATACAACTTGCCTCAGACACAAGTTGTATGGAGCAGGCAGCAGTTTCCAGTGGGAAGGAAAGGACATTAAAAATAGAATCCCAAGCCTTGCTCCCCATTTACTTGAGATGCTGGACAAATGCCATCATGAAGCAAGTCTGATGCATATTAACTTCAGTAGATGGTGATGTCTCACTTCAGAGCTTTACAGAAAATAGTTCCCTCTTGAGACGTCTTCATAAATACACAGAGAATGCTGTGTGTGTCATGTTCTCATTTCATGTGAAAACCCCAATACAAATGACCTGCTAATACATTTTTTTTTGGTATTGATTTCAAAGAATTATGTGAGTGAAAATTAGATTGTGAAACTCTGTAAGTATAACTCATAAGATGATAAGAATCTTTTTGTGAACAGTCTACCTCAGTTAATCCTCTTTAGACAGGAGAAGTACACTGAAGTGTCATGAGCCCTTGGGAGCCAAGCCAAATGCTTTGACTTGCTGATAGCTGAAGGCTTTACTCCTCCCTTTGCAGATAAAAAGATAAAGAAGGGGGAAAGATCATCAGCCATATAATGAAATACTAAAGTTCTGAGTTAGAGCTTAATCTGGGCAACTGGGAGATAAAAATCCCTGTAGTGATGATGATGGACTGTGGTGGTCTGTCCTTTCATCTGTTTCTCTCTTTCCGTGGCAGGAATTTTGAGGAGAGTATGGCACTCTTGATGCAGATCTCATTGTCATCACGGATGGGGCGACTTGATCTCTATAAGGCTGTCCGTAGGAGACTGTAAGTCAGTTGGCTTAATACAGTGTAATCCTTATCTTAAACAGGCAATGAAGCCGAGGCAGCGTGGTGGAGGGTGCACTGCCAGGCCTTGGCAAGTGCAAGGTGCTTTGAGCTTGAGTCCTGGATGTAGGAGAAGTCGGGTCACAACTGAATTCAGTGTTGCTTCTAACCTTTTCTCCTCTCATTACTGTTGGGATGATGGGGAATTAACTAATTTGAAGAGGTTAATAATGTGGCCCCAAAATCTTAAAAGCTGTCTAACCTTTTATGGCCACTCCACCATTTGCCACTTACAGTAAACCTGACCCTCCTGGCACTGAGAGCTGTGGCAAGAAAATCGCTTAGTGCAGTCAGACCTGAGTGAAGCAAGTGGAAATAAGGAAACAGGCACTTTGCTTTTCTGTATCCTCTGCAGATGGCCTCAATATGATTCCCCCCACCTCCCACATGTTTTTACACAGGTGAGGGTTTTTTGCCAGTGTTGACTTTTAGTGTCTTAAACCAGTCTTAGCTTCTGTTACTAGTTTGGTGTATATGAATAGCAAGGAGAACGTTTAAACTCTATCAAATTACTACTCCTTTTATTTACAAGACAGAAATATTAGTTTGCAAAACACATAAACAAAAAGCAAGCAGGGCTCAGAAAAGTTTATTTCATACTTACCTCCAGTTCTTCATCTTAACCTCAGGGATTGAACTTTTCCTTGGGTATTTCTGAAAGGCAGTGTATACTTCTGTGTCCTGAAAAGTATAGTTGTTCTCCCCTTTCCCCACATGAAGAGGTGAACTGGTCCCTGTTTTAAGGTGTGATGTGGAGGTTCATGTTATCTTAATGCAGTTCCCACTTCTAGCCCAAAGTCTGGTCTTGATTGAGTGAGGGTATTTTGGTTCCTCCCTGCAGTGGGAGATTTCCCACTGTATTAGCATTGAGCCAATCTGGGGAGAGTGTTGCTTCCCTGAATGCTTTGCCTGGCACAGCAGCCTCTGGAAAGAAATTGGGTGAAGGGAGAAGCAGCTCATGCTCATGTCTCCGAGTCTCATGTACCATATTTCTGCCAGCCTTGCACTTGCCTCATCTAGTCATCCTGAGAGAGCAGAATATAGACATTTTTGCTCTTCCCCTCAGGGTGAGGGGCTTGTGCTTTGCTGAAGGTCTCTGGTATTTCCTTTAGTCACTTCTGCGAACAAAGTGGCANAAAAAATGGGGAACTCTTTTTTTTTTTTTTTTTTTTTTTTTTTGGCCATTCTGGGTTCTGTCCAGTTCTGTGCTCTGAGAATTCCAGCACTGCAGGGATTTTAAAGCTACTTTTTTTTTTTCTTTTCTTTTTCTGCCTTTCTACTCTCCTTTGTGCTGTATCACACACTTTTATACATTCACAACCCAGCCCTGGTTCCTCATGTGCTGTCTGGTTTCAGAAAGAAGTCTTGAGCAGTTGCTGTAGTTGTGAAAGATGCTTAGTGCAATGCTTTTGTTTACTCAGAGATTTCATGGGGACATCTTGGTATGTTCTGCAACATGCAGCACAGCTGAAACTGCCTTACATTACATAGCTATGCAGGTCTGGGTTAACTGTTGTTTCAGTTGTAAAAAAGGAGTCTGACTGACAGCTGTTTTTCTGACCACATGCCTACATTATTTTTCCAAGATATATATAGAAGTCTGACTTGCTGAGCAGAGCAAAATGACTTTGTACAATTAATGTGACATGCTTAATAATGTTTGGAAGGGTGCAGGCATCCACATTTATCAACCTGCCATGGCTAAAAAAAAAGAAGAAACAATCTGACAAGCAATCCCAGAGCAAATGCAGCACATGTTTTCCTAAAACAAGGGACTACACATTGCTCAATTGGTAATATTGCTTCTGAGGTGAGACACTATTTTTCCACAAGAAACCTGTGTCATACCAGAAACTCATTTTACCCTTGGCTTTTACTACAGGGTGACAAATTCAATTTACTTTTTTTTTTCTTTGGCATTTTAATGCCATAATTACTTTCCTGTTTAAACAGCTCATTCCTTGAATACAAAGTATCATTAGGTTATTAGTACTGCAGTGGCACCTTGGTGAAATTGGGTCCAACCAGCTATCCATATTTTTTCCAGTCAATAAATGATTTTTAAAAGGTCATTGTGACATAATTGAAAAGTTGAAGGCTCAAATAATTAGCATACAATATGCAGCTTTCTATGCCCAGAACTTTTACAGCTGCATTAGTAATACTGTTGTCTGGGGAGGTTTTAGTTTGAAAAGGAGGGCACTCCCATGGGATGTCTGCTGATAGATGAAAAAAAGCA
Source organism: Heliornis fulica (assembly GCA_013399135.1). Taxonomy (NCBI): domain Eukaryota; kingdom Metazoa; phylum Chordata; class Aves; order Gruiformes; family Heliornithidae; genus Heliornis; species Heliornis fulica. Next base: position 170,395 of record VXBZ01012348.1, read on the forward strand.
TCAGCCATAGCTCCAACCTCTCTTGGCTCAGATGCTGGAAGATATTAGAAGCCTGGCTCCCCTCCTTTCCTCAGCAGCAATACTAATTTTACTGTAGTTCTTGCTGCTGCAGAGACAGCTACACCAGTTTCAACCTCCTGTAGCAAGTGGGACCTACCCTGCTGTATGTCCTTACCCTAAGGGTGGAATATACAAGTCACATTTTTTCATCAGTATTTAAACATCAGATGCTTGGCTGACTGCCCCTTGCAGGAAAACACAGAAGTAAGAGTGGATGGGGGAGAAGAAGAGGAGTTTAAGCAACCTCACATGCCTTGTCCCAGTGAATTACCTGGTTTTGGGATTAGGTGGAAATTTAATTGTTGTGGGATTTAACTGTCTTTTTCTCTGCCTTGCTTCCATGGATTGGGATTTACTTACTTTACTTACTTACTTACATGCTGTGAGATTTGTCTTACTCTCTGCCTTACTTCCATGGAGGATCAGAGGAAGGTACAGTAGGACAGGGACACTAGAGGAATCAACTATTGCAGGATTTATTATCAAGGTCATCATGGACTGTTTTTGAACCTTTAGGTTAAAAGTACCATAGCATTGTTGATCTCCTCAGACAATCACTATCCCCAATGCTGAGCTCACCACAGAAGTGTTGGATTGGGAAACACCGTATGGAAGTCTGCTGGAGGATGCAATTTTATTCTTGGGGTCCTGCTAGACTGTGTTGCAGGCAGCACCTAATGCATGTGCCTGCATTGCCTTTCTGTGGAAACGACTATGTAATCTCTGTCTCAGCCCTTTGTGATTTTGGCATGTGGCCACATCAGACCTCTTGACCCCAGAGCTGAAATACACTATGGACTGCTAGAACCTAGTTTCTTAATGTACGCAGAAAATGCACATTACGAATACCCAGCAATAAGTATGTCATCTGGAAGGGCATTGAACATCTTATACAGTTCAATCCACCACTACCCAAACATAGACAATACAGGTATTTTTACCAAGAAAGTGAAATCCTACACAACAGAGGATAATCCAGTTGACATACATGGGAGCTTTGCCTGAATAAGTACTGAAAGGTTTGGCCCTTGGGATGGAAATAGACCTTGGAGCTTTACCAAGGTACTTTAGAGCTTCTTGTTCCCATTGCTTTTCTCTTCCAAATATGATGACTGTGCCTGTTTGGATGCAGAACTCATTTGAACTGAGAACAAGTATCTTCAAAAACAGGATCTCCATTCTCTGGTCTCTCAGAAAGTCTGCTCAGGAGTAAACAGCATATTGCTTCTTAGTGATTATTTTCTAGGCTGGTGTTTAATCTGTGCCAGCTGTGAAATACTGATTTTACTTTACTTACATGGAAAAGACAAAGCTTGTTAGCAAATTAATTGTTGCTAAAGACCAGACAAGCTCCTTTGAACTAGTTTCTTTACTAACCTACAGTGATCATTTATTGCAGGCTCTTAAAAATAATAAAAAATCTCTCAAACAGCTATTTCACAGTGTTTAGAGACATTGAAGAAGAAATATAGTGCTCTTCATGCATATGAGAAACAGATTCAAACAGATATAATAATGTTAATTTGTGACTTCTTGTCAGGTTTTCTTTTGTAAGCCTACAAGTTCCCTGACAGCCTTGCAATTACGGAAAGAAATATTAAAAAAAAAATCACAGAACAGATATGATTCTGTGCCCAGGGATTATTCTGTAACCCTGAAAGGTTGAACTGGCACCTCTTGCAAAAGGAAGTAGTGGGTAATCTCCCATAAGCTTTTTCACAAGTGATATCTGATTTAAGAAGCACCTCACCTGGTATCCTCACTGTTTTAGAGAGGATTTTGAAAATGAGTACTGTCATATGCTTTTAAATTGATAAAAATTGATGTCATTACAGACATAAAGGCATTATAAAGCTGGATGAGCACTCACGAGGCATAACTTCAAGGGTAAGTATATATGATGTATATTCCATGACAGCGCACACTACAGCATTGTCTGGCAATTTTTTTGGTTTCTTGTTCTTACTGTATGAGCAAGACTGTATGCTTGTCTGTTATTTATGGATTCTTATCTCTAATGACCATTAAGGAGGTTAAAAGGTACAATAACATTTGAATTGATATGCTGTTGGAGCCAGAGTCGTAAGAAATGCATCTTTGAGACTCAATCACTAGTGTGAATGTCCATGCTGAAGTAGGAACTTTTCCTTTGAGGCATAAATTATCCTCTCCAGCATGGAGTGAACAGCTGGGAATTGCTGAAGGGCTTGTCCCTCAGAATGAGAGGAAATGTGCTAAGAAGCATTTTGTTGGATGAGGGTTTATTAAAGTATCCATGCTTATACTTCTAAGACTGTTTCCAGGAGGAGCTTCCTTCCGTTTTCATGATATAATTTTGGTTAATTCCATACATGCAAACACTGTCATGCTCTCCACCATTCAATTAAACAAATGGGCTCCTAAACATAGCAAGTAGCTCCCTCCCTACTTCCCCTCTCCCCAATCCTCACCCTCCACCTCCGTAAAACCACTCTTTACTGAACCTGAAAGCAATATTTACACAAGAAACTCTTTGTCTTGAGAGTGAATGCTGTGGTTTGGTTTCTCTGCCAAGAATCCAGGCTTCTCAAAAGCTTAGTTGCAACCATGCAGGATCCTCGGCTAAGAGTTATATGGGATGGTAAGTGCTTGTAATCATTTATAGACTGGAATTAGAGTTGTAGAGTGATTTCTAATTCTATAATGCTTGTAATCCTGGAGATAATTTCATAGAGTGTGTTATAAGTGTGTCATACACTTCATTGCTAATGAAGACATAACTAACTGCAACAGTAGCTGTCATGCCTAGTTTTGTTTTGTGGTTTGGTTTTGGGTTTTTTCCTCCAAGAATAAAGTCATGACAAAGCTGTAAAACCATGAACTGAAAGTGTCAAAACACTCAGGAATAGATATAAGCTCTTAAGTTTAATAAGTGAAGTTCTCATTCTCGGTCTTACTGTGGCAATATGCAGTTATTGGGTAAAAAATACATAAGGAACAACGGCTTTATACTTCATGTTGAACTTTCTTTAGAAAAAGAAACCACCTCCCATTCTATCCCATCAGAGACACAGAGAGCATGCAACCTATATCTTTGTTCCACAGACACACGTGCTTATGGTGGGGGAGAACTTGGAGAGGCCTTCTAACAGAGTGACACCCATTGATGACTCCTTTGTTCTTATATTTTGGTTTCCATGCTCTTAAATGGAAAAAAAAAAAACCAAACCAGAAAAGCCATCAACAAAAACTTAGCACAAGGGAAGCATGCTTTCTATGCTGTTTAAACCAGCAAGTCAGATGAGTGGTGGAATATTTGAACTGCAGAGTCTTTTATATTACATTTACATTAAATGGCACTCTTGGACAAGTCTTCCCTGACCTATTAAGGCAAATAATTCTCTTGTGAATGTTTCCAGAGTTCCTGATTTGTCTCATGGTTAAGTGTCTTTTGCTAGCAGTGGTTGGGCTAGAAACTCTTTTGTTTTCCTTAGCTTTTCTATTTGCATTCACGTGTGTGTATGCATGTGTGTGTATGAAAGTGCGTGAAAAGACAAGGCAAACATATGATGAACACTAACATCTGAAAAGGTTGGGTTTGGAGTATTAAAACCTGTCTGTATGGGGAGGTCATACACCTACGACAAAGACAATTTTTATTACCCTGATAAGGAGTTGGTAGGAAAGGCTTATTCTAATTGAAAAAATAAACTTGTGTGGTTGTTGGTGGATAAATTGAATAAATTGCTGATTGTTATATAGAGACATTGTAAGTCTAAATGATCGTTCATACATCATGTAGACATTACTCCAGTGGTTATCACTGTGTGGTCTCTTGGTTTACAATTTGTTTGTTTTTTGTTTTTTTTTTTACCATATGAGGAACACTTAATGTTTGAAAAGATGTGTGATATTGTTATCTTTGTGGCTGTCAAAGTGTTTTCAGTCAGGGCAGCATAGATAAAAGGGCTGCTGGAAAAGCATTGGGAAGAGATGTCATTGCTCCATGGATGCTTGCAGAAGCTGATTATTGAAACAGAGCTGCTCCCCGGAAGTTTGTGCCAGGTTGTGGGAGCTGGAAAGAGTGATGATTACTGTAGGGTGGTCTGTGAAAACCTAATTTCTTTCTGTAGATAAAGCAATGATAAAGGTACCATATGCACTGCTATCACAATTGCAATTTCTTATCCATTTGGGAAAGCAATGTGAGAAGTTTTTGGTAGCCTCTGTTGTTCACAGGGTCATACGAAGAAGGTTTTGCAAGTTCAGACCCTTGTGCCATTATTTGCAAAAGAGAGATTGTAATGTGGGGAAGATTTGTAGTGAACCCCAAATATTTCTCAATTGTCTTGTAATTTGAGTTCTGAAACCCGATTTTACATATGTGAATTAATGAATACAATTAAAAAGATCTTATATCTTCAGTGAAGTTTCTTGTGATAGTCTTCTAATGTTGCATTTTCTCCCTATTCAGTGTCAGACATTTCAGGTGTCTGTCTCAGCTGGAATTTCAGCTTCCATTTATATTTTTAGGAATATCATTAAAATCAATATGCTTATTAATTTTATTACTTTATTTTTTATTTTTTTTATTTGATGCATCTATATACCACCTCCAGGTATGCTTACCATTGACATAGATATAAACTCAACAGCAAAGTTAACTAGCACAATGTGTAAGCAAATATGTGCTAAGGGTCTAAAATACCCCTTAAGCTGCTTGTTTTTCTTAATAATGCTCTGGAAATGGTCTGGTTAAACAACTAATTATCTTCAAAGCATCCTCTGAAATTGATTAAACTAGGGCTTTGCCAGTGAAAGGGACTTTGAATGGTATATCCTCTGAGACATGAGGCCCTTATCTGGGAAACCATGAGGATGCCTCTGAGCAGTGGTACCTGCACCATGACAGCATGTTAGAAGGAGAGCCAGCATGCGTCACTTCTCCTCTGCTGCCTGCTCTGTTTTCCACTGGAAGAAAACCTGTAAGAATCTCAAGGAGGAATCCGTGGTGACCTCCATCAGTTGCCTCATCTGGACATTGAGGGACTGAGACTTGGGCACTTTAAGGCATTTCAGGTGCCACACAGTTTGTGTGTAGCACCAGAGTCCTCTGGCTGATGAATTACTAGTCTGAAAGTGTAGAGAAGTTTTTCTTCTCTTTTTCAGATACAGAGGACTACAGTCATAAGCAATTCATCAAATCAGAGCAAGGTACTGTATTTGGACTGGAGAACTGAATTTGGAAGACACAGAGTTTATGCAACATGGGAGTGGTGTGGCCCCAGGGGACAAACCTGGATGTGCAGCTACCTTCCACCCCCGCTTACTTCTCAGCTTCCTGAGATCCGAGTTATGCACAGAGTAACCACACTTGGGGCATTGTAGCAAAGTCTGTACCTCTGAGAGAGGCTTCGGACCCCTTAGACAACTGGACAGGCAGAAACAGCTCTGGTTACTGCTGCTGGCAGTCTCATCACAGAGCAGTGCGGGCTTCAAGTGGGAGATTTTAAACTTAGGGGTCAAATTCTTGAGGGATTGTAAAACAGGCCCCTCATGTCTTCTGCCCTGGGGGACGGGCGTGCGAGTCATCCTCGCTGCAGAGAGCTATGAGATTTTTCAGTACATTCAGCTCTGACCTAACAGCTTTCTTACCGGTGTCAAGCAGAGCACAAGCGGGCCAGAGCTAAACATTTATTGCAGCTATTTAGGTAAGTGGTGCAAGTAACACCTTGCATGTGGAACTCGTAGGAAGTCCAAGGGCATCGGGGTGGAGGTATGATGCATGGGGTGGGAAGGGGAGTGCAAAGAAAGAGTTTCCCTCTCAGCTCTCCTGGCTTTTGTTCTCAAAGATATAAAACAGGTTTTGGCTGGATAAACCAAGTGGCTTTTCCCAACTCCGTCATTTAAGTCAATGGTGCCCAAACTGAATGGCCTTTAACATTAGGCTTTAAATCTTTTAGTGTAGTGATTAAACATGACAGGGATTAAGTCCCTGTCCAATAGCAGCTCACCTGGGTGCGTTGTTGGTTAGATGCAAAGCACAAAGCCAAATGCTCTTAAGCACACTGCTGTTTCAAAACCTAGCAAGCCCCATCGTGTCTTCTGATTAGGAAGCAGTTCTTTTTTTAAATTAAAGATAGAGTGGGACAAAAAGCTGGTAAAAAGAAAATCTTCCAGAGCAAAAAATTAGATCGTGGACAATGGTTAGAACAGAGTTTGAAGGGGGTTACCCTAAGTACTTTAAAATACATATAATGGTGTGCTTTAGGTATGTTTATGTGGTACCTAGGCTAATGGAAAAAAGAATTTACAAATTCATAATTTCCTCAAGTATTCAGGTGAGAGATTAAATTACGCATACCAGGCAAACCAAATAGAGTTTGACACAAAAATCATTAACTTATAAAAACATTCCTCTGGATGCCAAGTCACCTAAAGATTTCCCAGGGAATGTCAGAGAGAAGGTGTATGTGTGAGCCATGGAACCTTTTATTATAGCAGCACGTGGCATATTGATTCTTACAGGATTTTTTTTGCCTCAGTAAATTATTTTCCTTCTCATTGTTTTATGCACATCTTAAGGTTAATATACAGTTGATGCATGTTTTAAACCCTATTGTGGAGACAATGTTCTTTGTTTCCTCATTGGCCTTTTCCTATGATGCTAATTACTATAGCAACTGAGGGTTTCACATGGCTTTATTTTCATAACACCTCAAAGAGATGAATAGGTAACATTACTGTGCTTTAGAGATTAGTAATAGAAAGTTTGAGGTTAAAAATGAATTAAGTTTATTCATGCATTGAAGGAAAACATAATTTCAAGAAAATTAATTTATCCATTGGAACAATTTCCATTACCTGGGAGCCCCATTGAGAAGTGTGACTGTGTCACTCTATAAGTGTTAAGCTTTTTTCCTCCAGAAAAACAAAATGAAATTCTTGTCCTTTCACCTTCTTGTTTTTGAGAGGAACACATTTAGAATTTTTTTTTTTTGTTGCATTGGCTCCAGATATTTAATTTGAAGTCTCTTCTCTTAAAAACAAGTAAACATGGTCAGTGGAGCAGAGTCCATGGCGAGTTGGATCTCCTAATGCATATTCTCTGTACGGGTGTTACATGGTGCTACGTGCTGTGGCAGATACAATCAAGATTGGGAGCCTGGGTTTCCCAAAAGCAAAGAAAATACAAGGATTTATCATACTGTTGATACCTCTGGACATGCCAAGAACCAGGACAAAAATGTGAGTTTCTCTGCAGTGGCAGGTATGCAGTGAAGAAGGCAGCAGAGGCCAGCTGTCCTGTGCAAGGTGGCTGTGGCTTTTGGGAGAGCTGGGATGCTTTTTCAGAAATCTTTGTAGGCATTTCTGGCCTACAAAAAAAGGAGAGCATCAAAGCCTCTCAACTCCAAAGCAGAGAAGATTTTGCTTTAATCTTCCTACTTTTCTTTGCATGCTACTTTGCACCTCACAGTGATGCCACATGCTCACCCTTGTCCATATTCCTAGTTCTCCCCAGGCTTCTGTGCTTCCTGTACACTGTTTTATTTATACCCCGCTCTTCCTACTGCCTTCACTCAGCATCAGTCCCTGCTTTGCTCTTGTGTTACTCACTTTTCCCTTTCTACTCACCCTGCATCCTTTTTTCCTCATGGTCTTGCCAGCCACCCAGACCTGTGTGCCCCACATTTTGCCCTTCTGGTTGTCTTTGCCTTTTCTTGCTCCAGCTGATGGTCCTCACTCACTCCCTGCCTCCCCAAACCCTGCAGGTGATGTTGATACCCATCCATTCCACATCTGAATCAAGTAGCTTACACAAGTAAGTGTTGAGGCAGAAGACCTCCCTGTTCCTCCAAGGTGGCCTTTTAGACATCCCTGTTACTGCCAGCTCCTCTCCAGAGCTGGCTTTTCCCATCCCCTTCAATGGAGCGAGAGTTAGCACAAAGGGTGGCAAAGGCCTTGGCGTGCCAGCTTGACCCGGCTGCTGGCACCTGTCTCCTTCAGTCTCCCTGTGAGAGCTCATGGGGGTGCCTTCTCTCTCAGGCAGAGAAGCCCCGTGAGGCAGGTGCCATTTTGACACTATATTTTTTTATGGCATGATCTGGCTAGAATTTCACGGGGAGGAGGAAAGGACACTCTGGTCCTTCACAAAATCCCTTTGCTTGAGCTGCAGCTGGAAGGAAGCCACCTTCTGACTGGGAGAGGTTTTTCTACACGGGAGATTACTGGAAGCAATGTGGGTGAGCAGGGGCGGTCACAGGAGTCTTCCAGCTTAGCCACTGCCTAACCCTATTGTCAAGCTGGAGGAGGGCTGAAGAAGTGGGGAGCCGGTGCATGAACTGAGGACAAAGCACGCTGAAGTCAAAGCGGGTGCACTGTGATGAGGGATGATGCCATCTGCACCACAAAGGAAACGCAGTCTGTGCTTACTGCCGGACTTAGCTGTACCTTGTTCTTGAAAACTGTTCATCTGTATGGGTAGTGCACCTGAGTTAAGTTTAAGGAAACAAAGACCTTTCCCAAAGGTATTTCCATCCCAGCAGACAAACTGGGGCGATCGGATTCTTAACGATGGTTAAAAAGAGAAAAGCGCCTGTGGGGTGTATATTAAAGAGTTTCAAGGTCAGCAAAAAGCACTGGCGAGATTTAGCTGTATCCAGAGAGCTGATGCAATCCCTATCAGTAGGGAATTGCTCAACACATCTGGGCAGAACTCCTGCTGGTGACGTCTGCTGGATGTCTTTGCAGTATAAGGGGCAATCTGTGGATGTTTTGGGGCCCCTGCTTGGGATTCCTCCCTTTGAGCCTGTTATTTCTGTTCCCTTGTTTGCTGACGGTCGCCAGCTGGGTCCTGACTGTGGGGCTGGGCTGTTCCACCAAATGAGCATGCAGATATGTGCCTGTGGTGCCTCAGACCCCCAAAATGTACACATAGAAATGGTGGGGGTCTTTCTGATAGCTTCAGATGATGTATTTAGATATTATTTACATTTATTTTAGGACGAGAACCTCACAAAGGAGGATTTAAGTCCTCTTGCACTGAGTTTCTCAGGCAAAATAATCATGAGCATTGAAAACAGAAGGACTTGTGTCCTACCCTCCACAGAGAGAAGCAGAAGGTGAAGGCAGCAGGTGCCTTGAACACTACTGCAGTGATGGTCATTGCAGTAACCAAAGGTCCCAAGAAGCCTATTAGCTTATAAAACCCCTTTTCAGCTAAAATAAATCACTGCAGTTTCCCTCACAGCGCAACAGAGATTTAGTCAGCTCACATTCAGTTTAGGATCCTCCCAAAGCACTTCTAGCCTCTTCTGAACTCCTCTGTATGAATAATCCCCAACTCCTGCTAACCACCCATACGGTCCAAAAATTATTTATGTCTCTGTTCCTTCAGGTCTCACTGCTGCTGAGGGAAAATCCCTGCTGTCTCCACCTCAGCTCAGTCTTTGCTGCTCTCCCCCTCACTGGTGAGGATTAGGATCGACTGCAGCCAACTTTGCTGTCTCACTCCCTGCAACGGGGTGCCAAGTGTTAGACACTGATGCAGTGGCTTTCCCCCCTTTCCCTCCAGCTCCCCTCGCTACCATCGCTCCCTCAAAGTTGTGGAGCCACCATTTCTGTCCAGTGCAAGAGAGTGATAGGGCTTTGAACTTTTGCTGGGGGTTGGTTTGCTGTGACGGGTCTGAAGGGCACAGTGAGGTGCAACGAGCAGGTGATGGGCCAAGGGGCCACCCAAAAGCTCCTGGGTGAAGTATGACAGGTGCACCATGTTTCCTTCTGGATTTTCAGCCAGAATCTGGTCCCACGGCTGGGCTGGCTGCTGTTGTACTGGGAAGCTCACGACTTTATCTTAATTTTTACTGATTATTTTAAATTTATTTAGCTGGTTTAAACAGTTTTGCAGAAAGAGAGCTGCAAGATTTTTAAAGGGTGTGGGCTTTCTTTTTCAGAGCTAAATACTTTGTTGTCAAATTAACTATGTAACCTTGAGATCCCAAAAACCCTCTCTGGGATCTGTGAATGAGCAGCATATGATTCTCTTACAAACTATCACTTTAAAGCACTTCTCTTTCTTCTGCAAATCTTAATTTACCTTACCAACACCGAGGGGTGAAACAATTCAGAGTTTACTAATATTCTACATTGGTAAAATGTATACAATACAACCCTCCTTTTTTTTTTCATTTTTGTGGGAGCGGGATATCATTATGAAAAAGAAGGAAGCATGTCTGTCTATGATTGTATGGGTGCATACATGCTGCCTTTGATTCAGAAGTGTAAGTGATAGCAGATAACAAACAAAATGCAATTTTTTTACTCCTATCAGGCTTTTTCATAAGGCTGAAATGCTTGTCACAGGACTCTACTGGTTGTTGACTTTCAAAAATGCATTGAAGTATGATCCCATTGAAATTTCTATGAATTTTAATGGATGTGAGCTATTAAGACTATGAATAAACCAGAAAAGACTAGGTTTTGGGATTTTTTGTTGTTGTTGTTGTTTATTTGAAATGTAGTCTTTTATTACTATTATTGTCATTCTTGCTTCAAGTCTGAGGTGCCAAAGCTGAATTTCAATATATTTGAAAACTTTCCTGAAAAACAAAATAAACAGAATCCTGTGTTAGCATGGACAACTCACATTCCACTGGCACTGGCACATTATAATTTTGCTCTTATTTTTTCTTCTGGCTTTCAGAAGTACTTCCCAGTTTCTCCAAATCACTTTGTAAATTTGCGTTCTGGCTTAGCTGGTCTATATTTCTTTTTCTGAAAAGTCAAGTTGTCTTGGCAAAATGAATTTATGTCCTTCAGATGAGAGGGCCTTCACTGCAGTTGTAGTTCCCTAACGGGTGGGCTGCAAGTTTTTTAACACAGATGCAAAGCTGGGGGAGTTGCTACTTAAAAAGACACAGGCAGGGAAGAAAGATTTGTTTCCCACCTGTGTTACCTGTATATATCCAAGGCCAAGGCCAAGTCATTGGGTGGGATGTCTGCATGGCAAGCCTAAGGCTGAGCACTGATGGAGTGGATCTTACCTCCAGTTTTTCTTTCAGCTTCCACACGCATGCTCACACTGCCAAAATTGCTTTGCTCTTCCCCGTATTAAGTTAACTCCAGCTGTCTCAACTGAACCTAAATAAACACAAGAAAGCACATCACACCAGTACAGGGAGTAGGGATGCAGAACTGAGGGCTATGGGAGCAGCTCTGCAATTCCAGCTGATGCTGTTGCAGAGGCTGAAGATATCACACTCATCTTGTTTCATCTTTTGTTTTAAATTTACACTGCATCCTGCTGGCACCAGCAGAGAAGTTTGAGCTGGAGATGATCACATAGACAAACTTGTCCTTTCTGTTTCGCTGACTTTCATCATCTGTTCAAAAAGCTTTATATGCTCCAAGCTGCTTTAACCTGTTGCAGTGTTCCATCACCCTCATGCTGAACATTTTTTCCCAATATCCAAACTAAATCTCCCCTTTTCTAGTTTAAAACCATTAACCCTCATATATTGCTCCATGCCTTCACTAACAGTTCTTCCTCAGCTTTCTTACAGGCACCTTTCAGGCATTGGAAGGCCGCTATAAGATCTCCCTGTACCTTTCTCTTCTCCAGGCTGAACAAGCCCAACTCTCTCAGCTTGTCCTCATAGGAGAGGCAATCCAGCCCTTTGATAGTTTTTGTGGCCCTCCTCTGGATGTGCTCCAACAGGTCCATTTCCTTCTTTTATTGAGGGCTCCAAAGCTGGACACAGTATTCCAGGTGGGGTCTCACCAGAGCAGAGTAAGAGGGGCAAAATCACCTTTTGATCTGCTGGTCACACTTCTGATGCAGCCCAGGAGGTGTCTGGCCTTCTGGGCTGCAGATGCACATTGGTGGCTCATGTCCAGCTTTTCATCCACAAGTACTCCCAAATCCTTTTCCTCAGGGCTCCTAACCTTTATGAATAACAGGTACAGGACTCTGCACTTGGCTTTGTTGAACCTCGTAAGGTTCACCTGGGCTTACTTTTCCAGCCTCTCCAGGTCCCTCTGGGTGGCATCCTGTCCCTCTGGCACATTAACTTCACCACTCAGCTTGGTGTCATCAGCAAACTTGCTGAGGGTGCACTCAATCCCACTGTCAATATAATTAATAAAGATATTAATCAGCACCGGTCCCTGTACAGACCCTTGAGGAACACCACTTGTCACCATCTTCTATCTGGACTTTGAGCCATTGATCACAACCCTCTGGATGTGACTATCCAGCCAATCCCTTACCCACCAAACAGTCCACCCATCAAATCCACATAGCTCTTACTTAAAGAGAAGGATGTTGTGAGATGACCATGCTGCTCTGCCTGGCTCTCCCGTTTGGCTGATCTCAGGGAGTGAAATCCCATGAAGAAGTGGGAAGAATCTCAGAGAGAGTGTGTGGACCTCAAAACAGTAGCTTATCCTTTATAGAAGAAAAACCTTGTAGCAGGCAATTATATACACATATTTAAGGGAAAGGAAAACTACTTGACAATGAATGTTTTTATATGTAATGGAATTTCAAGCTACTAAGCCAAAGAAACACATGTGATGCAGAGATAGAGGCATCATATAATTCTTTTAGCCTGGTCATTTGGAATATGTTACACAAGAAAAAAATTAGTTGCATAAAAACCTATGTTGTGCTTAAATCTGCAGGCAGAGAGTGTGTAATTAACCATGCTAGCTGGGCATGAGGCCATACTAGAGGACCAGGTGAGGGAATCGGGGTTAAAATATCACAAAAAGCTGGAACCATGGGACAGAAGCAGTGCTACAAGGTGGGAAATTGCTGTCTGGAAACTGCCTTCCATACACACAAAGGAACATCTGTCGGAGTTGAAATTCAAGTCATTAGAAAAGACATAGCATTCCTAAAGCCACGCTGGAACAAGGAGGAACGGGGAACATTTCTGAAATACTGAAAACTTGTGTGGTTTTTATGTCATCTCTTTTTGGGCACAAACCCTTGGGCCCCTCAGTAGCCAGCGGAGAAAGAGGAACTGCTACTTGGCATCTCCAGCAGGAGCAGAGATTCCCTGCTTGTTCGGACAATCCCTGAGGGCAATACAATGGGCCTTACCGAAAATGTTGACACAGAGAATGCTGAAAGAAGTGGGGCATGCTGTGAGTGCCAGGACTGGTTCATATAGCCAATAAAAAGAAAAGAAGATTCAGTTGAAGCCAAACCAGTAAGAAAAAAAATTAAATTAATACATCTCTTTGCTGGAGTGTATCCAGAGGAGGGTGACAAAGCTGGTGCAGGGTCTGGAGCACAAGTCCTATGAGAAGCAGCTGAGGGAGATGGGGATTTTTAGTCTGGAGAAAAGGAGACTAAGGGGAGACCTTACTGCTCTCGACAACTACCTGCAAGGAGGGTGCAGAGAGGAGGGTCTTTGTCTCTTCTCTTGGGTAGCAAGTGACAGGATGAGAGGAAATGGTTGCGTACTGCACCAGGGGAGATTTAGGTTAGATATCAGGAAGAACTTCTTTACTAGAAGAGTTGTTAGGCAACAGGTTGCCCAGGAAAGTGGTGGAGTCACCAACCCTGGAGGTATTTAAAAGGCATCTAGATGCCTGAAGAACATGATGAAGGACATGATCTAGAGGTGGACTAGGCAGGGTGAGGCTGTGGTTGGACTCAATGATCTTAAAGGTCTCTTCCGGTACAAGTGATTCTATGTTCTTTTGGCATGTTTCAGTTATAGCAATGACACAGGAAAGTGTCAATGCAAGCAATAAATTGAGTAAGTATGAGTTAGCATGTGTTATCATATAGGGGCAAAAGTGAGACTGGTCAGGGAAATACAGGACATCTTTGTTCCTCTCTAGGAGCAAAGACACCATCTCCAGTTTTCACTCGGGAGCTTGCTGTCTCCTGCTGCCCTCAGTACTTCACAAGTTATTCATGGCTCCTCCACTTTGCACAGGTAGACACTTTGCAGGTAAAATTTCTCTCAATGGCTCGTGTCAGGTTAATAATCTTCCCCAAGAAGCACTGCACTCAGAGCTTCTCTCTGTTTCATCCAGCTGGTTTCCAAGTGGAAGAGCATCAGAGTCTCTGAAAATTTGGCTGTTTAGAAACTGAGCTGACCTGTGGAGCTGGTTTTCACAGTTCTGCTCTTGTAAAGTCTGTCTCTTTTTGTCACCCCATGGCCACATTTAGCTTCTCCCAGCCTTTTCCCTTTTGCTGTCTCTCTATAAGAAAACACTCCTGCGTCTGCTCCAGCATTCTCTCTGGGACAGTGGGAAGTGCTGGGACCAGTGGTGAAACGTCTGGAAACGTTGGAGCATGGAGGTTAAGAATCACCTCTGAGAGGAAAAAGTTACCAGACTGCTTTAAGTCCTGCAACCTACACTAGAAGATAAGCCCCATGAAAATCAAACCAAAGGTTTATTTTTAGCCCTTAACATGCTCTTTTGTGGTTTTGGTTTTGGTTTTTTTTTTTTCCCTTATGTAAATTTCCATTCCCTCTTAATCCACAAAACTCCTGTCCCTGTATCCTCTGGTGGGATGACCTGCATCAGGCAGTCATGCACTGTGGGAAGTTTCACCCTTTGCCTTTCATCTTCAGTGGATGCCCTCCTGCTCGTGTATGATGGGAAATGATGAGCAGGACTCACTTTCTTTGGTGCAATTCATTATTTTCAACACCTTTATCTTTTCCTTTCTCTGAAGTGAACAGGTTTGACTTTACTATTCATCTAGAAGCTTTTCATGATTCTAATTATTTTCATTGTAATTTCTGAACTAATTTCAAATCTGCTTTGTCCTTCTCAAGGTGTCCAGAACTGATCACAATGCACTAAGTTGGGGTAAAAAAAAACCAGGTATTTTCAGTATAGCTTCTCTGTTCCATTCTTTCTCCATCCTAACTACTCATTTCTTTAATCACTGCAAGACATCTCGAACAAAATGCCTGCAGTGGCACTCAAGTGTTTTCCTGAATCTTGACAGTTAAATTTAGAAGCCAAAAGATGTAGTTCATATTCCTCCTCACAGAAGGCACCGTCTTCTGTTTGAAAATGTTGCATTCATCCATGATAGCATCTTGCTTTGATGGTATCTCACCCAAGCTCCTTTCTTGGTTAGCTTAAAAGTTTTTGCCTTCCACCAACTCTCCTGTTTCTTTATTAAACTGTTTCGTATCTGCATTTTATTCCTCTCCATTCCCAGAGTCTGCTTTCATCTGTACTTGTTATGAGATAACTTGAGTTATCTTGTTCTTTTTAGTATTACCTATTTTTAAAATACTTTTAATCCAGGTCATATCACAGCATTACCATGATTTATTAGTGGGTCTGAAAATCTGTAGTTTGACTAGTCTGTACTTACGGAAAAAACACTTCATCAACTAGGATAAATCACTGAGGTCCACTGAGAAGAACAGAAGCTGATCGACTCATCAGTCATACAGGCTACAGAAGGCCGCAGCGCAGCAAATGATAATAATTAATTGATAATTTGTGGGATTTTTTTTTTTAATCATTAGAGATACTGGCTTACACACGAGGAGAATAGGGCAGTTGTGTGTTTCATGATTACATCAGACACCGCAGGGGCAAACAGACTGATCAAAACAGACAATTACAAACTTTTTTAAAAAATAATGATCACTTATCCAGGAATTGCTTAAGCAATTCTCATGACTGAAAAAATAAGTAACAGATCAAAAAATGTAATTTAAAAAAATGTATTTTTAGAACATTTGGAAAAAAATCCCACTTTCTTCTGTCTAAATTGCCTGTTTCTGACTTGGGGACTGTTTCCAGGGCAACAGTGGATAACACAACAAACACTGAAGGAAGTACACGAGAGAACTCCCTCTTCTATTTTAGATGAGAGTTATGTCCCTCTGTTATTGCTAAGGAAATGAGGAAAATTCTGCACTGAAAAAAGTATTTATCACGCATCTCCACATGAAGCCGCCGAGCCTTTGCAGTATCTTACCTGCTATTTGCCAAGAGATGGAGCTGCCGAGTCAGACACTTACCAGGCCTGACCCCCGTAAATCAGGAGAGATATAATAAATCCCTTGGCAGGGAAAACCTGCAGCCTCACCTAGCGATACATGCTACTCTTCCCCCTGCGATGATGGGCTTGTGTTGGGCACTTAGCCAACTCTGTCCAATCTATTCCAATTTATTTCATCAAGCCGTGGTTCAGAAAAGCCAAGAAACAAGCTGTATTAATCTCGATGGATCCTGGCCTCTGCTCAGACAATGCTGTAGAAAATGCTCGGCTGTCCTAGTTGAGTAGTAACAAGATGAAAATGGACTCACCTCTTGGACTTGCCCTATGATGTCCCTTCCCTGTGTATGTGGTAAAAGTGATGCTTGTGCTGCACGGCTCTTACCCAGTAGCTTATTCTCAGGGGCAACTTCACGATTTCGGTGTTGCTCAAAACCTCTTGCCTCAGTTTCTAGGCACCTCAGTGTAAAACAGAATATAGCAAAGAGGTTCCCAAACTGTGGGACACATGAGTTTGTCACTCTGTAAAGTGTCCCGCCCTGTGTGGATTTAAGGGCTTAGCTCTAGGAGATGCAAACCTGTGTTAGTACAAAGCCAAGTATTTTCAGAGCAGACCTTGGGTTCAGCTCCAAGTTACTGCAGTGATTTGGGATCTCCAAGCCAGCTCCAATCCACACCACACTCCCATCTTTCCTGTCCCAGCACCCAGAAGATGGAGTGGATCCGGGTTTGTCTACACTTGCCCAAAACAATCTGGGATTACCTGGAGCTACTTTGGGATTAGGTGCAAGCATGAGAAGCCTAATTGGACTTCGTCTCCTATCTGAGCTCTAGGGACATTCCCGGAGTAGACCATAGATCCTGAAAACCAATTCACTCCAGCCTCTGGGTCTGCAAACAACATCTGCCACATCAGTACTCAGGAAAAGAAGATAGCCAGGAAGGGATTTACCCAAGTACCTTCTTGCACCCATAGGCAGATGGGGCATTTCTTTGTGTTCTGCTTCATTTGCTTCATTCAAAATACTCGTTTTTACGGATATTTTTGTTGCTGTTGTTTTTGTGAGAATCTATTGGGGATCTTGGGATAAATTCTCCCTCCGCTGTGCTCCTGGTTGAAGGGGAAAGAGAGAAGGAAATGAATACAGGGAAGTGAATTTGCTTCTGATTTGCAGTATGAACCTTGGGTCTGTGAACACCAGTTTTGAATCTTTCTTCTGATAAAGATTTCAGTCTTGGTGTTAAGTGGTATGTCAGTAGAAGAAGCACACAAAATTCAATAGAGTAAAGGAAAGACTACTTTGCTGTTTGCTGAATGGGATTGACAAAAGTCTTTTTTCCTCCCTGTTTCTTTGTGGGAAAAGGCTGACAAGGGCTACATGTGTAACTCCAGCAGAGCTATCTTGCCTGGGAATACTGACTGGAGCGAAGGGCTCACATACTTTAGGGCTAAGTATCAGACAGTGTGTGTCTAGTTGGCATTTCTTTTTGGTGCTGGAAGCAACTCTTTGCTTGCTAATTTCTGAAATCACTGTTCTTCTCCCTAACTTTGGACTATGATGTGCCAGGCTGATAGATAGCCTGAAAATTTAGCATGACAGCCACAGGCTCTTTTCAGAGTTTTAGACTACACAGAGCTTGATAAAGTAGTTTTAAATCTGACTTCCCAGTGAAAAGCCTGTT
The DNA here is from genome assembly GCA_013399135.1 of Heliornis fulica. Classification (NCBI taxonomy): domain Eukaryota; kingdom Metazoa; phylum Chordata; class Aves; order Gruiformes; family Heliornithidae; genus Heliornis; species Heliornis fulica. Next base: position 188,111 of record VXBZ01012348.1, read on the forward strand.
GATCAATCAGTTTGTCCTTTGGTTGGGTAAGGAAAGAAATAAAAAATAGTACTGGAGAGAAATGGACTATTGCCCATGATGGTAAGTGGCAGGCAGCTGGTCAGTTGTTCCCAGGACAAAACCAACATGGAACTGTTGAACTGAGCCCAGAGGAGGGCCATGAAGATGATCAGGGGGCTGCAGCACCTCTCCTATGCAGGCAGACTGAGAGAGTTGGACTTGTTCAGCCTGGAGAAGAGAAAGCTCTGGGGAGATCTTTTTTGCAGCCTTCCAGTCGTAAAGGGGCTTACAGGAAAGCTGGGGAGGGGCTGTTTATCAGGGAGTGCAGTGATAGAACAAGGGGTGATGGCTTTAAACTGAAAGAGGGGAGATTTGGAGCATTTGAAAAAGTTCTTCCCTGTGAAGGCCCTGGCACATGTTGCCCAGAGAAGATGTGGCTGCCTCCTCCCTAGCAGTGTCCAAAGCCAGGATGGACAACTTGGTCTAGTGGAAGATGTCCTGATGTTTTTAGTTGTTGCTGAGCAGCCAGTGACTTTTCAGCTTCTCGTACTGCTTTGTCAAGGAAGAGAGGGCAGCCAAGAAGCTGGGAGGGGACACAGCCAGGATTACTGACACAAACTGGCCAAAGAGTTATTCCATATCATATGATGTCAGTTATGCTCAGTATCTAACTGGGGGCGTGGCTAGGAGGCAGCCCAGCTTGGGAGCTAGCTGAGCATTGACTTCAGGTGGTGAGAAATTGTTCTGTTCATATCTTGCTTTGTGTATTAGTTTTTTAAACTATTAAACTGTATTTATCTCAACCCATGACTCTCTTTTATTTCTTCATGATTGTCTCCCCCATCCCACTGGGAGCAGGGAGGAGTGAGTGAGAGAGGCTGCGTGATTGTTTCCACTGCCTGCTGAGTTAAACCATGACAAACATCTAAAGGCAGGAGTCTCCCAGCTGTAGTAAGGCTTGGAAACAGGATGTACTAGCTGGTTTGATGGCCACTGCTGTGGTTCAGCTCAAGGCAGAGGCTGAGCACCACAAGCCACTTGCTCACTCCTCAAGCGAGGAGGGAAAACGTACCCCCATGGGTTGGGATAAAGACAGTTCACTGATAAGCACTTTGAGAGCCAAACGTGTGTGGGTAAGCAGCTCGAAAGACCCTCAAGGATCACCTTTCCTCTCAGACCTTTTTCTGTGACATTCGTTAACCTCACTGCTGTTAGGCTTAAGACTTATCATACAATTTGGGCTCCAATTCAGGTGTCTCTTCTGTCACAAGTGTGGGGTGGGTTGGTTGCTAATGCCAGGTACAGGACGAGAGATGTAAAGCCCTTCAGCTTCTGCAGCTGTCATTCACAGTACTTTTCACAAGCAGCACATTCACTTGGAGAAAAAAAAAATAATAAAAAGTGACGTTGCCTTCATGCCTTTCTTCTGTGTTTGTGGCTCAAGCTGTTCCCTCCAAGCCTCCTGCACTGTGTTGATATGGCAACAGGCTGTCCAATTTTACATCAGGAGTAGTGCCACAGTTCTTCGTTCTAACAGTTTATGGTTGTTGATTCAAGATATCTGGAGAACTTTCTTCCCTGCTTCCCTTACCTCTCCAGACCTTCAAGGTCAAATTTTCTTCCTACAAAGCCATCAAATGCCCTTTCCTATTGCATTCTCCTCTGGAACACCCTTTCCCCAGTGCAACAAACACTTTTATGGAGAGGTATGAGCAATTCCTGGCTATTTTGGATAAATATTTTAGCAATGCCAAGTGCTTGCAATTCCTGGACCGTTAAGATGTTGGCAAGCCTAGCTCCTTTGGAAAAGTTTCTGATTTCCCACCAGTACACAAGCCCAGGCTTCTGGTCAGTGGTCCTGCGGGAGCCCTGCCTTTCAGACATGTTTTGAGTTTTATACTCTCATAAAGTGAGAGAACAGGTCCGAGGTCCTTGACATAGATTGGGTGAGGGGGCACTGCAGGAGGCACCTGTTAGCTAGGCATCCGAGATGCGTCTGTGCTTGTAAGGGCTGGGGTGTAGCACTGAGCACTGTCCTGTGGCGCCCCACACTGCTTGGCTTGGTTAGCCTGGTTTTGGCTAAGAACAGGATGGGGTCATGCTGGAGGGTGGCAGTAGGTGGACACACATAAAGCTGGTGTGACCACTTCCAAACTGCCGGGTATGAACAGCTACTGGAGCCTGCTGTCACCTGAAGCCAGGAGAAAACAAATATTTGTCCAGGGATGAAGATCATCAGAGGCGAGGGCTGAGATGGAGAACTGAATAATTTGAGAGCAGAGGTACCCTCTGGGTTTAAACTAGTGGACATGAAGCACCAGCCTTACAATTTCTTATGTCACCAGGGCCTTCAGGGCTGCCACTCAGTCGTGATGAACTGTGTCATCTGTCCCCAGGATTTCTCCCAAATGTGCTCTGAGGAAGTCCCAAAGACTTCCTCAAAGACCGACAGTTGCCCTGCCCTGCCTTGCCTTCCAGTGGCTCCTTGGGAGTCACGGGGCTGTGAAAATCAGTAAACAGGGACATCAGCAAGCAAGCATTTCTCAGTTTCCTCTCTAGCCCTGATGGGCATTGCAGATCTGAGTATTGTATCTTCTCGTGGGATGTCCAAAGTGCCATGGCTGCATTCCAGCAGCATTTGTGGGAACTCACAGTGGGTCCTTCCTGATTAAATGTAACCATTTTATCTCTCCAGCTAGCTCAATTCAGTTTGAAAGAAATATGTGAAAATTCCTTTTCCTTAAAGAACAAAAATGTTTTCAGAGAATCTGACAATTTTTAAGAAATTATTTATTTTATTTGAAGAGATGAGGAAACAAAGTGTGGGATTGTAAGAGTCATCATGGTTCAGTGAACCAAAACTTCAAGGATATGGTTTTTCAGGATTACTAGTTTTACAGTCTTGGTGGAATTTCTCCTTTTAATTAAAAACAAGCCATTTTCAGAACATGTTACATGCATGTCAAATAAGAAATTCAAGAATTCTAGGAGCTTGCGAAACTAAATCTGACGTAGTTATCCTTGAGCTTGAATAAGTGATCCCCTGCTACAGGAAATCAGGAGAGGGGGTGAACCTTTACACTGTGAATCTTAAGTGCAATATCCTTGTTCATCTTCTCTGATGGCAAAGGCAGTTCTTGTGCCTTACACATTAGCGCTTTCCAGATAGTGCCATGTTGAACGACTAGGCCTTTAAAGTGGAAAATGGAATTCAGGCCTGAAAAATCTGCACTGCTTCCTGAGATATTGTTGTCACTCTGATACGATTATCACTTAGAATAACAAAGCCTGACTAGAACAGTTGCTGTTTCCTTGCTGTTGTGTTCTCATATATATATATATATATATATTCACTGGTTTATACCTGTGGTAACACATCTTACCGTGGAACAAGCTAGCAATTTGTACCTTTATTAGTCACACTCCTCAGCCTCATGTTTTTACAGGAGCTAAACCCATGAACTATTTCATGGTTAGCTTCATTCCCACATTTGAACTGGAGCTTATGGGAGCGTGAATCCAGAGCCAATTATGAATGATAACATTGCTGAATTTCTTAGTAATATTCATTGTTCAGTGATACATTTTTTCTTCAGGATTGCCTAAATAAGGATAAAAATGTATTTAAAAAAATATGTTGAAGGTGTTAGCTAAGAAGTTTTATTATTTGCACCAGACAGGGATAGCTGAACCTTGTGTCATTACTTGCCTGGCATGGAGTCTGGTGAGGAAAGTCTTTGACGAAAGACCAGGCTCTAAGTATTGCAATGCCAATATATTTTTAAAAGATCATAGAAGCTTTTTTTTTTTTTTAGAATTTTAAAGAGATATTATCTCCTTTTGTGATTCGCAAAATTAAGTTTCTTGAAAGAGACAGTAAAACCATCTATCCAGTCATTGAAAGAGACGTACTAGTTGTAAAACTGTTAAGTAGTCATGTAGCTTGCAATGAGTTATGTATCCAAACAGGAATAAATGTAACGTATCTGTCACCAGACTCCAGGATGAAAAAGGGAAAGAAAGGCGATGTATTTTAGCTATATGCTACTCAATGTTAACCTTTATTCCTATCACAGAAGGTAAGATCTATAGGACTTCTAAACACTGTGCTGGTGCGTCCCCACATTGAGTACTGTGTGATGTTTTGGGCACCACAATACAATAGGAACACAAAACTAAGGGAGAGTGTCCAGAGGAGGGTGATAAGGATGGTGAAGGGTCTTAAGGGGAACTATGAGGAGAGGCTTAAGTCCTTTGATTTGTTCAGCCTGGAGAAAAGGAGGTTGAGGGCAGACCTCATTGCAGTCTATAGCTTCATGGTGAGGGGGAGTGAAGGGACAGGTGCTGATCTCCTCTCTTTGGTGACCAGTGATAGAACCCAAGGGAATGGTGTGAAGCTAAGACAGAGGAGGTTTAGATTGGAAATTAGAAGAGGTTCTATACTGAGAGGGTGGTTGGGCACTGGAACAGGCCTCCCAGGGAAGTGGTCATAGCACTGAGCTTGGCTGAGGTCAAGAAGCATCTGGACGATGCACTCAGTGACATGCTCTGACTTGGCTGGCTCTGTGTGGAGCCAGGAGTTGGACTCAATGATCCTTATGGGTCCCTTCCAACTCAGGAGATTCTGGGATTCTATGATTCTATGATATTACACAAGTGTGCCGTCTCACACTCACTTTGAAATTGATGGGATTTCCTGAAGGAAAACTTACCACGATTCTTTCCAAGCTATTAATTATTTTTTTAAAATGTTTTATTCTGCATTATGGCCTTTCATGGAACAAATATAATTTAATCTCTTCTCATTGTTTTGCTGATGAGTGATTGTTACAGAATTACAATCCATCTTTCTACTGCCAGTGAATAGTTAACAGATTTAAAAAGGACTTAACCTGTAAATATCTATGGTCAAAGACACAGGGATTGCTTGGCTTAAGATGAAGCAGTGACCTCATCCACCATGAGCATGATATAATTAATAGACTGAATGTTTCATCTCTATCACATTGGTAGTGAACTCAGAATGTAATCTTCCTGAATTTTGATTTTTTTCTATTTCGTTGTGGAAGTGATCACTCACTACCAATAAGAGGCAAGCTCCTATATCATGTATATTCCTAGTTGTTGTGAGCCATGAGAACATCCAGACATATCATATATAAGGCTATGCTTGGACACCGGAATGGGAGTGAAGGAAGAGAAAGGATAACACCTTCATGTTGTTTCATTACATACAGATAGCCACAACTCACACTTACACATATGCTTTTGCCTCTAGCTTGGTAGTCTTTTTCCCCATGCAGCTCCATGTCACTCTGCATCACATATTATGAAAGCTGTTGAAAAAGCATATAGGGTGTTATCACAGGAATATTTCCCCACCTAAGTACCATCTGCTCATGAGTGCTGGAAGTTGAATCCACCAGTTGAAATGCTTAGAGACAGCAGAAACAAGGTACAGAAACATGATCAGAAGTTTGATGCTTCTGTTTCTTTCTGATCCTTTGGTGAAGCCAAGTGATGCCACCCTTCAGGCCTAAGGAAAACAGGAGCCTGCCTACTCTTGGTTGTTTTTTCTAAAAAGATGTTTGATCTTCCTAAGAAGTTGCTAGCATCAGAGAAAATTCCTGAGTATCTGTTATTTCATTTTAACAGTCTACTCTGCCTGTTTACTGGAGAGAGCTTGGAGACATAAAGTAAGTGTTTGATAGTGGCTGAGATCAATGAGACTTTTATGTACCTGTCAAGGTTGAACAGAATAGCCCTTAATAAGGTCTTTCCTCTTGCCTTGCCTTGCCTTGCCTTGCCTTCCCAGTGCTTATCAGCAGCCATGTAGCTCTGAAATTGAGGGAGCCAGCCTATGACAATCCCAGCGTACATACTTCTGGACCTAGTTTCTGGACCTCAAACATACCAAAGCAGAAGATAAACCAGAACATGACCAAGCCATGCTGAGCATTCAACGTAACTGGGGTTCTGCATATAGCACAGCTGCCTCAAGTAAATCCTTAGAGGTCTCTGCTTTCACAGCCTAACCTGGAGACCCTGGCCATGGGTTTCTCTTCAGGAGCTGATAATTATGAGAGGAGTAGAGAACCATTTAGTCCCAGTTTGACACGGTGTTTCAGAGGTTTAACACTTTACCCTTCCATTTCACCTTCCTCATGACATTTCTTTGGGTTTTGTTCTTGTCCACAGAGGAAGCTGTTTGTTGCTTCTGTTTCTCTCTGGTCCTTTAGTGAAGTTACTCCTGTTCTAAAAATGAGTAAAGCCTGACATTTCTTCCTCTCTGGTCACCAGTTTACAGTGCTCAGTCTTTATAAAGCTGCTAGAATTGAAGGAAATACCTGAGTATCTCTTTTTCCAGAGTAAGAAAGGGTTGTCCCTGCCTAGCTGGTGGGAAAAGCTCGAAAATGTGAAGGAGGTATCATTTGGTAATAGCACAAAGGGCACAAAGACTCCTCAGGCTCGTTTTTAACCTTATTTTTTTTTGGTGCTAACTTCAAGAATTTGACTGCTTGCCAGGAGTACTGTCACGAGTGTGCTGAATTTGAATGCACACCCAAACGCATGTGTCCATGCATGGTTCTTTGGACAGTGATAGGACAAGGGGCAATGGGTCCAAGCTGGAACATAGAAAGTTCCATGTGAATGTAAGGTAGAACTTTTCACTGTGAGAGTGAGCACTGGCACAGGCTGCCCAGAGAGGTTGTGGAGTCTCCTCTGGAGATATTCAAAACCCATCTGGACGCGTTCCTGTGTGATTTAATCTGGGTGATCCTGCTCAGGCAGGGGGGTTGGATGAGATGATCTTTTGAGATCCCTTCCTACTCCTAACATTCTGCGAATCTTTGGGGCTCCGTTACTCAGCCTCCTTCTTGGTGCAGGGCTGTTTGGCAATCGTTCTGCTTGCTTTAAACTGCAGCTTTTTGCCTGTCAGATGCATTTGCTTTGCAGAAAGAGAAGTTAGCCCTGCCTGTGCAACAATATGTATTTACAGGTGCTTTTTTAACCACTTTGTTCTGTTGTCTTTCCTTTGTGAGCCTCCATCAGATTTTCTCCCCATTCAGTGAATGAGTGGGACACCCTCTGTGGCATCTCTGTGGTCTAGAACAAGGAAGGCTATGGGTCTGGCTGTCCCAGCTTTCCCTCTCAGTGCCGTGAGCTGCATGTTTACTCTTCTGAGTAAACTGGTGATTCATATGAATGTGCTCAGCTATGTGGGAAGTCACAGAGGAGTAATATGAAAATGAAGTTTTTTCCCCAAAAATCTTTTGAAAGGTTTTACTTGGGTTGCTTTGGAAATCTTTGATTTCCTTCCCCAAATCACAAACAGAAAACCAGATGGGTTTATTTTTTTCCAGCTAAAAATCATAGTTTCACATGCAATTTCAGGTGAAAAGCCCCCTGCCAAATTAAAAAATAAAAAATGAGCTTTTGAGCTGTTCCATATTTCAGTATTGCTTTTCTTCACAGCCTCTCTTTTCCACAGCATTTCCAAGGTCTTCCTCTCTGCTCCATCTCTCAGCTTCTCCCAAGCTGCATTACTTGTTTCCCATCATGTTCTTCCCAGCTTTGAACATTTGTGTGGCCCTTTCTCAATAGCTTCTCTGAGGTTGTTTCTCTGCTTTCTTGAGACATCTCTGGGTCTTTCTTTAGCTTGGGTTTTGATAAACATACCAAGGAGGTAAGTTGTCTTGTGTGATCACATCTTCAAATCACAAGACTTGGGAGCTACAGTGGGCAGAGTCATTCTGAGCTACCTTCCCCAGAAGTCTTACTTGTATTTGGGCTTCACCTCTATCCTCTGCAAGACCAGAGCCTATGCCTCATGAGCAGCACCCTACACTACTGGCATGGGAAAGAGACATGACATCAGCAGCACAGAGACAGAGCATCATTTGGGGTGCATTACCTATATACATGTCTGGAAGAAGCACATGTGTGCTGGGAAATGCTGTATTCTGCCATAGCTGACAAAAGCACGCTGCCCGAGCCGAAGAGTCCATAGGGCATTGCCTGCTGCTTCCTCCTCATCGTCATCAGGGAGCATCTGCTACTTGCTTCAGCCCCCAAGAGCCAAGGGATGCCATCTGTCTTCAGCCGGGGTGCTGAGCACAAGCATGCTCCGGTGTGGGAGGGAGCCGCAGGGTGGCAATCACCCACATGGCACACACAACACACCATGGCTTCCTCTTCTCCTGTGATTTATGGTCCAGCAAACGGCTCCAGCTTCATGCCCTGGGTTTTGTAAGGCATTATTTAGTTTTGCAGAGGGGAGTATATAAATTATTTGCCAAGTTACACACTTGGTAGGGCCTTCTCTTGTTTTTGAACAGAGCATTTATTTTGGATGGCATTTCTTTGGGCAGCAGGCACAAGTAAAAGAAGAGAGATGTAATTCCTGGAAATATTTGAACTGGGATCTCAGGGAGGAGCAGATGAGCCATGGGCGCTCCAGATTGGAAATCCCTGCAGGGAGTTGTGATGGGGGAGCTGAGCCTTGGGGTGGGAGGTTCGGGGTGGGGGTACCTCTGGAGAGGAATGACTGGAGTTGGAGCTTGAGCTGTGGGCAAATTCAGGTACCATATGTGCTCCTGTTCAGGTGCATTGTGTTTTCCTCCTCCTCTGGATGAAGGTGAGTGCTTCTTGTACCACCCCACTTTAGTGCCAGGAAGGAGCTGCCCAATTTGGTGAGGAGCCCAGTTTTCCCACAGCACGATGTGTTTAGGCTGAAGCCATACAGGATTTTATTTTTCAAAGTTAAATATTGATTAACATGAGCTGATACACTGAAATTAGAAAAGCTCTTCAATAACATGGGAAAAGTGGGTAGAAAGGTAAAATGATACATACAAGGCATACCTCCGGGGCCTAGTGCTCTTGCAAAACCACCCAACCACCGCCATACAGTCAGAGTATTCTGCTGAGCAGAATGAAGGTCCTCCATGGTGTCTGGATCCTGCATTCACACATTTAAGTTCTTCATTATGAGTGAGGTGAGACACTGGAATGGGGTGCCCAGAGATGTAGTGGAGACATTCAAGGTCAGGCTTGACGGGTCTCTGAACAACCTGATCTAGTGAAGATATCCCTGCTTACTGCAGGGAGTTTGGATTAGACGACCTGTAAAGCTCCTTCCCAACCTAACACAGTCTGTGATTCAATAATTTATAAATATATGAAGGGTGAGTGTTGGGAGGATGGACCCAGGCTCTTCTCAGTGATGGCCAGTGATAGGACAAGGGGAAATGGATCCAAACTACAACATAGAAAGTTCCATCTTAATATAAGGAGGAACTTTTTCACTGTAAGGGTGATGGATTACTGAAACAGGCTGCCCAGAGAGGATGTGGAGTCTCCTTCTCTGGAGATATTCAAGACCAATCTGGACACGTTCCTGTATGACCTAATCTAGATGATCCTGCTCGGGCAGGAGGGTTGGACTGGATGATCTTTCAAGGTCTCTTCCAGCTCCTAATATTCTGTGATTCTGTGATTTAAACTTCATAATAGCATTTTGGAGAGGTATACTGCTAATGCCTCGAAGAAGCCAACAAAGTGCATAGTTTGCCATTCAAAGGGCCAGGGCTTCACAGACAGTAGCACATTGCATTTTTACTAATTTAAAGCAACTTTTTTTTTTTAATGTGTATGTGTATCTGTCTGTGTGTGATTTTAAAGAGATTGGGTGTTGTGCCATTTATAGGGGAGATCAAACATGTGCTGCACTGTGACTGAAGAGGCAGCCCGATACCTGAAGTTACACAGCTCTTGCTGTCAGCTATTGCTGGTGATTCTGCCAGGGAATTTCACTTTCAAATAAGCCCTATTGTAAACAGAATATAATAAAAGGTGAGGCAGTGGGGCCATCAGAGGAGCGCTGGGTGGAAGAGAGCTGATAGAACTGAAAAGTTCAGCGAGACATATGGACAGCAGCTCCGATCAGCTGCTGTGAGCCACCTGCCTTTGCCCCAAACATGCACACTCACTTTAGCACTTGAAAAAACAATATATATAAGAAAGAGACGATCCTAGTGAATGTTATCAATTGCTCACTGATACAGTCAGACAGGTAATTATTTTATAGGCTTAATTGTGCCTATCCAGAGTTAATGGTGTGTGGCTAATGGCCCCTGTGGGCAGTGGAAGAGCCCTGTCTGACCCCACTGGCAGGGGACAGGAGGGGATGCGGGGATGCATGGATGCAGGGGTGCGGGACACCCCGGGAACCCAGTGCTCCTTCCAGGGACTTTCCCAGCAGATGTCACTGTTCACCCACCAAATAAAACCACTCCGAGGCAGTAAAGGGCCCTTGGAAAAAGCCACCGCAGGCTATTACTCAAAACCGAAATACGCCGCCTCGGAAGAACATTTCCATTGGGAAATAGGAGTGAGAGCGGTTTATTTTTATAAAGGTGGCAGGGGATGGAAGTTCGCTGTGAGCCTGGAGGAGAGCATTACAGGAGCTGTGCCTGCTGCAGCCCCTGGCCCCACTGCACTGTACCTGGTACGCGGCTTGAGGGTGGGCGACAGGGGTGAACAGGCACCTCCGAATGCGGAGGAGGCAAGCTTTAGCTGGTCTCACTAATGTTTCTGCACTGCAGAGTTTAGCAGGATTTAATCATGACTAATAATTTAGTGATTTAGTCGTGACATAATTTGGTCAGATTAAATCATGACTAGCCCTGCCCACGCTTTATTTATTCAACATATAAGTCCTTGTGATGCTATATAGATACAAAATTCATATTAATATCAGAGAAGATGAAGATTTTTTTTCCCCTCGGTACATAAATTAGCTGTGAGAAATTTGATACGAGACAGTTTCTACTGGAAGTAAGTTACATCCTTATTCTCTGTTAGAGATTTTCAGGGATACTCTTCAGTCTGGAGAAAGGCTATAGGAGGGCTTTGTTTTCCATGCGGTATGGCAGAGCTTTTGCTCTTGATGAGAGCTGTGCCTGGCACGCAACCGAAGTATCACTGCAGAGATATGCAGATACTACGATAAGGAAGCTCAGACATCAGAATGACAGGCAAGCAGAATGCTGCTCTGAACACAGGAGATGGTGGGTAGCTGGGGATCTTGCTGGCCTAATGACAGGGATGTAAATGGGATAACGGGCACGTTCAACGTGGGACATCAGGAATGTCCACAATTGTATAGTTGCAAATTTCATCCTTGGTAATTTTGTATTTTAAACCAGGTGAGAGAGCATGCATGGAGAGAAAAATAATCACCTTACTGCTGGGATATCATTAGCCTGTAACATGCTGACACTGGTAGGGGCACGTAGAGAGGAGCGGGAAAGGGCAAAGCTGTGTGCTGCCCCGCAGAGCACTCCTGATGTTACAGGATGGTCTGAAGAAGAGCTTCTCCACCTGAAAATGTGCCCACTTTTTTCCATTCCAAAATTCTGGCTTATTCTACCAGCCTGACCTCCTTCATCTGCTCATCCCACTGACACACCTGTGCTTTCAAAACCACAGCAGGCTCCAGATGAGAAGTTTGGACTGTTTCCTCTGTTGTCCTGTGGGAAATCTGCTGCTGTATGCTCCTTCTTGACGTGGTCAAGTTTCCAAGCTGAATATTATTCACAGACGTTTAGCCTCGTGCCAGCATTGTCTTTTGGGGTGAAGAGCTCTCCTGCCTTCCGGCAAGCATTTCTAGGAAAGCAACTGCTTCCCCCTCTGCCTCTCCTCTGTAGGATAAACATCCCAGGGCCTCTGAGTCTGGCTGTCAGGCTGGCTTCCCATGGCTGGCCCTGCTGGCAGCCCTGCATGGGATCTGGGCTTTCCATGTTCCTCCTTGTGAAGAGGGTGAGCAGAAGCAGGTTGCTGTGCTGGATGAGGCCTCACTGGTGCTCTATACGTTACTTTTACAAGACTTTGATTTTTTTTTCTTCTCTAAGGAACTCATGCTGGGAAGTTTTGAGTCATTGCTCAAAAGAAAGCAAGTACTTGAGTTCAGACTGAGGGCCATTGCTACGATAGTCCCCAAGAGTGCCTTGAGGAGCCTCAACAGTGATTTCCTCTTGGTTCTTACAGAGCCACTTCAGTCTCCCCTTCAGATGGGGTCTCCTCTACTCAGCATATCCTGACAACAAAATTAATTTCTGACATTGTGAAACAGCAATGAGGGAAGACTCTGAGTAGAAGACAAGCAAAGCATACCATGGGTGGGCTGGAACCATTGCTGGTTTTTTCCATTGTTGATGAGATCTCAGTATAAAAACAATTGGTTTAAGCAAAAGAGTGGTCAGTGGGGCTGGGTTCCTGCCTTGGGCTCTGACCTTCCCTCTAACTCATACAGTGTTCCCATTAATTTCAGTGGGAGTGAGAAGTGTTTGTTAGAGAAAATATTCAAGGCAAATAATTTTTGGGCTGGGAAAGAGATGCCTGTGAGATAACTAACTGTGCCACTGCTAACCACATGTGGGATCAAAAACCCTGAGTCAGGGTACCCATCAATGTCTTGAGTGAGCCACTTCAAATGTCTTCTTCATGGAAGAAGGCTCTGGAGTGATAAGACACTCCCTCATCACCTAAGTGTTTCCCTGTCTGAAAACAGATTTTCACACCTGCTGGCTCTCGGCTCAGACCAGAGCCATTATAAATTGCCCCTCATCAAGTGGAAAATGCTCATCTGGCAGAGTTAGAGGAGACATATTCTGTTCCTCAGATTTTGCTGTGACTAAAATACACTACAGCAAATAGATCAGCCCCCAGAGAGGAATTTGTCAGTGTCGGGGGTGTAAATTAGGCATGATGCAGATCTGGAGTAAGAGGAGAGGGAGGGGAAGGCTCAACACCTGCACATCACATTGGTGTAGTGTGTGCTTCTCCAGCAGCCCTGGGAAAAGTTTGGCTCACTGAAGTGCCTGAGCTGTGACTTACTATGGGGCACTGTTACCCCAGCATCACCTGAAACAGAGCAACACAAACATAGGCATTAGTGATGTCATCAGTTTGGGTCTAAATAGCATGAAACAAGAGGCATAGCATGGGCTTTATCTCCAAAGTTTAGTGAACTGTAATTATGTACATGTGGACACCTGGCTGTGAACTAGGTGCCCAAACCCTCTTCTACTCATGGCCATCATTCAGGCCCCCCAGTAGAGGTATCTGAGATACCTTCATTGGCAGATATACCTTCACCAGCAGGCCAACCAGGTACTTCTGTAGTGGCAGATGAAGAAATCTCAAGCAGCCCTGGCTGGCAGTGTCACAAACCTCCCCTATCAGCTCACATTTAGACACCTAGATGGAGTAATCTTATCCACAATTCACAGAATGACAGAATGATAGGAGTTGGAAAGGACCTCAGGAGTTCACCTAGTCCAAACCCCTGTGAAAACAGGATCACCCAGAGCAGGTTGCACAGGTTTGCATCCAGGTGAGTTTTGAATACCTCTAGAGAAGAGGGCTCAACAACCTCTTTGGGCAACCAGTTAACCAAAATACAGTGAAAAGAGGTTCTTTCAGCCTCTTAAAAATACCCTTTCTGGATACATACTCAAAGCAAGCAGTGGTGAGTCGAACTGTTCTGAAGTGCTGTAGGCTCTGTTGTTGGGTTAGGCTGGAAGGAGTCTGTCAGCGGTGCCTGGGGCTCCTGTGCATCCTCATGCCCTTCCTTCAAAATGACTCAAGGGAAATGTTTTGCAACTAGGAAATTATGTAAAAATCTAAGCTGTTACTGATGGAAAGCTTGTGCTTTGCTAAATCATACTGTTTCGAGAAAAGTGCCTCCTCACAGCAAAATGTGTGTTTTTGTTGTCAGAACACAGGTTCTAGAAAAAAAATCATGTATACAGCATGAAAAGACTTCTTCACGTGGGGCACCAGGCTGCATTGTGGGATGGATCATCTTAGCATGTGCTGAAACTGTAGCAGAGGCAGAAACAGCTGAAGCAGCACTGCCACAGCACACAGCCATGCACACAGGGTAACTTTCAGAGAAAAATCTCATGTTTTGTCTGGAAATGGAACATTTCCAGGAAAATACCTATAAATCCTTTTCATTTCTTTACATTTTGATTGAGAAAACAGTTTGTTTTCTGAGCCTCAGGGACAACCATCCTGGGTAAGGCAAAGGCTTCTTTTCCTCTCCAAAGGGCAGTAGGCAGGAGTGATGGTGTCTTTCAGATGGCAGTGGTCATCGGTGTCCAACCTGGAGTTATGGTGGTGCTTGCCTGGAACACCAGGCAAGAGGGGGACACCTGTAGACAGGTCTCACGGGAGAGGGGAGATGGCATGTTTTAATGAGGGGCTCTTAGCAGAGCTAAAATTAACTGATTGGGGAAGACATGGCCTTTGAAAGACTTGGAGAAGTGAAGGACAGCGCTTACAAAGCAGCTTTCTGCGAGGACACATACAATATTTTTCTTAAGCTATAGGTGTGAAAGAGATTGAGAAAATCAAGGCAGGGCTACCAAGTGGGAAAAAAAAAAAAAGAAAAATAAAAAGGCTGAGCCCTTGTTGTCATTCCTCTGTGGGATCATTAATAGGATTTCTCTCCTCTTCTTTACCACCTGTCCTGATGAAATATCTGCAAAACAATGCTGAGGCTACTACCACCTCAGCTCCATGAAAATTGCCCAGTTTGTTCAGAAGTTGCTAAGAAAATAATGGATGGACTGGCAGACTGTTTGATGGTGTTCAGCTTGGCTCCTACAACACACGGGCTAATAGCAAGCCTGAAATGCTCAGGGGAGCAGGTGTCCTCCACCACACCTTCCACTGGAGTATGTCCTGCCGTGTGGAAGCTGAGAAGTCAAGCCAGGACTTTTGAGGTGACAGTTCAAAAATTTGGGGCATTTTACAAACGTTGTAGAGAGGCAGAGAAAGGCCAGGCATCATTCAGGGGCAGATTAAGTGAAATATCCCTTGCTCTCCCCCTATGACTGCTGCATCACAATAGGAGAAATATTCTGTTGTGCGATACTCAGTTTTACAAACACGTGAACCCAGAAGACCAAAGCAATCAGAAATGGAAGCTTACCTAGAATACTTAGGGGTGCACAATGTTGCTACCAAAACATGTGCTGCTTCAGATTTTCACAGTAGTGACACAAAAGCCTTGCCCAGCATATAACACCTGCAGATAGTAGCAGCTGTATAATCTCAGTAATTATGCAAACAACTTTCTAATGAAGCAAACTCAATTTAACTTTCCCCCATCCTTTCCCACAGCTAGAGACTCAGTGCTAATAAAAAAGCCTATCTGTGTTTATTTTAAAAAGCAAAAACGTTGGCAACACCGTGTAAGGCAAGTGAAGAAAATAGAACTGAAGATACAGCTCTGCTGACTCAATGGCCTTATACCATTCCTTGGCGCTAGTAAAGGACTGTGTGGAAAAAATCTGGGCTGGCTCACTCAAATGAGGGATTTAATATATTTTTTCCATCCAGGGGAATCCATACTCACACATTTCTTCACCAGTCTCCATGAAGGATTTGATTTTGAACACCAAAAGCTGGTTAATTCAGTGTACAGCCGTAGAAAAAGTGGGGATGGGACCCCTTCAAAACATCAGTAACATGGAACTTGCCTAATACCCCCCTTCTTTTGATGACAAGGGCAAACCTCACTTTTCACTGTAGGTTCTGGAATGTACCATACACATAAGGATACACATATGCCTCAGGTAAGAAATTTCCTGGCAGAAAATCTAGGCTTAGTCTAATGCTTGTTGGACTATTGAATCAAAAGGCTAAGATTTTCTAGGTAATTCTTTTTTTCCCAGGAAATGCTTTATGATGTTCCTGCTAGGGAGGAACACCTTCCTTAGCATAGCAAGTTTTCGACTTGAGAACCAACTGTAAGATAGAAGAGCTTAATTTATAAATTAGTCTATAAATTTCTTAACTAGCCCATATAGCAAAGATGTTTGTGAAATGACTTCTCTAGCTTGGATATACTCCAGAAGAGTTCAGTGGACTTTAAGAAGCTGGAAATTCACTGGTGCATAAACCAAACCAGAGGAAGCTCTCCTGCATCTCTTTTAAGAGTAAAAGTGACTGGCTTGCTTGGTGGGTTTTCATGGTGCACTGACCGTAACCCCATCTGCCATGGCCACGTGTGACAACTGAGTGATGGTAGGAGGACGTTGTCCTGTGTCTTCCCCTCCAACAGTCCCAATGCCCTGGGAGAAGCTGTGTGAGGGAGAGGCTGTGGAGCAATATTGCTGCAGCATTTATCACTGGTAGCAGCAAAGAAAGGGAGGCTCAAGATGGTGAGACACTGGAACAGGTTGCCCAGAGAGGTGGTGGAGGTCCCATCCCTGGAGACATTCAAGTTAAGCATGATGAAGATCTGAGCAACCTGATCTAGTTAAAGGTGTCCCTGCTTCCTGCAGGGAGGTTGGACTAGATGGCCTTTAAATGTCCCTTCCAATCTAACACGTTCTGTGTTTCTATGATTTGTTCTATGGTCACCTTTAGGTACCTTAAACCCTGTGCTGTTACGTCCCGACTTGCAACATATGTGAAAACCACACTGCTCATCCTGAGGGTTATGCGCCTTGAGTCAAGCTGTGTTTATTGATTGCAGGGGGAATTTCATATTAGATGAATCTCACTATAAACAGCCAAAAATAATATGGGCACTACTCACTGATAGTGGCAAATTGCAGCTTATTATTATTATTTCTGTTTACAGCTTGAGCTCAGTGCTTTCCAGCCATCCTGTCCCTGGCTTGTTTTTTCATTTGGTTTGTTTTCTTTTGTTCACATAAGTCTAAGATTTCTCCTTTGCTTAGGACAGACTCCAAGCCCTCTGATTGGATCCATCCGATCCCATCCTTCCAAACCACATTGTGCTTTGTCCTCCACATTCTCTCACAGTTGAGCAGAGTGGCTGTTGACACATGCCGCAGGACAGATTTTCTCATTTTTCTCAGTTGGAGGTAGCCATAATTCAAGTTTTGGTGACAGGGTGTTGCCTTAGCGATGCAGGATTGCAATACGGACTTCCAGGATTTGTTGTTTCCCATTTACAGCTCTTACCAGTGGAAAAAAAATCACTCATAGGTCCTTGTTGTCAAACACCCTCTAAATCTATGTGATGATATTTTCATTTACTTTTTATTTACTAGTTAAAAATGCCACCTTCTGTGATTTACGTCTTGCAGTGTTCACCAGCAGCCTTTAAATATATCATGGCAAAGATTTATCAACATTTTCAACAATTCTCTATTGGAAGCAAGGTTTTGGGTGAAAAATTAGGAATTACACCAATCTCTGTCACATCAGGCAACAGCCTCTTGCTAATAAATATTGCACACAGACATATTTACCACTTTTAGTTTGTAAATGATTATTATGCTTCTTAATGGGTCAGTTTTAATAATAATAATAAAAAAAGAAGAGAAAAATAGACATGAGTAGTTTTCCAGAATATGACTAGAAGAGACTGAATGCTTTGTTCCAGTATCCAGGACTGTGTCAGGTATTACCAGGCAGCGAATGAACATTTACTCAGCTTTGAGAGGGCCACAAAAGATAAATGATTAAGAAGAATTTGAATGATTAGCTTCCAGTGTGTGAATGTTGCATTAGCGTGGCGTGTGCTTGGTGCGTTGCCCTCAATTTGAGCTCCTGGTTTTTCTGTCCATCTACATGTAAGGCCTTTGCTCACTGCAGAACCCAGTGTTAGCCAAGTTCAAAGGATAGTAGCTATAATTTAAGATTCACCCACTGCTAGTCAAGACCAAGCCAGTCAGCAACAGTGGTCGTGACTGAGATAATATAGTTAAGAAAGAAAAAAAAAAACCCAACAAAAACCCAAGTGGCAGCTTTCTGCCACCAGAGAAAGGAGAGAGAAGATGTGAGAAACTCTGCAGACACTAAGGTCAGTGCAGAAGGAGGGGAAGGAGAGAATACCTGAAGTGACAGAACAGGGATTCCTCTGCAGCTCATGGAGAAGACCATGGTGCAGCAGGCTGTCCTCCTGTAGCCCATGGAGGATGATGGGGAGTAGAGGTTCCACCTGCAACCCATGGAGGACCCCATACCAGAGCAGGTGGAGAGACCTGAAGGAAGGTATGACCCCATGGGAAAACCACACTGGAGCAAGTTTCTGGCAGGACATTTAACTCATGGAGAGAGGAACCCACACTGGAGAAGGTTTGCTGTGGGTACTTGTGGCTCCATGGGGTACAATGCTGGAGTAGTTATTGAACTGCAGCCCATGAGAAGGACTCACATTTTAGAAGTTAATGGAAGACTGTTTCCTGTGAGAGGAACCCCACACTGGAGCAGGGGAAGAGTGAGGAATCCTCGCCTTGAGGAGGAAGGAGGGACAGAGTCAATGTGAGATGAACAATCCACAATCCCCACACCCCTCTGCTGCTCAGGGGGAGGAGGGAGAGAAATAAGCTTCTTCCTGAACCCAGGAAGAATGGAGAAATGGGGGAGGCTTTTAAAGATGTCGTTTCATTTCTCATTATATTCTTTATTTTGATTGGCTAATAAATCAGATTAATTTTGTTCCATGTTGAGTCTGTTTTGCCTGTGTTGGTAACTGCTGAATGATCTCTCCTGTCCTTATCTCAAGCCAGGAGCCTTTCATTAGACCTCTCCTATCCAGCTGAGGAGGGGAGTGATGGAGTGGCTTTGGTGGGCATCTGGCCTCCAGACAGGGTCAAACCACCACAGGTGAATGAATTCCTCTCTTTTTTTTTGCTTTTGTTCACAGCTTTTGCTTTTTCTTATTAAACTCCATTTATCTTAACCCGTGAGCTTTTCCACATAATTTTCTCTCCCTATCCTGCTGAGGAGGAGGAGTAGGGGAGCAGCTGGGTGGGCACCTGGCAGCCAACCAAGGTGAACCCACTACATCTCATCAGCACAGCATTCTGCCAATAACTTCAAAAGCTTCCAGCTTTTGTGTGCCTTTCTGATTGCATGTCCAAGATCTTAACCACTGTACTGCCAGCGATGAATCAAAAGGTGTAAGTCTCACTGTAACTACACAGGGGTCCCTCAGTAGGGACAGTGATGACAGTGAGAGTAGGGTGGTCCTTAAAAAGGATAGGGAAGAGAAAGCAAAAATGGGGGCAAATGCTGCTTGTGATTAAAAACAACAGGGAATCAATTCAGAAGAACTTCTCCTTTAAATCAATGTTAGTTGCTCTGAAATACCATCAATGCCAGACGCCCAGCTGAAGCTACACAGCTTGAGGGCTGTTGGCTTACCCAGCTGCTCATGCCAGCATTTGGACAGCTGGTAGGTGTGTCTGTGTCAGCACTATCCTCCACCATAATATATACTCCTTACAAGGACCCAGAGAGCAGAGCTGAGCTGAGCCTCCAGAAGAGGGCTGGGGAAATCAGCCTCCATCTATGAATAGCTTGAGAAACAAGATAATTAAACCTGTTCTTGTAGGGATTTGCTATAACATTTCTTCTTTTCCTTCCTTAGTTTTCACAGAACCTCAGTGACTCACGTGAAAATTTTCCTCCTCCAACAGCGCTCGTGTTTGACATCAGAAAGTTTTTTTTTCCTTGTCTCTCTTCAGGGGAAGGCCAAAAGTAGCTGCAATTGGGTGGATGAACCTGTGCTTGTCAGATTTTCTTGTTGAATGTCTCAGATGTTAGGACAAGGGACACTTAGAAATTCTTAATATGAATCACAGAATGACAGGGGTTGGAAGGGACCTCCGGAGATGATCTAGTCACCCCCCCACCCACCAGAGCAGGGTCACCTAGAGCAGGCAGCACAGGACAGCATCCAGGCAGGTTTTGAATATCTCCAGAGAAGGAGAATCCACAGCCTCTCTGGGCAGCCTGTCCCAGTGCCCTGTCACCCTCACAGTAAAAAAATTCCTCCTCATGGTCAGGTCGATCTTCCTATGTTCAAGTCTGTGCCTGTTGCCTCTTGTCCTGTCACTGGGCACCAATGAAAAAAGACTGACCCTAGTCTCCTGACACCCAGCTCTAAAGTATTTATAAGCACCCTCTCAGTCTTATCTTCTCTAGGCTAAAAAAGTCCCTAAATTCCTCAGCCTCTCTTGGTAAGAGAGATGTTCTAGTCCCTTAATCATCTTTATGGCCCTCTCCTGTCCTCTCTCTTCCCTGTGAATCTTCACTAGCGTGGAGAGGAGACCCTTCTTTGGTACTACCAAGGGTCCCCAGAGGGACCCTTGCAGGGGGATTTGGAGGTGAGAGGTTGGCTGGTTTTTACAAGGAAGGAAGAAACCCAAAGCTGGCACCTCATCCCTTAGGGAGCTTCTAATGCAACTACAATAAATTAGCAATATGTGTACACCTTTTAAAGCTATCTAAGTTTTGCATTCACTTGGTCAGCTACAAAAAAATCTTCAAGTGTAAGAACTAAAAAAGATATAAAAAGGGCATAAAAAAACCCAAAATTGAAACAAAGTTTTATACTTACTAAGCTAAAGCATAATTTTAATTTTAACCAAATTCAACCAGTGAGAAAAAGTCATATAAAAACCATAAAACTACAGAAGCTATAGTTCTGGCTAGCCTTTCATATACTGTCACCTTCACTAAGTTGACTTCAGATGGTACATTCTAGATGCTGTATCAGAAGTACTACACTTGAGGCAGTATTTTTTCTCCATAGAAGTACCAGATTTCAGTGGGTTTTATACTTTTCCTTTATCTTCTTTTGTGTGCTTTAGTCCCTATCTAACTATCTAACTATGCTAACTATCCTTGCTTTTTAATTTCTTATAATTATACATAAATATATTGCCCTGGTAACTGTTCAATACTTCAACGCTTCATTAATTTAACATACATAAGGTTCCGTGATTTTCAGGCTTTTAAAACTAGAAAAACCCACCTCAAAAACAATCTGTGTTTTGTTCCTGGGGTTTATTAACCACACAATCCTGTGATTTCTGCAGAAAGCTCCCATGTATCTGATGACACACAAGGTATCACCTATAAAGAGGGTGTGATTTCAGCTGCTTCTATAGTCATAGGTTCATACTGTCAGACTGGCTTCTGTATCCTCTAAAGCCTGAATGCTCAGGTGTGTATCTTGCTTAAGCTGGGAATAATAATAATAAAAAAGAGCTATGTTGACTGTAATTTTCTACTTTGACTGAGATTTTCATAATTTACTTTGGACTCTGCAGTTTTACCCATCATGGTATCTGATGGATCTGACTCTGCTAAACTGCAGAGGTTATAAACCTGTAAAAGAGTCTGGCTGCAGCAAAAGCTCGGTGGTGAAGGCTGGGAGAACTGGGTGTTTCAGAAACAAAACGGAATTTTACTGTGTATGCTAAAAATAATGTAAGTGCATTGTCTAGGACAAGGACTCCTGGATAAGCTGAAGCAGCAAAGTGGAAATCTTCATTTGGTGATCAGAGACGTGAAAGTGTTTGCAGGGAAAATTCTGGCAAGAGTAGTTGCTGGTTGCGATTTTTCTGGCCCCGGAGCTCCCTGATGGTTTTCTGAAGATTCAAGGTCTTTGAGCTTCTCACAGCCAGAACACAGAACAATAGACCCACACACACTGATTTGGCATGTAAGGCACCTCAAAGCTTATCTAGTTCCAACCCCCCTGCCATGGGCAGGGACACTCTCCCCTAGACCAGGTTGCCCAAAGCCCCATCCAACATGGCCTTCAGGTTGCCACAGCTTCTCTGGGCAGCCTGTTCCAGTGCCTGACCATCCTCATAGTGAATAATTTCCTCCTAATATCAAATCTAAATCTCCCCTCTTTCAGTTTAAAGCCATTGCCCCTTGTCCTGCGACTACATGGCCTTGTAAAAAGTCCTTGTAAAATGCCCCTTATGAAGCATTGTACAGGATGGCCTTGATCCTTCACTTGTAACTCCTCACCTTACATGGACCTGCTCTTTGTTTCTCAGCATCCCCTTCTCATCATACACCTTCATTTTGACCCCTCAGATTTCACCAGCTTTCAACTCAGAGACCTCAGGAGAATTTTTCCAGCAGGGAAAAGCCAACTTCCGCCACCCAATTCAATGTGGGTTCCTCCAGTAGAGCGAATTACTTCAGTTCACATTATGATCCTGTATACTATTTTGCCCTGGATTTTTCTCGGGCCACAGTGGATATTCCTGTGTCTGTGCTTCTCCTCCCTGACTCCCTCACAGTGTCTGAGGAAGCAGAGGCCATGATGAAGACCACCACACAAGTGCTTTTAGAGTATGAAACTGGTGTCTGGTTGCAGGCTCTGGGGAATGGCACAAGTGTTTGTGGGCACAAAGGCAGCTGAGGGCTGTATGGGCTGGAAAGAGCCAAACCTCCCTCTGCCTTGTCCTTTCTACCTTCTTTGAGTTAAATCTGAGGTGCAGTATTCCTTGAGGTTACTGTGGCTTTGTTTCAGGACAAAAGAATCAATTGACTCCAAAGGAAACCCTGGGAACACAATAATATTTGTGCCTTTGTCTCCTTCTCACACTGTCAAAACAAACTTACTCATAGAGATTTGATAGGCAGATACAGAGATCCGTGGAACTGTCAGGAAACTGGATCTCCAACTCTGCTGTACTGTGACCTGGACACCAAATTACCAGTGTGGAAACTGTAGTAATTGTGCATGAGTTAAGGTGAGATTTACTGTAGCAGGTTAGACCCAGTGCCCTGTCTGTGTTCTTGCAAGTGCCTGGTACCCGATGTTACCTGGCATGTGTTTCCAACTTCGGTCTGTCTGTGGTTGAGGGATGTTCCTCACCGAGTGGCTACAGACAGACCACGATGTTTAATAGCCTTCAGTGGCCTTTCATGAATTGATCTAGTTCCCTTTTGAATGGTTGCTCTTTCCGCACCTAGCATTACCCTGTGTCACAGAGTTCAACGACACAATTATGGGCTGGGTGAAAATAGTTCTTCCTATTCTCTGTTTTAAACAAGACCATTTCACTCTTCCCAGATAAATGGCAAGTAGGGAACAAGCTCCTTTCCCCCTTCACTCTAACCACAGTGCATTGATTGCGGAGCCCTGCGTTATATTCTCCTTTAATCATACTGCTTCCAAAAACTCCAAGTCTGCTCAGTCTCACATGGAAGTCATACCAACCCGCTGTCCCCCCGGCGCTGTTTCCAATTGCATTATTCTCCTTTTGAGACAACATGGCCAGAGTGGTGCTCAATATTCAATGAATATATGCTCTGGGGATTTATGCAACGGCATAATAGTATTTTATGGGTTTGTTTTTGTTCTGGTTTTTTCTCTATTCTTTTGCAAACAATTCCCCTAATGCCTTTTTAACCACTGTTGAGCACTGAATTGCTTCCAGGGAAGTAAAACATGGTTTTAAGATTTCTTTCCTGACTTCTTTAGACTCTGTCTGATATAGTTTAAGGTTATGTTTCTTCCCCACGTGCATTACTTTACAGCTACTGACACTGAAATTTGCCTGCCATTATCTCCACGTTGTGTAATCCCTCTGCAGCTCTGCGCCATCAGCTTGAGTTCAGCTTTTCCTCACAGTTAGGTCTGGCTGCTCTGAATCATTCTGTGAACTTTGTTGCTTCAGTTTTGGGGCCTTCCTCTTTCCAGGTCATACACAAACATGCTATTTAATGCAGGTCTCTCAAATCCTCATTGGATCCTACCGGGAAATTCACTTCATGGTGAACTTGTTCCGTATCTATGTCCTTTGTGTTGTATCGTCTCACTGGTTACTGATGCAGAAGAGCGTATTCCCACATAGATCCTGAAAGCTCAAATGCTTAACAGTCTTCTCTGGTGAGGAGCTTGTTCAAAGTCTTTTGGAAATCCAAACATGTACACCTCTAGGATACTATCCCTTTGCTTGCATACCAATGTCTCGTTTCTTTGGGTTGAACAGAATATTTCTCATCTTATTTGAGATGCTCTAGATGCATTCCTGCATGCCTGTGTAGGACTGAGACTCGTTACTCATGTATAAATGCCAGAAAAGATCACCAACAAAGGGTAACTACAGCTGCATGACTATTTACTGAGGAAGTTTAATTCACATGGGTCACATTCATTTTGAATTTAGCCAATTGCATCAATGCAGTTTATTTGGCCAGAGGAAGAGCAAGCGAGCTAACACTTCACTGTCTGATAATGGGCACTTTTACCAGAGGTGTAGCTTCTCAGTGAAGAGAGGATATTTCCAAGCCCTCCCATGTCATAATACAACCAAAAAATTCACTTAGTGACAAAGGCTGCACCTGAAGAAGGTGTGCCTGGATCTTGAACTCTCTCTGTGTGCCAGTTTTGTCTGGGATGGAGTTAATTTTCTTCACAGTATCTCATCTGGGGCTGTGTTCGAATTTCTGATGAAAACACATTTGTGTTGACAGCACAGAGGTGTGTTTGTTACTGCTGAGCAGCGCTTACACAGAGCCAAGGGCTCTTCTGCTTCTCACCCCACCAGTGAGTAGTCTGGGGGTGCACAAGGAGTTGGGAGGGGACACAACTGGGTCAGCTGATCTCAACTGTCCAGTGGGACATTCTGTACCATATGACGTCATGCTCATCATATAAAACTGAAGGAAGAAGAAGGAAGAGGGGAGACTTTCAGAGAGATGATGTTTGTCTTTCCAAGCACCCGCTTCACATTTTGGAGCCCTGGTGGCAAGGAGAGAGGCAGAGGTACCACCACAGCCTGCTCCAGTGAGGTGATGTTTGCTTGTTACTCTGTATCTTGTCTATTCTAATGCCATGTGTAAGATTTATCAATGATTACTCAGGTTTTTATAACAGACAAGCAGCCTGAAGCCCAGAACATGACGTTTAACTTTGGCTGTAGAAAAGTTTGTAGAACCACCTATGTAGAAGAAAAGGAAAGGAAAAAAAGTGACTTTTTGATCTCCTTATTGGACACAGAGCACCAAGTGTTGTCTAATGTCCAGGCATGGGCAACAAAGAGGGATGTTTTGCAGATGAGAAGCAAGCAAGATTTCAACATCCCGTCAGGGGCTGGTGCTCCCACACTGCTCTGTTCGCTGCCGCCTGGGGACAGGGCAGGTGGGAGGATTGAGGGGAAGATGCAAGAGGAGGCAGAAAAAAAATCTCAAAAGAGAAAAACCAACTTGATTATTCAGGAGATATTATTGTTTAACCTGGAGCACAAAAAGGTAGATGCTAGCTGCTGTGGAGGAGGATCTTTATTGTTAAACATACCCTTGTTAAGGTAATTTATTTTATCTTTTATAACTTTGTTCCATGATTGCATATCAATATTTTAAATTACACTTTATATTCTTAAATCTTGGCTTGTGTTAAACCTGACTCAAAGTGACTTGGCAGGCTGTGAGGTACTCCTCTGGAAGTCTGGCATGGATAAACCCAGGGAGTGGGAACCCTGGCTGAGCATCCGTGTCCCTGCAGCATTGCTCCAAATCAAGTTTTGATGCTACTGTCACTGAAGTAGTGTGGCTCTGTGTTGGAAGTTGGAATCACAGTGGGCTGGAAAAGAAGAAATGTGTTTTTCTAGGGGAAATCAGGGAGCTCTTTAGTAAGGAGGAAGGTGATTTTGCCCTGAAGGTCTTCAGGGAGTTAGTAATGTACCAGCAGGCTCCTGTGAACTTCAACAACTGCCTCAAGAACATGATCTGGTCAAATGTCTCTTGAAGGACTCTTTTAACCGATTCCCCAGGTTACATAGAAACAGAATGTCTGGTGCCAGACCTTTGAGTCTCATGAACCAGAAAATGAAGCCTTCCATGTATGCAGTAAGCATATCAGAAATACTGAAAACTACCAGCACAGCCTCTCCTTCTCTCAAGCACTGTGAAACAGATGGCACAGAGAAACTCACCCTTCGTGTTAGTTCATTATTACATGTATTTTGGGCCACAGGATTTGCCTATGTGAAGTAATTAATTGCCAGTTGAGTCTTACAAATATTATTCTTGGAGACATTCATCTCACGGTGGATTTTAGAACTTACTGCCACATGCGAAATGCACCTCTCCTGCTGATAGACTCAACCTCTACCAGCACTTGCTCCTACAGTTCTCACTGCTCTTCGTGCTTAGAGATGATTTTTATCACCGGGATATGTTTATGTTTCAAAGTGTTTGAAGAGATTGGTTTTGTGGAGATTAGCATTATTATTAGAACGGTGCTTATTTCACTAATCTCTATTACACAACTGTTCAGACTTGATTATTAATAATCATTTCCTTTTGATAGAAACACTTCCACAGCAACCAATTATAGTGCTTTGTGCAAACACAGGATTATGAATTCCAGTGGGGAATAAACAAGAGCAGTGGAATTTTAAAAACAAAGAGCTTGTTTTCATGCAAATGCCTCAGTGCTAAAAAATGGGGAAAATTATATGCTGGAGAAGCAGAAGTTGCTTCCAATTAGAATGTTTTTCAACAATTTCCATAAAGTGCCTAAATTAAGAACTTAGCACTTGCTGGAGCAGTACATCTCATCTGGTGCTCTCCCTCCAGCAGCATGTCAGAAACATGGAATCACGACTGCTACCCACATCCAGTTTCCCTGAAAAGATTCAGAGGATGTCAGGTCCAGTCCAGACTGCCTAATTAGACAGTTCTCCATTCATTTCCATACAGAGAGGTTGTTTTGTCGAGCAGATGTAGCTGCATGAGGATGCCCTGACTTTGTGACTTGTTCCCTGGCTCTAGTACTGTTGGTCTCCAGCAGTGCAGCAGGATCAAATGGTGGCTCTGGCCTGCAAATACTTACATGTATGATTAATGCCATACACTTGACTCATGTTTTTGTGTCTAGTGATAAGCAGAGGACAAAGAATATACAGGACCTGGCTCCTTTTTGCTCTACAAAGGACGGTTGATCTTTGTGAGGAAAACTTTGCCGTTTCTTTAAGACAGCTGATAAAACTTAGGCTTAGACTGGAATTCCACATGTAGTAGACACGTCACACATTAGAATAAGACAAACTTCAGGAATATTTTGAAACTGCTTATTTAATTTTTGGTTTATCAGTTAAGAAATTTCCTGTGCCTTCCATTTAGCGTTTATAACTCCAATGGTGGGATTTATTTTTTCCTGACCAAATACAGCCTCGTACCCTTCGTCCACAATAATGATCACTTCAAATAAAATTTGCTGTCTGTCTGTGGAAAAAACCCAAACAGTTCCAAGGGTAAATGGCAATTTGCTAGCGTATGCTTTAAATAAGCTTTATTTTGTTGATGTCCTATGTGATTATTTGGAAAAGACATTTTATTCCCTACAAATTGGCTCGTGCTCTGAGGGACCTTGATCACTCAACAAAAGCAGACATGGGGTTACCTCATTGCAGAAAAAAAAAGAGTTTAACTGTCTCACAGTCTTGTTTGAAAGACACAGACAGTGAAATCAGAGAGCCTCCATCCTCAAAAGGTTAGCCGTGCTCCTGACGTCTGGAGAGCGAACAATTCATTCTCCCCTGAGATGAATTTCCTTCAATTTCAAAAAAACAATTTAAGGTGGTGAGGCAAGGCGAGGATGGTGCAGCATATAGATGATTCCTTCTTTGGACAGGATCTGTGCATTTCTTGTGCAGCCTAAAGCAAATGACTTAAAAAACCCCAAACTAAACCCAAAAGCCCTACTCCTGCAGGAGCTGTGTGTTACAGTCTGTTTCATGGGCTTCAAGTATAAGGTCCCTGGAAGGATAAGCCATGGAAAGCTCCACCAGCCCCATGAGGGATGTGTTATGGGAAAAGGTTGCTGTGAGGTGCAGTGGAGGCTGGGATCTGGTCAGTGCTGCTGGCATGCCAGCCCTTTGCTGGGGTATGGCACAGCCCAGTGCACCTCTGGATGAGTCTGGAGAGAGGAGACCAAGTGCCTGGATGCTGCTGTCCCCCAGCTTAGGGTTCGGATCCAAAACAGTGGCAGGAGTGTTCTCAGCTGGGGAGTGTATCAGGGCTATGACACCCCCAGCTTTTAAACACCATGTCGTTGTGCACTTATGATCAAAGAAAACCTCACAGATCCTATTTATTCCAAGTGTAACATGGCTGAAGTCAGCGCACTTGACCTTTGGGTTTGATGCCCCACAAATAGCGATGTCACAGAGGCCTCTTAGCTGCTTGGATTTTATTATCTTTGTCAGTTTTGCTCGGCTATCCAAAGGGATTCAGGGAGCTTGGAAACCAGAACAACTACTCTGGCTATAAAATAACCATGTTTTAACCTGCCAGCCCTGACCCTACAGGGGCAGGCTTGGAGCTTCATGGCCACCTCTGTCTCATCAAGGCACTCTGGTGGCAATAACGGAAATACAGGGGTGCTTTCCCCCACCAAAACCTCCCCAAAGGATTCCTTCACAATTGCTGTATTTTATCCTATTTGATAGGCTCTGATTTTCTTGCTCTGCCTTTCCCACGAGAGAGCACCTGATCCTGCTCTAGCTGGAGTCAAGGACTTTTTTGGCACTTGTTGCAATGGGAGCAGATGCAGACTTGCAGAGCTTTGTTTGGGGACGTTGTGGTTCAGCGAGGCTTCCCTTGGGTGCTGGGGTGCTTTCACCTTAATGGAGTTGCTTTAGTGATGCAAACAGTCCCTTCCCTTTCTTACAGAGTAGCAGTGTCAGTAAGGTCAACTCTTGTCGTCCTGGGACGTCAGGGGAGAAAACGCTGACTTAGGATGAGGACTGGTCCCCGGGCACAGATGCTTCAGTATGATTTGCAAGCCCAGCACACATCTGCAGGTTGTTCTTTAGCAGCAAGCAGACGGCGTGCCAGAAGTACAAGGGCAAACTTGGATTTGTTTCTTTTTTTTTTTTTTCTCTTCTTCTTTTTCTCTTCTTCCTATGAATCTTTTAAAATAGGCTGCTGCTGTTAAGCAGGAATTGGTTTGGATTCCTTCACTGGAAGGTTTTGCACTGTGAGTGTCTGTACTCACTGAGCTGGCAGATGCTTTTTTCCACTTCTGCTTGCTGTTCTGCAGTGGCCCTAACAGCTCTGTGTCAGGCTTGTCATCACACTCTTTTGCTTCTACTCGAAGCAACTGTAGACTTTAACTTTTATTCACTTTTGAAAAGACTTATAGACTTTTGCATTTTATTCACTCATTGGAAAAATCCTGGACTGCTCTAAAGGTCTGGCACTTCTTACTACTTCTTGAAGTTTCTGGAAGCTTGTTTGTGATGATGTCTTGAAGAGTGTTCTCACAGGAATAAAAGAAAAGCCACCAGATTTTCTTCTTCACACGGGGCTACTGCTGGAGCAGGAAAATATCTTATGTGCTAGGTATGAACTGATCTCTCAGGAAACCTATAGCTGCAGGGGAAGAGGGTTCTATGGTGCTCAGTGTGAGCATCCCATCTTCACCTACGTACACAGAGTCTGTGGACCCTCTGATGAGTAAATTAGTCACTATTAGCCATGAAGACACTAAATCTGTGTCTTTACTCAGAGTTGTGGGGTGGGGGAATCTTCTAACACAAAGCACAATAGTCTTTTATATAATAGCTGTTTGTGTTGTTTTTCAATACATTTTTATTATAATAATTATACTGCACTGTGGGTGGTGATCATTTGAACTTGAAGTTTCAGCAGCAGGAAAGAGATCACATACCACAGCTGTTCAGGAAAGCTGAAACTACAAAAAGGTTGATATTTTCCCACTACTGTAGCCTTATTTTTGTTTTGCTTTTAGTTTTTGATTCTGCGTTATTATTTAGTTCCTGCCCTTCTGACTCTCGCTAGTGATAAACTTACTGACCTTATCAGGAGATGTATTTTTAGATTTATTTTTCCTAGCTAGAAGGTTGCATTGGAGTGGGCTGTGGGCATGTGTTACTTTGAATTTGTGTGCTTTTATTTTTCTGTGATTCGGGGCACAGTTAGCTGCAGCCTTCAGCACCTTTGAGGGGGAGGCCTTCCTGCTCTTTTGTTGCTCTTCTAATAGACTCCCTTGGCAGGTCAAAGTGATCTCTGTCAACGAAATAGACTTGGGTTTGGCCACTTTTGATCTGTAACATATTTGATATAGCTAATCATACTAGAAAATAAATGAAATGCTTACCCTCTATTTGATTCCCTCAGAAACGAAGGAAAGACTGTGTAACATGGAAATGCACGTTTAATAATTAGTATCTAGAACTACTGATCCATTCATCCTCAGAGGACACATCTACCCGTCTCATGGTTTACCCATATGCTTTCTTACTCGAGTGGTAACGCTACAATACAGAAAAGCACCTGGAAAGCTGGGTTGCCAGCTCATTCATGGCCCTCAGCCTTCAAATCAGAATTAATTTTGAGATACTTATGTATAGAAAATAAAGGTGGAAATAGTTGAAAAGCTATTACAGAGGATTTGATTTTTTTTACTTTTCTGCAACATGGTGGGACTGCTGATAGCTACCTGCACACCACCATGCTCTTCTCTGCTGGTGTTGGTGAAGGTGCTCTTAATGCCCCTGAAAGATTCCACCAGGTGTCTGTAACTGTCATATGTAGGTTGGGAGGTGTTGAGGGTGGAGGAGAGCTCTGGGCAGCCAAGGCTGTCATTTTGAAAGGAATGGTGTCTGCATGCCAGGCTCCCCTCTGGTAATGTAATTGTGGCTGCAAAGTTAATGGGAACTAGGAGTAATTTGTTTTAAACCACCAGGAATGATGACAGGACAAAAACTGTGACAAAACCCAAGAAAGGACACAAAAATCAGTACCCATGATTTACAAAGTTGCTGTGGGATTTGACTCTTCACTGTCATTAACTTTTCTCTGACCTCTGTCCCTGGGTTATTCACTTCTGATACTTTCAGCAAAATAGAGCATTTGTGTGGAGTAGAGGCCACTTCAAAATAATGAGGGACAGCCCTCAAATAACTAAACAGAATGCCAAAGTTCACTGGCTGATGGCTAGGTGGTCACAGGTGAACAAACACATGCCCCCTCTTCTTCTTCAGGGCACAGAGTCCCTGAGATGTGTGAGCCCATCACCAAGGTTTGTGTGTGTTAATGTAATGAAAACACATGCTTTCGGGCTTCTCTGCCAGACACCTCTCTCCTCCAGTGTTCCATGGTGTGCAACATTTAAAGGCAAGGCAATGGAGGATGTCTGAGCAGATGGGGTGCCACCTCCTGCTGGACCAGCCCTGGGAGCATCCCAGCACGCATCCCTGCTGGAAAAATCTTCTCCTGGTGCACTGTGGGGGGAAACTGGGTCTGTGTCAAATTGGCTTCCATGCCTGGCTCAAACACTTGCCCTCAGCAGCTGGGAGGAGGGAGGAAAGGAGGAATCTCCCCAGGCCACCTCTGCCACCTCTGCCTTGTCAGAACTGACCTGTGCTCTGGCCAAGACATCCACAGGGCTGCAGAGAAAAGCAGAACTATTTTCCATGCAACTTTACCTCCTTCTCACAGTCCCTGTCTGCTGCAGAGAGAAACTCCCTCTACTGCTTTGCAGATGGTGTATATATAGCCCAAACACTTATTACCTGTACCTGTGTGGATACCTATTGTGTAGCAAAAATAAAGAGTGGGAGATAATTAATCCTGGAGCCCCAGTTCCCTCACAAAAAATCAATAAAGAGTTTTCCTTGCTATGTTTCTCAGTAAGAGAAGAGAGGACAATCTTCATTACTACTGACAGTCCCCTTCCCCGAAGCAGAAGGGTTTTCTTTTGCATCTAGTGGAGAAAATACGGTGTATTGCACCTGCCCAATGCTGTTGCTATGGCAATTGAACTTCGCACTTACAGCGGAGACGGCAAAGCCCTGGGACTACATAGAGAGCAAACACAGTGGCAAGGGGGCTGTGCTGGGGGCTGCTGGGCCGCTCAGGACTTGGCATCATCACAGCTTCCCCTTCTGAAAGATGGGTCATTTAACTTCTTACACAATTTTGGAATGAACCTCAATTGAGCAAATGATGCTGCTTGGGAATCTCCTTGCCAGTGGGTTGTGTTTGGCTGTCTGATCATGAGCCTGGGTGTGGGGGTCCAAAGGAGCTGAGCGTGGCTTCAGTACCCCACCAGACCATGCTGCCATGCCTTGTGCTGCAGCATGGCTGCCCCCCTTCACAACCTCTCCTCCCCAGTGGCCAGACATATGGGTCATGCTTTTTAAAGTGCTCGCCCTTCCCTTCAACACCTGTGTTGGTGCCTAAATTTTCCCCAGGTATTCTTGTAGGAGGCCTAAATCTTCCCTGATGTGCCCAAGGGCCATATGTGTGGTGGGATGCAGGAAGTCTACCTCCGTTACCCCTCTTCACAAATGTCCCAATCAAATGCATGTTTTGTCCAAGGACTTCCATTCCAGAATGACTTTTCATTGTTCAAACACAACTATCAAACTAGGGAATGTGCGTGGGGTGAGACGAGCATCCAGAGCTCCTTCCTGACTCAGCTACTAATTTGTTACAAGAGCACCGCGTACAAGGTTGTGACAGATTGACCTTAATCACTGATCAGTGCCCCAACTTGCCAGGCCTCGCACATATCAAGGAGAGACTTGTCCTGGAGAGAAATCCCTGTTTATCAGCACATTTCTGGCAACAAGTGAGGGCTATAACATGGTCAGAGATGCAGCTAACAACTGCAGAGTGCTGTGCACTCGCTGGAAGAAATGAACTTTAGCTGTGAAAAGTGTTATTCCCGTTAAAAGGTAATTTTCTATGGAAAATAAACCTCCAAAGCTCAGAGAAAAGTTATAGGTGAGGCATTTCATTAGGAGAGGATGACTGACTGAAATTAAATACTAATCAAGCAATCTCTGAAGCAGCATGTTACAATCTTTAGCCTCAAGGACCTTGACGAACTGTTTTTCCACTTTCTACTACAGTACCTTTCCTACTTCAGGAAATAAAAAATAGAAGTCTTCTGCTTTAAACTGCTTCCCCCTAACTCTGCTAGTCTCAAATTACTCTGTGTGAGAGTCACCCCATTTCATGTCAGTGTCTACACCTCATTTAGCACATTCCCTTCAGCTGCTTTTTCCAGGTTGCCTTTATAGTTAACAGAGAGCCACAGTCGTTCCTCTGTTCCTCTCACCTCGAGGCAGACATCTAACCTTGATCTGATGAATCTGACAAGTCCCTGTTCCCCTCCCTGTTTCCCAGGTGGAGCTGCTGCTACAAGTGAGGATGGGAATGGGGATAGTTTGAACTGGGTGTTTCTGAGCTTAGGTTTCACCTCCCAGCTCAGCAGAGAAATGGCATGGCAGACCAGCAGGAACGGCTGAAACCCAAGCAGGGTCGCCATGTTGGTCCCATCTTGTGACACAACACTACTTTGCACACTGTCTGTCTTTGTGGGTCTCCACAGAAAAATATCTTCCTGTTTCTGATGGAGACTGTCACTGAACAAATAATAAACTGCTGTGTCTGGATAATTGTAACAAAATGAATCCCTCAGATGACAGGAAGAGGTAAACATGCACAATGGCTGAAGGATGAGTCCTCCCTGCTTGCCTTTAGCTTTGTATCTCCATCAAGCAGAACACACAGAAAAACTGAAGTCCCATAAAAAGAACCAGATGTTAGTCCTAGTAAAGGATCAGTCAAGCATCTGGCTCCTAAAGGACCTGGGTGGGACTGCGGCTTGAGAAACTTGGTGGTGCCCTGGCGTCAGCTCATGCAGCAGATGAGAACAGAGAGGTGGACTTTATCACTGGTGTATATTGAAGGGCACAGACAAGCCAGTGAGGTATGTGCAAGTGCATTGAGTGAAGGACGTGGATTTCAGAAAAACAGTTAACCTCTTGCTCCTCGCCCCCGAGGTAAATGTGCCTTATGCTTCACCTTCCATTCATACACTGGTTTCTCTTCAAAATGAACATATTGTACTCTGCAGAGGCGGACAATTTGCTGAATTTCATTTCACTCCTTCAATCTGCTTAATGAATAACAATGAGATTGAAGGTTTCACTGGATTCCAGCACTGAGCTGAATTTTGCATTAACAGGCTTTCAGACCTCACTAGAGTTGGGTTCTTCCTGGATCACCTGCCTCTTGCTTGTCCTTGCACAGCTAACTTCTATTCTGCAAAACTAAGCCATCCTCTCCACCCCCCCCCTCTAAAAAGCAGGACCAAACAGTCCAATAGGATATTCTTCAAAGAGATTTATAATGTTGAAAGTTACTGTACGGACAGATTTCAATCTTCTGGTAGCTAATATGACTCATTTCTGAATTGGATAATTGCTATATGGTGGTGAATTCATCACTTTAAAACAAAAAGAGTTGTGGGAGTGTTTATGTGTGTGTGCAGGGCATTAACGTGTACCAGCCATCAGAAAGGATTATATCTTCAGTCTACTACTGACTTTGACTCTTATCCAAATTGAAGAGGAGACCCTGTGTTCTACAAATTGTTGAGGAGTGACTTGAAGCCCTGTCCAATGTTGGTGCTCTTTTGGAGCCTGGGCAATGGAGGGTAAAGATCCCTGCAGAAAGGACCCAAATATACGTGGCAAGGTGCATGACTAGAATGAAGACATGGTATTAGCAATGGAAAAGCCCACACTCTGGCAAGGCCAGTGTGGTCATCCAGGCTGAGTCTGCAGGGAAGACATACATATGTTCAGGATAAAGGTGGAAATGGATTCTAAAATAATCCTCCTGCCTTCATAAGTGATTCTTACAGTTTCTGGTTATCCTGTAATTTAAATATGCTTAGAAAATTGGATAAGGAAAAATATAGGTATTCATAAACCTTTTCTCTTTATGGATTCTAACAGATGTTTAGAACTAAATTTTTGGGTGAGCCAGGACCAGGCTGCTTCAGACCTTTCCAATGGCACAGGCAGGTTACAAAACCAATTAAACCACTCTCAAGGTGGAGATGGAAGGGAAAACTTCCATCCTAGGCATTTGCCGTGGGGTGTGGGAAATGGGAACATCTGAAGATTTTGGGGATGCTAGCCTGTGTTCACTGGAGACACAAGCTTTTCCTAAGAGTTAATCTAAATGCTACAAATCACAAACAAATTCCACTGAACTTCAGAGAAAAAAACCAATTTCTTGAGTTTTTCTCATATTCTAGAGAGACTGTAGAATCAGAAAATTTCTAAACCGGTCTGGACAAGACCTTGAACAATGTTTTGAAGTTAACTTTGTTTTGAGAAGCATTGTGGACTAGATGACCTCTAGAAGTCCCCTTCAAGCTAAATTTCCCAGTTAATCCATCTTTCTCTGCTGGAGAGACAGTTTCCATCTTTCCTGAAACAGAGGGTACATACTCAGACATTGAACTACAGCTAGGCTTTGACAAAAGTTATTTTGGATGCTTTATAATCCTGTCCACACACCTCAGTAGTATCTTCACATAACAGTTCTGCCTCACGTTCAGCCTATGATGGATGCATCGCAACCCCTACATTCCTTCCTACACAACTTCTACTGAGATTTTTCCCCACCCAGTAGGTCTCTAGTTGATTATTTTATATACCTGAACTAAGTTGCATTTACCTCACTGAGTTTTGTGCAATTTTTTCAGCCTACATCTCCTGTTTGTTGAGAAAATTTTGAATTCTAACCCTGTCTTTTGATGTACGTTCACATCAAAGTCCCCTCAAAGCTTGGTATTTACAGATTAAATAACCAGAAGGTTATTAAACACTTCCTGATCTCTCTCTCTCTCTGTTGCACCTACTTCTTACAAATAAACCACAGAGGAAACATGAAAGACCAAAGGAAGATATTCTTTTGCTACTGGATCCTACTTCTGAGCTACATTTTCACTGAGAAAAAGAAAACCCTCCTTTACGGCCACCCCCAAACAAAGGCAGTGTCATGCTTCAGATCATGAGGCATTTAAATCCTACCAGGGTGAAGGGTCATCATATACTGAACCAAGCCAGCTAACACACTTGAGACACACATTCCCTGGCTGCAGGGCACGGTGTGGAAGGAACCGGGGGGTGGTGGGGTGGTGGTAAGCCTGGCACTTCCACACAGTGACAAGAAGTGCATTTACATCTTCTGTTGAGCTGCTGCCTTCCTTCAGAGAGCCACGCTGCCTATCTCTGCATGCTGGGAGTTGTCTATTCCATCTCTGTGTCTCAGGCCCGTGACTTATTGGCCTAATGTTTGTATTTCACCTGCACAGAACAGCATCTACAGTATATTTTCCTATTGACCCATGTGGTTCACAGTCACAGGGGCCATCTGTGCTAAGCCCCACTTAGAGTGCTCTTCTGATGCTTCTAAGAGTAGTCTCGCCCTCCCTGTTTTTCACATACTGAAGAGCCCCCAAGACTACACAGCACACTTAATAAGTGAACAGAGTTCGTTCTGCTTTGAACACACTCTCCGGTAATGTCGCTCTGAAGCTAAATGCTTTCGCCATGCGCAGATGTCAAGCCCCATAAGGCTACCATGAGCCAGACGTGCAAATGTCACCAGCCTGTTAAAATGGGGGTGAGGGGGGAAGCTTACGCGATTATCTCCAATTAGCTGGAAATGTGAGAAATAGTTCTTTATAAATAACTTTCAGACTTTTAATCACCTCTCTTTGTTGGCTCCAGATCTTCCCATCTGAGCGGCTGGGTATAATGAGGCACACAGCCCTGAAAGCAGACCCGTAACCTGAGCTTTGCAAGGATCTGTGTCTGCACAAAGCAGAGGTATTTGTATTCCTTTGGAAAACACAAATAGGTCTGCCACAGATTTGCATCACGCCAGTGACCATCAATAGCTTTCTGTCCATGCAGTCAACCAACTCATCACCATGTGGGGTGTTGGGTCAGGAACTCCCAATTTCAAGGCACTTACTACATTGTTATTGCAGGCCCATATAAGTTCATGAATGTATCTTTGCACTAGTGTAGCACAAAAATGAGTGTGTTGCTGGACATGTGTTGGACTGTTAATGAGAGTAGGATGGACATTTTGGCCCCTTCATGGTGCTTCTTCCTAAGCCAGATAAACTACCTGTGGATAAGGGAAACCGAGCTATACAAATACTGTTTTGTATTAGGCAATTTAATTGAATTGAAAATTTTGCTTCCAGTGCTTTGGTCCTGCTGGCAGGGTGCCTATCCCCTTGCCATTCCTTCTTTCTGCCAGGGTTGAACTGGAGGAAAGACTAGGGAAGCAGCTTCTCCCAACACATCCTATATGCAAAGGTTTGAAAGGGCAGCTCACATCAGAGGAGGTCCTGGTGTAGACTCAGAGCCAACTTTTCCTCTGGAGTGATGGACCTGCTTCTTGTCCCCACGTCCTGTCTTCCCTCTGATCCTCTGCCAGGCTGCAGCTCTTCCAGCTACAGTCTGCCACTGAGCTCATTGCGCGAGAGAGTAAAAGCCAGATCCTCCCCGTTCTCAAGGGCCCTGTTGCGTTAGCAGCTACAGGCCGCATTTCCAATATCTGTGTCAGAAAGACATGTAACTCCTACCTCTGCATTAGCTCAGGTCCCCATGAAATCCAGTTTGTGTATCTAAGTACAGAGGCAGATGTTCAAACAGCAGACCCCGCAATGCCTTAATGTGGAAACTGCGATCCATAAACCTACATGACTCTTGTCAGGTGTATTTTTTTTACACAGAAATCACATTTTCTCCAGGAGGTAGGATCTCTTAGAGTAACTGATACGTTACATTTAAGACTCGGTGTTTAAATGAGGAGGTGATATGGACAAGTACAAATTCTGCTTTCCATGGGTGAGTCAGCTGCAAGGCTCTTGGATGGGTCTCAGGGTAATGCCTCCAGAGGGTATCTCTGCAGTGCTTAACTGGGGTGTGCCCAAGCCTGTGACCATACCTGTGCCCTTACTGAGAACCTTTCTGAGGAGATTCAGCTCACCTAGCATATTCATAATTGGAGCTGTTTTCATATGAACTAATAACTCTGGGCTCCCTTTTATAATCAATGGAGTGAAAAAGGCAATTTTAGGCTGTGACTCATCTGATATATCTTAACATCTACTTTAAGATGAAGTGAATCATGTTCTAGACTCGTTCTTTCTTTTTCCACTTTTTCTTTTCTCTCAGGGCAGCTGGGAATACTAAATTGGGCAGAGATATCTGCACAGCTCCCTCCCCTTTTGCCCTAAAATACATCCAGATCACAAGAGCTCCTTGGTGCCTCTAAATACATAAGCTTTGCTTCAGCTTTTTCATGCACCCAGTCTGAAGTCTAGTCACTGCTTTGCCATCACTTACAATATGTTCACTGGTTGAAGTCCTTCTGGAGTGATGCTGCGGTGCCCTCTTCCTGCATCTTCTCCTCGTTCTGCAGATGTTTCCTCCCTGTACAGCCAGGAAGCTGAGAAGAGCATCGTAATGTCTCCCATGCCTTCTGAATGTCTGCAGCCTGCAAGAAATATTTATGTTTGCCTTGGGCTGCCTCCTACACTGTATTTTGACGGTGTCCAGGTGACAGCTAGTTAGGTGACAGTTAAACATAGTCCCATACTCAAGTTGAATGAGAAGAGTACAGCACATACAGCAGTTTCAGGAGAAGGAGCCATATTTCAAAGCCCCATTCAGTGTGAGACTGACCCCAGGTGAGGCTCGCAGAATGCAGGAGGAGCTTTCCGGTGGAGTGCTCCTCTACTGGCACCTGTAAGAGAGTGAGAGAGAGGCCTGTGTGTGCCATTAGTGTTCCCAGTACAACCTGAGGATCTTGTTTGCTTGAACCTTGCCAGAATTTTAAGCATATCTGCAGTACTGATTGCCCAGAGCTGTATGACTTCTACATTGCCAAATTCCCCTAGCAGGGCCTTGACCAGTAGCTTGCATCACTACATCATCTATCCAGGTACTGGAGGCTAACTGGGCTCCAGATAGTGGCACTGATGTGACTGGGGTGATGGCTGCCTGGGGCAAGATCATAGCGCAGATCTGTAGAGGAATTCCTTCCCTTCTGCAGAAATTCTGAAGCCAGACTATCACGCCACTGCGGTGTGTGAATTTGCTTGCCCCTGAGTCGTCACTTTGCAGGTGGGGTAAGGAAACAATCGCAACATGCATCATGCTGCACCAGCATGTGATACCTCTGCTCTTGGAGATTGCTAGGAATCCCTGCAAGTCCTGAAGTGTTTCTTTCCCCATCAGCCTCCCTGTGTGAGGGGCTCCAGCTGCAACTGGGAAGCCGGGTTGTTTCACCCCGCCTATCGGAGCAGTGCAGAGGGCTGCTGAACCATCACTCTATGGCGAGGCATTTTCCACCTTTCAAAGCTGCAGAGAGCAGAAGGCAGTATCCACTGCTGCTCTGCCAACTGCTGAGCAAAGAGATCATTCCTCACACCAAGAAAGGCTCTGCTTTTATTTCCACTGCGCAAGGGGCCCTGCGGTAACTCCCTGGATTGCACACCAATGCCACAAGCTGAAATGTGGAGAGGTCTGGCCTGAGCGATAAACTGACTTGGTCTGGATGGAAAAGGGACAATCACACAGGCTTAGCCAGAGAAATGCTGTGCTGACAGACACCCTCACATCCCTAAATGGCAAAATTAGAAGATGCAGGAAATCATGGGGTGGGCTGCCCCTTCCAAGAGTTGTCCAAGGGACTTAGGATCATAAGGCTCATTTTCCTGATGGATTTTTCACTCTAATATCATGTGGAAATTTTTGACATCTGACATCCTTTTCTAGTCCTCCGGTTACTTCCATATATTTCTTACTGCTTGTTGGGGTTTTTGTTTCTTTGGAGTTTTATTTGGTTGATTTTGTTTTTAAATTTTTAAATTTTTTCCCCAGAAAGATGGAAGCAGCTATGGTCTAAAACACTTTTGGAGAAAAGGGAAGAAATAAAAGCAGGGAGACAGATTGCAGTCTATTGCTAGTTTTCTGAAAAAAAAAAACCCAAACCAAAACAAAACCAAAAACCCAAAAAAACCCCAACCAAAACACCCAACCTAGCAGTTCTATTACTGAAAAGGAATCTGTAGTGCAATATTAAAAGATAAATTTCTTTGAGAAAGAAATTACTCTAAGAGGGATGAATATTCTATTGCATATGTGAGATTGGTGTTCATCCAGAAGAAAAAAAGGACCTTTTATAAGGTCATATGAAACATTTTCAGCAGTAGAAGATGTTACCCATTTACATTCCACAGTTTTTTTTTTCTTCTTTTAAATATTTTCTAGTGCAGTGAATGGTTTCAGGCTAGGTGAACTCATTCCCTAGAATTACTTTTCTCTTTGGTCTGCACACCACACCTAGGTAAAGGTGTTGTTCTGCTACCTGCTAAATCTGAGCAGTATTTAACAACAAAAGCAGCCCAGCTGAAACAAATAGTCTCCTTTTTGGGGGAAGAGATAATTCAGTGAATAAAGTGGCAGAGCTCTAACCAAAGGCTAGGTCCTGAGAGATGCTTAGTGGGCTGGCACTGCTCCACCACAGCCCCCAGTTTGAAAACTGCAGATCTAACTGCGTCTGTGCTGCCAAGCACTTACTGAGGCACAATGCAAGAGCAAAACACCCCAGATCCCACAGGATACTGGCCCAAACGAGATGAAGAAATAACCCCAGCACACCTTCTGGGGATGGCAGAGGTTTACAAAATGTGAAGACAGCTGGTGAGGTAAAAAGGTGACCTCAAGAAGTGCCCAATTTATGTGCAATTGGTGTGCGAGCCAGACAGTTTTTTAATAGATAATGACTGGTGAGGTAGCTTTATTCCAACCAGCTGGTATCCTGTTCTTCATCTTTAGATATAGGCTGGAAGCAATTAAAGTTAATCCTATTATACATGCTACATGGAAGATTTTGAGCCAAAAAGATTGCTTGGCACTTGCTGCAATTTCTCTCTCTCTTTCTTTTTTTTTTTTTTTAATGATTTCATTTGGGGGTGGGGGAAGGGACACTCAGGATATTCCTTATCTTATTTTAAGCATTTAAACATTAACACTTGGAAGTTTTCATATCCTTGGAGATTCTGGAATTTTTCTGTCTGACTTCAGTGTATTAGACACTGTATCTTGAATTCCCTGCCAGATTTGAAAATTACAACATCAGCAACAACAATGATGAAGTTTGAAATCTAATGGTTTATTTTTTCAAGGGTACTTCTCACTATGTATTTCTGAACTTTTATATTATCTGTTTTTTTTTTTAAATGAATTCTTATATTTGTAAAACCAGAGTGATAACCACAGAGAATGATAAGATTACCTCATAGCCACAGAGGTCTATCTGAAATTTTCAATTCCAATTTTTCAATTTCAATTTCTTTGGCCATTTAATGCAAGCTGCTTTCAGTAGACCATCAACTGCTCATTGCTTATGAACATAAAAACATTACCATTTTGTGTCAGACCTTTGTGAGCAGCAATCAATACAAAAAGTAGCTAACCTGGTTGCCTTGGGATGAGGAACATTTTGTCTAATGTCCAGCAACTTAGAGCTGAGGGGCTTCCCACAGAGATGCTTCCCAACAGGGCCACCAGCCCTCTGAGGAGCACATGGCTTGAGACTGCCATAAACCTACTGATCCTCCAAAAAATCTTGTACCAGAAGTTTTCTGGAGGACCCTTCCAAGTAATTTGTCTTTGAAAGGTAGTATTTGTTCCAAAATGAAAGCCAGGAGTCATTGCATGGTATGGATCAGAACTGACACACGTTCCTTGATTTCTCTGGGGTAGTCATGCTGGAGAAAAATGGACAGGGTTAAATTGGGGGGTTTGTTTCTTGCTCATGTCTGTCTGTCAGCCAGTGAGTCATGAGCTGGTCAAAAGCTTAGGAGATGTGGTGGCTGGAACTGCTTTCGAGATACCCTTTTCCCATGCCCAGGATCAACAAAAGCAGCAAATTACTGTCTCCATGCTGAGCCACGAGAATTCACACAGGGGTCCTGAACTCCTTTTCCCCCAGGAACTGGGGCAGTAAC
Source organism: Heliornis fulica (assembly GCA_013399135.1). Taxonomy (NCBI): domain Eukaryota; kingdom Metazoa; phylum Chordata; class Aves; order Gruiformes; family Heliornithidae; genus Heliornis; species Heliornis fulica. The sequence continues at coordinate 229,803 of VXBZ01012348.1, forward strand.
TCCTGGCCACATCCTCACTTGGTGCTGCATGTGCAGGAGGATATGCTGGCTGCTAAGCATCCTTTTCCTCCTGTACATAGTCAGGGTCTCTGTGGGAATGAAGGGGGCACATGGAAACATCCCAGGATCTGTGGGCTGACACCTGGACCACTGTGAATAGGGGCTGATATTGCCCCATGAGCAGAGACAGAAAGAGGCCATCTTCCCTTCTGTGAAAAACAGCAGAATGATAATTATCTTGTTTCCTAATAAGGAGATTTTACAGGGAATTTTAGTTTAGCCAATTTTTGTTGCACATTGCTATTTAATTGTTTTCATCTCTTAATTAAGTTCATCTGCCAGAATTTACTCATAGAGCTGTATCTAAGAGCTCTTTTTCTGACTGCAAACACATGCCTTTGAGGACATTTGTTCCTAAATTTTTGGGTTTGCTCTGTTTGGATATGTTGATCAGAGTTGTCAAAGGTTTAGGTTCATTTAAGGAAGTCTTTAAAATTTGTAACTGGCAAAGTTTAAGTTTGGATAATGATATTAGAAGTTCCTACACATCTCTCCCCCTCCAAAACCCAAGAAGCACAACAACAATGGATCAGGGGTGGATATAAATTTGCAGAGCTTCATAATAGCTACCTTAGTGAACCTGAACCCAAATTCTGTAACTTGAGATGATTCATCGTCTTGCAACAGAGTCATCCAAAACTTGGCTTTGTGTGGTTGCAAGGGAAAATTCCACAGCTTTGACATCCCTCTGATTTTGTTGTGCTTACACAGTTAATTTTTAAGAGGCAAAACAGATGCTACTTTGAGAAAATCTATGTTAAGAAATTAAAGGGAAAAGGATGATAACTGTCTGAACTGGAACAAAAGGAACAATATACAGAAACAATTTTTGGTGCACTTTTTAGGCACAGCAAGTGTGTAACAGATAATTTTGTGTTCATCAGAAGAAACAGAAATAAGGATCCCTTATGTCAGACATTTTTTTTTTTAAGAAAAGTTTTGAGAAACCATTTCAGTAACTTAATTTTCAAGTTGTTGCTCCTTCTGAGATTTTGAACAAGAGACACTTCTATATAAAAACTGTCAAACTTGAGCTCAAATTATATTTAGTTTTTAAATATATACTGTTCTTGTGTATGCACAAGTGCTCCTAGACTTGTATTTCAGTATTTGCAGTGGTCACAATCTCATTTTCTTTTTCCTGGGCCATGAAGAATCATCTGCACTTGTCTGTCTCCAAGAGAACTGCTGTCATTTTTATAGAATGTCTGCATCTTCTTTGTGTTTACCTCTACAAAATACAGGTAATGGAAATCCAACATGGCAAATGCTTCAATGCAATTTCTTAGTCCATGTCTATCTGGAGCAGCCTACCACTGGAACACCAGATCCAACTTTCCATTAAATGCTTCGAAAAAATTTATAAATGGTTCCAGACATTCAAGGTAGTAAAATATCTCTAATTCTGGACAGCTGGGAGACAACTCCCCAGCAGTCCTCAATAAATCTTCCCCAAATCACAAGAAAGGGTCATTCTGTTACTGTGGTCAGTTCTTGAAGCACTTAACAGGAGACAGAAGGTCTCCAAGGTTTGCCGTGTCCATGGAGCAAGAGGAAGGAGCATGGCCAGACGCAGATCACTGCATGCATTTTCCAGCCATGTTGTGCCCGAGAAGCCTCTTTACCTCTCTGTGAATCTGCTAGGCCTTATAAAACATGTGGGAATCTTGGACATAATGTCTATGTATTTGTACAGCACTTGGTGAGATCCATAGTTCCTTTTTTTGATGTTAAATATAATAGGCAACAGGGCTGGGAGAGACTAAAGAAACAAAGATACCAGTAGGTGATGGCTAAGGAGGAGTTTAATTTCCTCCTGTACATTTCCAGCTAACCCACATATAGTGAAACAGCTTTATTAATATGTACATAAATTCCTGGGCAATCAGTCAAGCAAGAGGCCTCACAGTTAAAGACAAAGGACCAAGTGCAATCCTGCAGTAAGCAGGCAGGTTAGCAGCAGGGGGAAAAATAGTAAAAAGGGAAAGACAAAGAGAGATGTATCCATTTACAGAGACTGAATTTGTGTTATAGAATGAGAGGTGTTGCTGGTCTGTTGCAAATGACACTGTCCTTGTACTTTAAGCAACTAAAGTCCCAATATGTCTCTGAAAAGAGCTGAGGAGAATGAAAAAAGCAGGTGTCAGACATGGTCTTTTAAGATTATTTTTCCAATTGATCTTTTATCTAGAGGGATTTGATTCCGTCCCATCTCAATCTTAGAGTTTGTTGCACAATTTGCCATTTTTCTAGTCTTCAGTGAACAGAATAATAGTTTCTTTTTGCTTCACCTTGGAGTTTAACACTGAAACCTAGAATTATTGCCACTGAACAGATGGGGATATTTCTCATGGAGATGAAAAGGCAAAGACCTAATAAATGAAGAACATTTGAGAAGAGAACGTTAGAGCAGACTCTGCTGCTCTGGGTTTGCCATTACTATTTTAAAAATGCAGGTGGTCTTAAAAACTATTTTTTTTAATGCTTCAACTGCTGCAAAGCCCCTGAAGGCAAGGCTGGATGGTGTTCATTGCTCACCACAAAGGACCTAGCTGATGTGGGTGCAGTCTGGTCACAGGTTTGTCCACACTTGAGCCTTTCATGTCCCATGTATCTCTGTGTTGGCCAAAGGGGTGCAGTACTGCCAACTTTCCTCTGTGGTGTCACCATCCTCCTTCCTTGGAGGTCTGTCCCAGTTGGTCCCAGCCTGTCCGTCTTGAGGTTGGAAGGCAGGCAGCTCAGGGGTCTGGTCTCTGGTTTGGTTTTCCCTCTTCTTTCCATATGCTAAGAGATACTGGTGGGTAATGTCACCAGTGACCTTGTGTTTGTTGTCAAGGGCTGTAACTGGGGCAAATCAGGATGCGAGGTGGGATCTTGGGACAGCTCAAGTAGTAGAGCTGCACCAGGGTGCTCTGGATATGCCCTGGGTGCCTGCTTAACTCTTCCCACCTAAATTCCTCACTAGGTGTATCTTTTCTTGCAGAAATGAATATTCTGACACTGTGGTGAAACATTCTCTGCTACATAAATTAACAATTTTCAATATCTTAACAATATCAGTGTCTTCATTTGCCGAGCAAAGAATCTCAAGAGCGGAAACTAATTTGTTGGTTTGTGTGTGTGGTTTGGGTTTTGGGTTTGGGTTTTTTCTGGAGTGTTTTTTTGGTTTTTGGTTTTGGGTTTTTGGTTTTTGGTTTTTTTTTTTTTTGAGCTGAAAACATATTTTATTCCTTATATTTCTAGTCAGTTGAAAGTTTCCTTCAAAATTAATATATGGACAATGTTGTCCCCTGAGACCAAACGTGAAGAATTTGAGACCCAGCAGAGAGTTTATCATAAAGTCAGCAGCCTGTGAAAGCCAATGCTCCTAATAGAAATTTATAGATTTTAAATCCAGAAAGGACACTGTGAATGCGTAATATGACCTCTTGTATAACATAATCCATAGACTTTTACTTAAAAATACTCACCCACCTTAACTAAACCAAATCATTTTGAAAATGTAGCTGGTCCCACTTCAACAACTGAGGATTTAAAGACATACTCTGGTATTTGGTTTTGGTTGGTTGAAGGATTTTTTTTTCTCCAATGTGTAATTACTTTCACTGTCACAATACTTTGTTCACTTCTGTGGTGAGTTTGCCATAAGTGTAACCCACATCTGTCTGCTCCAGAGTTTTCTCATGACCAATCAGCTCATACTCATAAACTAATAATTATCTCCTCTTATCCTGCAGACTACCTGTGTGGGATGGAAGAGCTGGATGTTACAGACCTTGAATCATTCTTCCTGCAGTGTGGTGGGATATTTAAATTGTTTATCTGGCGCGCCTACACCTTGTTCATTTGCAGAGAAAGTATTCTGTCCTCTTGTGCTTCAGATGATCAAAAAGGACATGGAGCATTTTTTCTGGGCCCACCCATCCTTGAGAATACTGATGTTGACCAGCACATCTGCTTCATTCCACTTGGGTCTTTTCTGGTTTTTGTCTGCACAGGAGTAAATGCTTCAATCAGCGAAAATTTGGGGTGGGTAAATAATAAAGCAAAGACATGCAGGGCTATGTGCAAGGGAGGGCTTTTCTTTATGGTCCCTGGAGCTCTCCATAACCTGTGTGAGTTATTTTGGTTTGCATGGTGTGGTTTTTTTACTCATCTTCACGTCCTGGTCTCACAAAGTTATCATTGGATTTGAAGGGAAGAATTAATGGATTGTTACACTGTATGTTATGGCTTGTATGCCAAATTTAAGTCAAAGAATTTGAAGGGACTCCACATTATCTGCCCCTGTAATCAACTTGAAGCCCTAGAAGACACAGACTGGTTTCTTTTCTTTATGGATGTACACTACTTTTGGCAAATGACAGAGCTGTAGAATTACTATGCAGAGATACATCCATTACAGAGTGGATGGGCTCAAATGAAAACACCATTTTTCAGCTTGGAAAAAAATCACATCAATTAGCTGATCTGAAACTATATAAAATTGATTTGAACTAAGCAACCTATTTATGCAGCTTCAGCTTTTGTGGATATTTGGATCAGGTTTAGAATTTGCTTCTCACTGATCACAGAATCACAGGATTGCAGGTGTTGGAAGGGACCTTCAGAGATCCCTTCAAGATCTCAGAGATCGAGTCCAACCCCCCTGCCAAAGCAGGTTCCCTACAGCAGGCCACACAGGTAGGCGTCCAGATGGGTCTGGAATACCTTCAGAGAAGGATGACACAGAAGGTTGTAGAAGTGTGTAATCCTCAGCTCAGGCTTCTGTATTACCATCATGAGAATAAACATGTTTCAGAGGATGTGTCTCTCAGTGTCATTGTGAGTCAGTTTCTGTGAAAACGAACTAACCCTTTCTGAAGAGAAAGCAGTGGCAGCATTTGTACATGTCCACCTATTGAAGCATGCCCTGAAGAGAAGACCTCAGCAAGGTACAGGCACTTGTCATTCTTTGTTATACCCCACCCCACCCCACGTTTTCGGGTGGTTACACAGCCCAGTGCTAATGAGCTTGGAGTGAGGGGGAGCAGAAAGCACAGTCCTGTCAGCACTTTGTGGAAACCAGCAGAAACTTCCAGCTGCCCAGACTTATCCCTTTAGTGGCTGGAGCAAGAGTCATTCTTTACAATTTCTACTCTCTCTCCCTTCCTCCATCTCTTTGCATGCCTTTGAAACTAGTTTCTAGCACATGGGGAAAGGGTACCCCCCCAGTCACTAGCAGCATTATTCTGCATAGTCTCGGAGCACGCTTTACCACTCCAAAGGAACAGGATTCCTCCAGCATTTCTCTTCAGGCGCTGGTGATATTTTCTCTAGTGACTGTATGTATCATTTTATACAGTTAATGAGTGACAACTGAGTGTCATCTAGCTCCGCAGGAGCTTTACAGAATGTCATGTTTTTTATACCAGGTTGTCACGTTTATGTTTGGGATGAGCAATCACCCCACCAGAAACCTCGGTGACTTAATTTGGACCCCTGGTAGAGTGGTCCCCCTGAGAGCACAGCCACCTCCTTGCTCCCAGCGAAGCAGTTTTTGGTATGACTGAGGACCCTTTGATCTTCATCATCTCACTCTTGGTGAAACAGTAATGTCACCAAAGCTGGCAGGATGAGGGTTTGAGAATTTGTCAGACTATTAAGAAGGCCATTGTTTCACATTTCCTACTTGGTTCCATTAAAAATTTCATTTGCTCCAACTTCCACTGGTAGTCCAGAAAAAAAGCAATTCCTTGGGGCATGAAAGGTATTCAGACAAATTATTACCAATATTTGTCTGCTTTCCCTCCCTGGCATCCAGCATCTTTGCCAGCTCATTTTTCCTCAAAGAGGAACTAATCCATTTCTGGAATTCAGCTTTTCCTGAGTTCTTGGAAACAGGGAGTATCAAGTTTTCTGAGTAATGATTCCCTTTGAAACCTTTTTAAAATAGACTTTAAAATATCTGCCACTTTTTAAAATGTTTAAGTTCCCTGGGGTTGCAATTCTGCTGGCATTGATGACATCTGCCAGAAGAAACTCTGGTTCTGCAGTTTCTTCTGCGAGCTGCGTTGACCTTTGCTTCATAAGCAAAGCAGCATGAAGTAGGTCCAAACCCAGCCATGAGTGTCCTCTGCTGTGCTTTTGTCAGACTGCACTCATCATTCAGGCAGATCTGATGCGGGTCTCACAGGGGTTGAAGGACTCCAGTTACTATGGTCATCACTCACAGGAAGGTGAGGACAGTCCTCAAAAATATTTGGTATGGAAAAGAGACAAGTATTTGATCATTTTCCTATGGAACCTGTCCTCCCAAGAAAATGACTATAAATCAAAAGCAAAGCTCTCTCACATTACCAGAGGAGAGGTAGAAGGCTCATAATTCTTACTGAACAAATCACACGCAAGTGAGTCATTCATAATTGCTTTATAAAAATAGTGAATAAATGCTGTCTTATTCTGTACTTGATTAAGCACGTGTATAACTTTAGTCAAAAGAACCTGTCTTGTGAGCATAAAGTTGCGGGAGTAAGGCTCAGTAAGAACAGCAGTTTGTGGCAAATATGAATCCCACAGCCAAAAAATGTCTTTAGGAGATGCAGACCTCTTCTAAAATGCATCTGCTGCAAAAAGATTTGCTTCTCTGTGGAGAAAGAGTTTGTGCTTGTCTATCTTTCCATAAATGAACCTGGCTCCCAAGTGAGGCAGGGATTTCATCTATCTAAAAATGAATTTCTTCACACATTTATTGTTTATTTACCTAGATACTAGATGGGAAAGAGGAGTCAATTGTGTTTTCTCTTTGACTAGCTACATCTTTGCTCATTATACCTTTTTCTCCCTGCAGTGAAGATATCAGCTGAACTCTGAATACATTATAAACCTAAGCCAAACACTTGGATAAAGTATGTTAGGAGAGGAAAAGCTGTGACATGCTGAAACTTCACAGTCTCTTTTTTTTTTTTTTTTTTGGTTAACTGCTGTCCATTTTCTGCCAGGGCAGTTCGCCATTTCTAAAGCCAAATCCAGTCCAAATAAATAAACAAATAAATTTTGCATATACACACATGTAAACATGAACATGGATGTACAGATTTGGCTTGAAAAATAGTTTTTTTGACATTTGTTGCCTGAGAGCCCCAAGCAGTCTTCAGTCCACCCACCTACAGCTCTCCTCCTGACAGGTGAGCAAATTGAGCTCTACACGGATCAATATTGCAAGAGTTTGCATGAGAGAAGAAAGCCTTAGAAAGCTTCTTGCAAAGTGGAGCATGGGGTGTTAACCCCAAAGGTTAACAAATCCATAGACACCGTCTCCACAGCAGCTGACGCTCAGCCCTGCCTTGGAAAGGCTGGATAGTCCTGTATAGCCTCACTCACTTGGTGGGTTCCCCCCTCTGCATCCCTTAAGGGGGAGTTCTGCCTGATGCATTTATGCACTCCAGCCCACTGGGCTGCTGGAGTCCCTGTTGGGATCCAAACTTGGACATGTAAATTCGTGCACCCACATACAGATACCTCCTGCGAGGGTGGCTGCTCAGCAATTCTTGTTGGCAACAGACTCAGGCCCCAAGGCAGTCTGAGAACTGTCAAGCACACCCTAAAAAAGATGTCTACGTCTCATCAGTGCAAGTGCTCTTCAGACCTATATGAAAACTCCTAAATTTAAATATCTGTTAGTTATATGCTAGCTGTGATAGTACTGGTAGAGTGCTGCCACTGCTCCTCCTGCTCCCAGTTCAGGGGCACTAGACCTGTCACTTTCCAGAAAAGGTGATGCAGTTCTCTGACCACCCCAGAGGGAAGAGGTATCCTATCCAAGTGACCTATGCTTCTGTGATGCTCTTGTCTTCCACCTTGAAATGCCTCCAAGTACTTTTCCGACATACAAATAGGACTATTTCTTACAAGCAGGCACACATAAAGGTGCAGAAACCTTGTCATTGCTCTTAGGATAACTCACTAGCTCACCTACATCTTGGGGATATAAAAAATGAGTGAGCATCCTGGGCCAGATCTGGTTGCTTTATCAGGTCTGGTGAGTGTACCTAGGACCATGTCAGCACTGGTATCAGGCAGAAATTCAAGTTGTTGTTTGCCATGAGTGCTGTCACAACATGGTCTCACTAGTCTGTTGGGTGTCCCTTGGCTTCTAGGCCCTGTCATAAGAAGATGCACTGGCTCAAAGACAACTCCAGCTGCTCGGGCAGCTCCCTTGGGGTGTCAGAGCCATGGGGACTAATTAGAGTAGTAATTAATCACATCCGCTGCCAAGGGAAATGTTGTGCACTGCATGCCCCAGGAAGGACTGGGCCATGCTCCTGGAGGCTATGAATCCCTCTGAGTGGCGTGGTGCTCTCTTTGCTTCTGCTGACAGGGTCAACCTGGGGTCTGAGCCTTCTCCTGGCACTGGACATTGTGACAGCTCTCACAAATGGTGTTGTCACCTCCTGTAGTGGAGGTGACATCTTTCATCTTTCATCTTTCTTCATCCCCTTCTCCTGCACAACCTACTTGAGGAGATGACTGCTTTGTGAAAAAGCTGCCATCTCTCTCACACCAACCAAGTGACCTACCTCACCATGGTCTGCTCCACAGAGCAGGTGTGCTTTGTGCCTGACCGGTGCTGCGGTGAAGTTACCTGTGGGGTTTTGCCATGTGTTTCACCCTACAGTTGGTCTAAGCTGTTTCATTGCACTGCTGGGCACCTGTTCCCCCAGCTCATGGTTGGTTCACCCGGTGTGTCATGGTGAACCCATCAGAGCTCACCTCCAGAAATGCCACCCACTGCTTTCTTAAAAACAGCTATTCCCTTAAAAGCCAAAGGCTGGATAGGAAAGCACCCATGTCCTTTCTGCTGAGGGTACAACAGGGTCCCATGTTGCTGGTACAGAGCCGTGCAGCTCAGAGGAGTTGCACAAAAGGAGCTGGTGGCTGCAAATAAGATGCGAGGTGTGGAGGTATGAGGTGTTCGTCACCTCCAGTGCTCAAAGTGGTGGAGGACCAGCTCTGCCTTTGGTTATGCCTGCTGCTAAATGGGGATGCAGCTGCTAATTATTGCTCAACTTCATACAACTTTGCACGTTCTTAAGTGTCTCTTTTATAAATGGTCCAAGGCTAACTTCTGAGATTGCCCGCTGTGGAAGAAGATAGCAAAGGTGGATGGGCAGCTAATGGCCTTGGGCAGAGCTCAGCAGGCCCCACATGCTGCTCCGTTTTTCCCTGACTGGGGAGGAGACTTTTCCACATGTGATGTCCTCTTCTGCTGGCAGCAGGACTATGCCAGCCCAGGACATGTTAGAACATGCACTGCTGGCACGCAAGTGTCCCAGGCTGTACTGCCTAGAGAGACCAAGTGTGCGAACAAGAGAGCAAACCCAAGCATCAGCAACAGGCTCAAGTCGGTGTGCACATTGCAGCCCTCAAGTTTTACCCATGTGCTCCCCTGTAAAACGATCTTTGTTTGTCCAGGAACAAAAGAGAAGTTCTCACTGCCCAACCATGCCCGTTTTCTTAAAGTTATAACCTGGTTTTAGTATAAAGTGTGGCCTTCAAGTAAAGAGTGATTTTTCACCACTGGATGGCAGAATCTTCCTCTGGTCTAACGATGTAATAGCAGAACAATTTGCCACAATTAAAGCAAAATTGGAACTGTCATAATCAATCCGATGTCTGATCAAAGTGGAAGGATCTGCCTGAAATATAATTGCAGAGGCAAAAAAAAAAAAAAGAAATTTTAGAAGTCCCTTTCTAACATCTGACCTTTTAGTATCTGTCCTGTTTGCCTGAATTACAGGGCACTTGTTCTTCTGATGATTTATCAGTGTCCCCCAACATTGCCCACCTTGTCAGTGTGATGCTTATGTCTATGCTGAGTCTTTTATTCTCTTGAATCCCATATTCCATCACAACTAACTGAATTACAGAAATCATCAGACACTTGGGAATCATGTTTAGAAACACTGTAATTGACAACATTATAGCCTCTTAAAATACAAGCATAATAGTAGACACAGGTACTAAAGCTCAAATAATATAGTACTCGGGCCAGAAACATTTTAAAATAAAAATATATATTTAATTTCTACTGAGAGGATGTGGTATTTTTAACTTCACATTGGAACTTTTTGGGAGTTACTTTTAAATAGGCAAAACCAAAGGTCCAAATCCACTGTGTCTTCTTTTTACTTGGCTTATACACTGAGCAGATCCATTGGACTGTGCCTGAGCAAAAGGAGAATAAGAAAATGAGCTAAAACTTCACCACTGCCAAATGGGAAGACAAATTTTGTCCTTAACCTCAGAAGGTTTGGCGTTAGTTTCTATCAGATGATTGGTTTCTAAAAGCAGAGTCCATTAAGTGTTTCTGAATAATGTTAGGAATCAAAACCACTGATTCTTTTCTAAGACCTGTATCCAGGAAATAGTATATCCATGTGAAATATCAGTGAAGGCTTTCTCGGATATTTGAGTAACATTCAAAATGAAACAAGGCTCGTAACACTTGGCAATCATTATTTTAAGAGCACATTCTGTTTGAACAGGAAACTATCCCCCAAATATTTTATATGGAAAACCAGAAGTTTGCAGGTAGATCAGAAAGGACAAAACCCAAGATGCGATATAAACTGTTTCAGTTCACGAAACAGTCACTTCACATCTTTGACGTCTGCAGCATCCTGTGGCAATGAGTTCAATGACTCCCTTATACACTTTGTACAGAGTATGTCTTTAGAATTTTTTCTTCATGATATTTTTACTCCCTCTCTCCATGTTACTTATGAATGTCTATGCTACACATTTTTGTTGCAGTGATTTTTTTACCCAGAAATAGCATTTAGGCGGGTAGTAACTGAAATATGCTTTGAGTCACTATCTCAGTCACTAAATAGATTGGCTATTCCAGAAAAAGTAAAAGAGAAAGCAAACAAACAGGGAAGTATGACTGAAAACAAAACAAAATCCATGTCAACATCTCCAGAGGGGTGGAGGATGCCACTTGCACTGCAGTGTACCAGAAACGTTGACGTCTCTGCAGGTGCTGTGCTGGAGAAACGTTCAACAGGCAGCAGCAGCTCATACATGGGCTGGGAGAGTTTATTGTACCCCCTCTGGCAATTACCACTTGGCTCATGATTACAGTTGTCCTTGATTTAAATGAGTCCTGTGGATCATCTAGGATCCGGCCCCACTGCCTCTCTATGCCGAGCAGCTCTCCCAGTGTATTCTCCAAAGAGCATCTTAACCCTGAAAACTGCAGAGCTGCATTTCCTCTGCGTAGTGCTTGTCAAGGCATGCTGGAGGCTAAGAGGGCCTTGAGAACATCTGGATTATAATTAAACAAGAATTTACAGTAACTAGACCTAAGTGGCTTGAACAACAAATTTCCTGCTGATAAAGCCAGATAAGTGCACCCAGATAACCCTCTGTGTTTTCTTCTGCCCCTGATAAAACGTAGCTTTGTAATTTATAGCGGGGGAGCACTGGGAAAGCCTCGTTTTCACTTGAGGGCTAATAGTAGGTCCAATAAAAAACTTCATCTGCATCATGACCTTACCTGGCAGCGTTACCGTTTGCCTGCGTGCCGGTCTCAGAGGAGAGACACAGGATCCTAGTTGACGATTAAGAAATGCAAAACCAGATTCAAGGCCAACAAGCTGTCAGTCATGATGGGTTAAAATATCCTGTTAAAGGCATAGTGAAAGTGCACAAAGAGTTTGCAGCACGGCCTGCAGTTTACATTTGCAAAGGCCTCGCATTCAGCAGAGACACGTCAGGGTAAATTCCCAAGTCACCTGGACAACGCTTGCATGCCAGTGGTATTCATAATCTGCTATGAGAGAGGGACGTGGCAGTTACACTGGAATCAAACACTACTGGGACTCCTACCTTGCATCAGGGATGTAGGTCTGGGGCTGCCCTCACCAGTCTTTCTTCCTTGTGGGAGCAGGACAGGCGCAGCCAGCCTCTGCACTGCAAGCAGCTGCTGGAAGCAGTTTTCCCTGACCACGACCTGAAGGGCATGTAGGGGTCTCTGCTGCTCTCCCTGTGAGACCCTGCAAAGGGCAGGCAGTGCCTCTTCTTCTCCCTATCTCCTCACAGAAACTATGGTCTGCTCAGTCCTTGGCCTTTTAGTTTTCTTTTTTTGGGTGCTCACCTCCCCCAGAGATGGTGCAGAGCACTTGCTACATAGGTTCCTTGAGGTCTCCTCTTATGAATCACATCTACAGCAGTATTAATGCTAGTGTCTTACACTTGTCACATCTCTGTTTTCTTGAAGTTAGATGTCATTTTCAATGAACAACAGGCACCATTTTTCCTCTCATAATGCATGAGACACTACTAAAGGTGGGGTGCTCCCAATGCACCGGCTAACAGACTATGAGACTTCAGGTAGCTCATTTTGAGGGTAGGTCTCATGTTGATGCCTCACAGCCCTCAGTTGCCATGTCCTCATCCACTGCATCATGGATTCACTTCAAAAGGAGTCAGTGGACCAATTCGGCATGTCAAAACAAGTGTTGTGAAATCCTTAGGTATATCAATGTTTCAAAGTGTGGTCATAAATGTCAGAAACTTCAACTATGGAATGAGTTACAGCAAAATTATGGTTTAACCTGTTCTGTGGAGCCTGCTCTATGTGATCATGGTGTGTCAGGGGGGTTGGACTAGAGGATCTCCAGAGGTCCCTTTCATCCCTACTGCTCTGTGATTCTGTGAAGAGTAGCCTCTGAAAAATTAGAAATCCCACTTATGTTTCACAATGTTTGTGTTTGGTGGAGGTCACATCAGGAAGTCACTGCTGAGTGCTCAAGAGAAAAAAAAAATGGTCTACAACTTGGTGCTTATAAACTAATCCTTAAATTTTGTTTGTACTTTGAAGATTCATTTATTTTTCCCATTTGCTGTCTTTCCTCCTACAAGGTGATCCCTGCTGTATGAACATCTCCGTGACACTCTGCTGTCTTTCCGTGTTAATGTCACAGATATGGGGCTTTGTCTCGCAGCGTCTCTGCCTGTCTGTAAAACAACCCAGCTAACCTTGGAAGAGCACAAGAAAAATCCTTGGTCCTCCCCTTATCAAAGTTACCCAATCCCTTAATGACAGACTAATTGAAAAGTTCTTCACTTTTGGCCTAACCCTGCTTGGTAGGGTCAGGATTAAATGTAAGGGTTTCCTTAACTGAGCTCCTCAGGGTGAATTCCTTTCCTCTAGCAAAGGGCTTGTGAGAGGGGATTCATGTCCCAGATGCGTGGGAGAAGTCAAAGCGCTCATCTCCAACAGGGTTTTCCTCCAACACATCAAGTCCTTCCTGAGTGCCTTGAGAAGGCTTTAAGACTCCCTGTTTTCTTGTGCTGGTTCTGTGTGGATGAAAACCATCACCTCGGGACAATAAATTGTGTGGTTTGCCAAAGTTGAAATCTGCTTCTGCTTCAGAAAAGGGGGTATGATTTTTTGAGGAATTTGGGAATGGATAGGAGGTGCCATCTTTGTGACTCACTCTCTCAGGCAAGGTGCAAAGTCTAAAATCCCTAAGGATTTTATAGCAGCAAGCAGGAGTAAATAGGGATCTGCTTTACATGGATGTTATCCAGGGAGACAGGGCTAGAGCAAACATATTCAGTGATAAGTCTTTTTTTTTTGCCTCATTGCTGGGTGTAAAAATCACCGCTTTAAACTCAAGCAGGCAGGATTTGACAGACAGAAGGAGGTCTGCAGGTAGGCTTGGTCAGAAAAAATGAAGAGACATGTATGTACATGGAACAGAGTGGGCTCACACTGAGATGACCACCTGCAGTTCTTGTGGAAGAAAACTACAGGGAGGTCGCTGCAAATCTAGCTTTTTAATTTTTTTATTGTAAAAAAGCAGAAAACTTGCATGGTGGGGAAGTGAAGGTCCCAACTCTCCTCAGAAATGGTGTCTCACTCTCCTCTGCAGGTTCTTATTCCCTTGATGGTCTTTGGATGGTAATGAGGTGATCTGTTGAGGACTTCTTTGGCTATTAGTCTTCCCAGGACTGAGTGGTACTGCAGAGAATTAAAGCTCCCAGAAGACGACAGCCATTCCCACAGCCTCAATACATTTTATTTCTGTAAGTGGAAGAAATGCTCCAAGAAAATTATTCACCCTCCCCCCACCCCCCATAACTTCCCTCATCCCTGCTCTATAAATTAAAACTTGAAAGGATTTTTCTCCCCAGCAGCTTCTCAGAGCAAGTGCAAAACTCATTAAATGAAAACAAATAGTCAGCCCTTCCTTGTTATTTCTCTCCCTGGTTGGTCTGTTTTAAAAAAAAAACCAACCCCAAATTAGAAAACTGAAATAGAAAGAAGGTAGACTTTCAGACTTTGCTGTTTTGCTAACCAAAGAGAAAGGCTGAGCTGAGCCCTGGTGCAAGCAGTGGGACCATCCATCCTTCCTTTGGGACTGACCAAGGAAGGAGTCTCAGACGTGGGCGTGGGGCTGCTGAACCCCAAAACTAGGTGGTGGGCAACGGGGAATGAGGGATGTGCCTCCTCTTGGGAACACAGCTCCAGGCCACCTCTGGGTGCAGTTAGTGGAGAGGCTGAGGCTGGCCTTTTACTGACTCTAGATGTGCACTGCAATGAAGACAACTGCCATGGAGATACGCTGGCTTCACCGAAACACAGTGAGTGGTGATGGGATGGAGGCGTCAGCGGCAAAACCACGTATGGGCTTTGGAGAGGGTGGAAGGGCCGCGCTGTGCCAAAGAGAGACCTCCGCCACTGTGAAAACACAATGTCATCGATTAAAAACTGTGGGAAACACAGTTTTCTAGAAACTTTACAGGGACTTCACTGGGGTCCATAGGTATTTTGGAACGCTAAATTGCCAGCTGTGTGCTGAAGGGGTTTGGTAGGAGCACCCGGGTCCGCGTGGCAGTTTTCCTTTGCCCTGGTGTGAACTAATGTCTTCATAACTCTCTGTCAGTGAATTGCATTAGCTGCAGTTCAGAGTAATCAGTCTCTCTTGGGAAGTCACAGTTTGACTTTCGCTCTTGCCCTTACTAAGTAATACTATAAATCTTTGGCTCATCTGGCTGCCTTTGATCCAGCTGCAAGTCTGTCAAATACTTGGTGACTGGAGTGGAGGAAGGAGGGAGGAGAGCACCTCTTTGCTGTGCAAAAGTCATTCAGGCTGCTGGAAAAAGAGAGACTGAGATGGCTCATCTTCCTGATGAGTTCAGTTTGTGTCGACCCAATTTGTGTCGTCCCACTTCAGGGCTGGGGAGAGATGATTATTTTAAGTGTGTTGTTTGGGAAAATGAAAAGGTGTGTTTAGTTGCATCATAAAATTAGTCTCTTGAATAAGAACCTGTCAATAGCAGAACTCACAGGCTGTTTGCTGACAGCACTTCTATGCATTATAAGACAAAATATTTGAACCAGACAGATTCTGGGGGATTGCACTGCTTGCAGGCAGAGAACCCAGGCAGACTGGAGGGAACCAGGTATGTCCCTGGGTGCTAGAGAATACTACGCTTGCAGCACAAACCTCCAGGTTTGTAAACTTAGGTGATGAGAATCCAGAAAAACTTCGGACTTCCCAAGGCTGGGAGTTATCTCATTGCAAGTTCAGATCTTGCGCGGTCATCTGGATTCCTGTTAAAGGATGACAGACTGTTGTGGGTTTGGCTGGGATGGAGTTAATTTTCTTCAGAGTATCTCCTATGGGGCTGTGTTTTGGATTTGTATTGCAAACAGTGTGGACAGCACAGGGGTGTGTTTATTACTGCTGAGCAGCGCTTACACAGAGCCAAGGGCTTTGCTGCTTCTCGCCCCACCCCACCTGAGTAGTCTGGGGGTGCACAAGGAGTTGGGAGGGGACACAACTGGGACAGCTGACCCCAAATGAACAAAGGGATATTCCATACCACATGGTGTCATGCTCAGTATATAAAGCTGAAGGAAGGAGGAAAGGGGGGACTTTCAGAGTGATGGTATTTGTCTTCCCAAGGACCCTTTATTTACATGTAACAGAGCACTGCCTTCCTGGAGATGGCTGAACACCTGTCTGCCTGTGGGAAGCAGCACACAAATTCCTTGTCTTGCTTTTGCTTGTGTGACTTTTGCTTTCCCCATTCAACTGTCTTTATCTTGGCCTGTGGATTTCCACACTTTTGACCCTTCTGATTCTTTCCTCCATCCCGCTGGGGTGGGGAGCGAGTGAGTGTCTGCATTGCATGGGGCTTAACTGCCATCTGGGGCAAACCCACAACACAAATAGTCTCAGCTCACTGCACGTCCACCAAAACGTGAGGCTGACCTCGCTTTTTGTTCCTAGTTATCTGAATGGTGCTGTTTACGTTGCCCTTTCAGGCAGGCCAAGAGGCACTTCCCCGTGCTTTCCACATCCGTTACCTACGTGGTCGTGATGTGCAATGTAAGCAGCATTTTAACAGGTATCATCTGGTGTGCAGCTCTCATCAGGCATTGCTGAGGGTTATTAGGTGGATATTAGGAGCAGGATTGCACTACGTGCTGGGGGACCTGCTTTACTGAGCAGCAGCTTGATCTGTTGAAGCTACATTGGTCTTATTACAAAACAACATCACAGAGACAACTTTAGTCTGAAATCTGTTCAGGAAAATGTGAGTGATAACTGTGCCAAGCAATACATAAAAAAAAAAAAAGAAGAAATAAAAGAGGGAATTGTACTCAATATTTGCAAGGCTATCAGCCATATCCCTCAGCAATCATATCTATTAACATGGTTGCTATTGATAATGTTCCTTTCAGTTCTGAGCTTCCTTAATTTGAGCATTCATGCCAACCAGATAGCAGCTGAATGGCTTCATAATTTTTTCCTGAATATTACTAAACAAAATTATTGTCAATGTTGAGGAATCTTTGCAAAATAACCTCCTCTGGTAATTTAATTTTGGTGTTTTGTGTGTGTGTGTGTGTGTGTGTGTGTGTGTATTTTAAAAATATGTGGTACTCTGTGAATATCTGCAACAAGAGCACAAACAGGAGAAAAATATGTCCTTGAGCTCATGTTCAGTGCTCGAATTCAGCTGCAGCACCAGATTTGAATGAGACAGCAAAGTAGGACAATCACCTTTTACTCCTGAATGCTCTTGAGGTCAAAAGGGAGAAAATGCACCATTCAGCTATAGAGATTTCCAGTTTCTGAGGCAATCACTTATTTTTGCTGTTATCAGCTACTTGTACTACTGTATATTACAATAAATGACTTCCCACCCTTTATATCCTTGTATTGTGCTTGTTTATGCAGTTCTGCTGAGGCACTTACGAAACTACCAGAGGAAGTTTGAAACTGAGTTTCCTATAATATTACACACAGCCGAGCGTGTGAGCGTGTGTGTTTGTGTGGGGATAGTACATATTTGTCTGGAGGTTGGTGCAGTCAGGCATCCCTGGGTACATTTATATATGCCCTAAGTTGAATGGTGTGTCTCACTACAAATAAAGGAAGTCTTGTGGGTTTATATATATAGATTTCTCTATCTCTATAAACTATATCTGTGCCTATATCTGCATTTCTCCACACAAATAGAAAGATGGAAAAAGACAAGGACAGACAGACAATATTTAACAGAGGATTTTAATTAAATTAAATCTGTTTCATGCCTTGGTGGGATCCTCACCTCAGGCTCTCTTACATGGCCTCAAGCCTTCTGCAGCTTAGACATGCTCAGAGGGAGACGGTGATTGAGTCACCTTCCTTGGATGTATTTAACAGACGGGTAGATGAGATGCTTAGGGATGTGGTTTAGGAGAGGACAGGTACAGCTGGACTCAGTGATCTTAAAGGTCTTTTCCAACTTAGTCATTCTGTGTTTCTGTGATTCTGTGAGATTGGGTTCCCAGCCTACCTCATTGTCACAGACATGCTCATGAATGTGCCTTCTGGACACCTGCACTTAAAAATTAACTATACACAGGTTTATAAGTAACAAGGGATGTCTGCCTGGTGACTAGTTTTCCACTCCTTATAGGAAACAGTATTTCCAGCTTAAAACACATTTGAGTTTAGTGGCCTTGAATTTCTTTTGGAGAAGAAATTTTCCTTTCCTTTTGGGAAGAGGAAGGCTTTTGATCTTCAGAAAGGAGAGTTGACTAGAAAACAAATTTAGTTTCCATTTTTAGGGGAAAAAACCCAAAACACTTTTATTATGTGCCAGGTCATAATTAACCCTTTCTCACTTTTCGCGAGCAGTAAGGAAAGCATATTTTGTGAAACACACTTTCACGGTCTTTATGTTTCGACATATGACCCAGCACACCAAAAGGAAATTAATCTGGTGAAAGCCAGGTGCCAGACTACTGAGAGTAGGGCCATGAAAGCATTCTTCTCTCCTGCAGCAAAATCAGAGGAGTAAGTTACAAAGCCTGCCACCTGCTTCCCTCCAAAATGCGGGACTCACCTCTGGGGATGCTCAGCCAGATGCAGCACGGGATGTCTGGGGAGGGAAAGCATTGCATCGGTGGCTACAGAAGGGCAAGGAAAGGCCAAGAGCAGGCATTGCTGTGCATTTTGCATCTGCTGGGTTTGGTGACTTCACTCTGCCATTAGGAAGTGGTTCCTGCTTCCTATTTGCTGCAGTGTACTCCCCTGGTGTAAAACAAGGCAGGAGACACAACCTATCAGGATCAGGTCACCAGCCAGCACCGATATATGAAGATAAAATGTCGGGAGGATTTTGCATGAGAAATACTAATTCCCTCTAATGGTCAAGAGCAGAGGCATGAGCATCAGTCTGATTTGATGTATTTTCTTTAGTAGTGAAGCAGGTCATGTTGGATCTGCTCCAGACAACTTATTCTTGGCTTGTAATAGAGGGACTAAATATCACTCCTTGCTTGTGAGGCCAGGTCCAAGTAGGTGACTTTCCCCTGGGGAAGATCTGTCAACCTCTTTTCATTCTACCCTGTTCCTCTGATTAGGCTGAGTGCATTATATAGTAATAACCCTCTTCAGTACTTGGAAAATCTATATTTGAGCCAGCAAACAGGAGCTCACGTGCCAGTATGGATGGATGGACAGTCTGTGTCTGGTGACAGCAGCGACATCAGCAACAGCAGCAGGGTATCATCTCTTGGCAAAGGCGGCAGCAGGCCAAAAACAAGAACGAGTTCAAGGAAGCTTAAAAAAACACATCCATGGAGGTTGTCGCAGTTCAGGTCCTTATGCCTGTTGCTAGGGGCCATGTAGTGGAGCTGTAGGATCGCTCCCTAAAGGAGCTGCTGCTCTCCTGCTTGCCTGGGGCAGCTGATCCCTCCCTCATGCCTGTGCTGGGGCCACCTCTGCTTCCAAACTGCATAAATGACCCAGAGGCCATGCTGATGCCTATGTACTTTGCTACTGAGCTCTGCACAGGTAAAGCAGGAGAGCTTCTCCATGGCAATGCAGTAGTGTCAGTAGGAAAAAACCTCCTTATGCTGGAGATTTTTGAGAATTTCCTTTGGTTATTTTTGGTTAATAAAACACTAAATTGCTGTTAGGTGGAAAGATATATAGCAGCAATACTGCAGCTTAACTGCATTGTCCACAGGAGAAGTACATCATACCTCCTCTGCAGCCATTTGCTGAAGCTGTTATGTGCCAGACACTGGGGAAAGACTGTGAAGGCCCCCAATTGCAGAGGTGTCAGGCCCCTACGTGGGTCTGCCCTTCATGGCCACCATGTGCTTGCGTTGCTCGGGCTGGGGCCAAGAAAGGGCGTGATGGAAGAGCTGCCGCCACCACTCACAGCTCCGTGAACTCTGCGGCCTGCTACCTGTCACCACAGTGAGGGAAGCTGCAGCGATGGCTTTCTCGCTTTAACTAGAGCCTCTCATGCACAAACTCCCCAGGAAGTAGTTGCAAAGCTCATTGTATTTTGAAATTTATCCTGTGGAGCAGGAGGGGGCTTTTCAGATCTCCCCCTTCATGTTAACTGCCAACCAAAGAGAGATTAAAAAAGGCAGAATCTATAAGCAAAATGAACAATCCGTCCTTTGATCTTAAACCAGTTCCACACCATGAATGAAAAAAAAGGCACCATATGCCCATGGCTGCAGGTGAAAGTCCCCGCTCTGAGGGCGTTGCAGCCAAGCGCACGCCCTGTGACAGGAACTGCTCATGTCATGTGCGTGGTGACAGGGAGCGTGACACTGCAGCACAGTTGTCCCAGGAGTCAAACTCTCTCTGTTGTGCTTTACGAGGCAGTGAAGCACTTCCTGAGAGGGTAAGCTACGGGGGTCAAAGCCCACGCTGAGGCTTCTGGCTGGAGAGCTGAGTTGTTGCTGGTAGGAACTACAACCAAGTGGGACCCGAGTAAAGTATGTCAGCTGTTAGACTGGGGTGCA
This sequence comes from Heliornis fulica, assembly GCA_013399135.1. Classification (NCBI taxonomy): domain Eukaryota; kingdom Metazoa; phylum Chordata; class Aves; order Gruiformes; family Heliornithidae; genus Heliornis; species Heliornis fulica. Next base: position 250,183 of record VXBZ01012348.1, read on the forward strand.
AGCGGCTACCCTAAAAACATAATCGTTCTGACTGTCTTTTTTTGCGATCCTATCGCAGGCCTGTGATACACACAGGCACTCCAGCATATTCAGACACTTCAGTATAGACATTGCTAACCTCTACAGTTCCTGAGCGCAGGCAAATTGCTCCAGGATGTTGTGCTTGTATTAGTAACTGCTCAAATGAAGGGAAAAATCTTTAGAAAAGACTGAGTTTTCCTCAAAGCCTCACTTTATCCTTCTACAGGACTGGTGGACATCTACTCTTTAACGAATGGAGAAGTGTCTATCTCTTTGCATTATCTATACTGCCTGAAAATAGTCAAAGACATATCCATTGGAAATAGCCAAACTGCTGCTTTGGTGGTCTCCTGGAGGTGTACCATTTTCCTTGAGAGCCCTTCAAGGACTCTTAATAGCCCTCTGGGGCACAGCCAGCCGAAGGGATGACCTCCAGCCTCAGAGCAAAGCCTGTGACCACCTCATATCCCTAATGAGGAAATCCTCTCCAGAAAAGGTTCTGCTTGCACTGTGGAGAGTAAACCTCACCATGTAGACCTTGCTACAAAGGGGGAAGAACTCTGTGGGACTGGAACGGGGGGGCACTTTCAATTAGAAACCCTTGTTCTGTTGACTGCCTTGGGTCTGCTCTTAGTTGCTCAGCCAAGAGGTCCAGCTAGCAGATTGCAGAAGGGTGGACATTTGGAGACCTTAAGGAATCTCCCAGGACTGAGAACCTATGTCCTGATCATCCCGTGCTCACCCCTTGACATCAGGCTGCTTTTCCATGTCTCCTCTTGTCTGCCTTAATGATTATAGTACAAGGAAAACTGCAGTGAATTAAACCTGTCCGCAAACAAGGCAGGCTGGGGAGGTCTGGCTGGTCCCCAGAGCATCATGCGATATTCAGGTCCAGTTTTAATTATTTCTAATCCGAAAGAACAAGTGTCTCTAGTTAAGCCATGTAAAAGCATCTGAATTACACACACAAACAGAATAGGTACCGAGAGGAATTCCTGATGGCTTCTACATGAAAGCTTTCTGCTGCTCGGTGCTGAGGGCAATCATTTCCCTGGCTTTGCAGCACTTGTAACCTCAAAGCTCAACACCCCCCCCCCNTGAAAGAGCTCAGTACTGAAGCCCAGTCTCCTGCTTTAGAACTTCCACCAGCAAAAATCAGACCATGTCCGGCACCCCTGTACTTCTCTGGGCTCAGCCCCTTTCTTCCCCTTACTTTTGCACACGTGTTTCTTCCAGTTTAACAGCTCCATCAGATAAAAAGATGGCTCTTATGATTATGGTCCACACTGAGTTAAATGCTACTAACAGTGTTAAAGGATTGCTATAAAACAAAATGCCCCCTGGGTGAAAATATAGTGGTTAAATGCAGAAAACGTGGGTCTCTCCATGCAGTCCAAACACTATTTAAAGTGGATGGGTTTCAAAAAGTGCTTTATTTGGGCAAACATAATGCATACTTTTGTTACCAAAATATATCCAGATCAATATTGCTCTGTGAAATCACACTGCATCTCTGCTGGAAGAGGGCTGTAATGGAAACGACTCTGTCTAGTATCTCACATTTGGCTTTGTTTGCTCTCTGAGGGAGAGGTTAGAGAAATACTTATGCTGAGGGTGCTGGGCTACATCTGGAAGGTCTCCAGCCTTTCTTTGCTGGCCCAGGGACATAAGACAATGGAAGTCGGGCATAGCATTTGCTTCAGGTCCTGCTAAGTCTCAAGATGCAGGATTATAAAGTCAAGATATTATTGAGCCTTTAAAAGCAAGTTGTTTCTGAAAATAACATCTATTAATTATGTTTTTCTTCTTTCCTTGCATTTGGATTTGTGGTACCACAATACCAACCCTTCAGAAAGAAAAAGAGGAAGTCTTGTAACACTGTAAACTTTTGTTTTTTGTTTTGGGAGGTGGTGGGGTGGGTGGGTAGGAAGAGTTCTTCTGACAGATGTGTATGATATGCAAAACCTAGTAGGAACATGTGGATATTGGAAAAATCCATGCCGTTCCCAACTGTTAATGTCCCATCTGCCTGCCTAAGACTCCAGCTCCTCTCCAGTTTCTTATCTTAGTCTTGATGTGGCTTTTTATATTATAGTCCCTGCAGGGATGAAAACAATCTCCACTGCTAAATAACTGTAGGTACCACAAAAGTGCAGCATCTGGACCATCCTCCTCAGCTGTACCCTGGGCCACGGGCCAGGCGCTGGAAGATGGGATGGTTCCCCAAAAGACCCTGATTGATTGATTGATTGATTGATTGATTGATTTTCTATACAAAAACTGGTTGCAGAATTTCCTTGTCACAATGATGCAAGTGCACACATTGTCAAATAATTTGAAAGATGGCTAATAACTTCCAGGCTACATTTTTAAGGGAAGTACATGTATATTTTGCAATGCCTGCTAATGAGCTGTAGAAGAGTAGCATGAAAGTCACCATGTCCCCATCCCCCTCTAAGCCTAGCCAAAGCTATCCAGAGCACTTTGTTTTAATTTTATTGGAGATAATTGCTTCAAAAGCTTACACTTTATACACTTTTATGAAACATGTGCCCCAAAAGACATGTTATTTAGTCTCTTTTCTTGTTTGTGTACAATTTAAAGCAAAAGGGAAAAAAAAAGAAGGAAATGCAGAGGTTTCCTACTGTCCCTAGATTCTTTTTGAGGATGCTTCAGATGTGAAAGCAGAGGAAGCACACTGTCGCCGCTGTGGTAGAGGCAGCAAAGGGGAGGATGCACGGGGAGGGATAAAACATGAAGGTGAGGAGCTGAGCTCTGCCCTGCTCCATCTGTGGAAGGAATGAAGATGTGTGATGCCATTTGACACAAACAGAAGAGGAGTTTCTTTTCTTTTTGGTGTTTCACAAGGGTTCCAGCCATCTCAGGCTATGGCACAGAGGGAACTTGCTCTCTGGTACTACTGACAGCAGCTGTACAGGTAGAGTCGGGTCTCCTCACACTTAAGTGATTGGATCAGTCCAAAGACAAGGGGCTATGGGTCCAAACTGGAGCATAGGAGGTTCCATGTGAATGTAAGAAAAAATGATCTCACTGTGAGGGTGACGGAGCACTGGCACAGGCTGCCCAGAGAGGTGGTGGAGTCTCCTTCTCTGGAGACATTCAAGGACGCGTTCCTGTGTGACTTAATCTAGGTGATCCTGCTTGAGCAGGGGGGTTGGACTAGATGATCTTTTGAGGTCCCTTTCAACTCCTAACATTCTGTGATTCTGTGAAGCTTCATCTAGAAAGTTCTGAAATGTGGAAAAAATATGCTTTTCTGGCCCAAACTAAAGCACAGGATTATTTCTATTCTTAACTTACCTGAAGAATAAATGGCTTAATAATCCCTTTCTGTACCCCTTTATGAGAAGAAATCCAAGGCAATTACTGCCAGAAAGAGAGGGTCATTTTCAAGGATGAGGAGGTGGCCTATGGAAAGCAGAGGTTCCTTTCTTGTCTGAGCCCCAGGCTTTCTGCAGGGTGTATGGCCTCTGGACCCAACCCCTCACTTCTCCCATGGGCTGAGCAGAGACCGCCACATTCGCACAGCATGGTGGGAGCACCCTCCACCCCTGTGCTCAGGCACAGCTGATGAAGTCTTGCTGGGCTGATGCTTTGGGATTTAAAAAACATCTGCTCTCAGGAAGGGCAGCTCCATTTCCCACCATTCACCACCAAAAAGACAATGATTCCCAGAATGTCTCCATTGGGACCTCGAGTGATTCCCAGTGTTGGGGCAGCCATGCCTGAGGGCAGTGGGGTCCCTACTCTTGCTGGAGGCGATCACAGGCCATGGTGGCAGCTGGTGGGAGGATGCTGCAGGGAAGTAAAATCCTTTGGAATGCTACAGAGATACTGTAAGCAGAAGACAGGGTTAATTTTCATCTTTATCTTCACTGTGCTTTCCAGTAGACTTTTTCTGAAGGCCGAGTGTAAAACTTCTTACAATCTGTATTGATACCAAGGACATATCTAGTTTCTGTCTCCAGATGCACTTAATCCCTTCAGTAATCTTTATAGCTAGATGAAGAGAAATTAAGTCTGTGCGCAAAATAAAACACATTAAATGAAGGCTGAGAGAGTTGGGGTTTTTCAGCCTGGAGAAGAGAAGGCTCTGGGGGGAACCATACTGCAGCCTGCCAGTACCTGATGGGGGCTTATAAGAAATATTGGTACAGACTTTTTAATAGGGCCTGTAAGGATAAGTGTAAGAAGGTAGATCCAGACCTTCTTACAGGAATAAATTTTTTTCAATGAGAGTAGTGAAACACTGGAAGATGTTCCCCAGAGATGTGGTAGATGTCTGATCCCTGGAAACATTCAAGATCAGGTTGAACGGGGCTCTGAGCCACCTGATCTAGTAGAAGATGTCAACTTAAACCTTTAAAGGTCCCTCCCAACCCAACCCAACCCAACCCAA
>VXBZ01012348.1:254771-268448 GCA_013399135.1 Heliornis fulica
ATTCTGTGATTCTGTGATTCTGTGATTCTGTGATTCTGTGATTCTGTGATTCAGGAAAGAAAATATTTTAAAGCTCTGTTGGTGGAGGTCTTTTTCCCAGGGTGAGATTGAAGGGTGTGACGGTACAAGGAGGTTGAAGGGAAATGACTGTGACTATATGGAAAACTTTCTGGTGCCAGCAGCAGCAGCTGACTTTTTGACAGGGCACGACCTAAGTCCCAGGTCAGGACTAACTTAGCTAAAGCCTAGGTAACCAACAGGTTTTCTACTGCTAACTTTCATCTTTAAAAAGCACAGAAAAATGGGATCCGAAACTACTACTGACACCCAGGTCTTTGTTGCAAGTTCATGGTGGTAGAAGCAGGTATGGGTCCATGCCCTTGGACGTTCCTGGCCATCAAAGGACTTTCCATCAGGTTCAGAGCAGATGTCCTCCCAGGTTTCCTAACACAGGCTGTGCTTTTGCACTGGGACAACCTGGTGCATCCCTGGCCCTTCCAGACTCCCCAAAGTCCCACTGCATCTCAGGTTGCTAGTCATGTAGAAAAGAAAAGCAATGCATGTGATACTCAAATGGTATAAGGTTTTTTTGGAGGAACTTCAGGTTCAGGAGAAGATGAGAAAAGGAGCTTCTCAGTCTGGATATGGGAGTCCCTCTGCTCCTCATCCTGCACCTTCTCTGGGTGGGTACAGTCTCTGCACTTTCCCCAGGAAGGAGATTTGGTTTTGGTGAGGTTTCTCCAAGCCTGTATAACACCACAACGGCATTGCATGAAGTAAAGACAAGCAGCAATGCCTCCCTCTGCAGCCTCGGAGCTGTATCTGGCTTCCCATGGGATGAGAGCACTTCTCAGCCCATCCAAACATGCCAGTCTCCCAAGAAGGGGAGTTTCTGGCTGTATTGTATCACAAGCATACTATTAAAAAAAAAAAAAAAAGAAAAAGAAAAAAAAAAGGGAGTGTTTCCCACAGAATTCCCTGGCTGCATGATGCGGTTGTGATCAAAATACCCAAGGCAGCACTCTCAGAGCTTACAGTAAGCACATGGGCTAATTAAAGGATTTTTCTTGGCACAAAGGACCCTCCTATGGCAGTGGCTGAAGGAAATGGGACAAACCCAGAAATCAGGAGCAGCAGTGCTTCAGCTCAAGCCTCCTAAATCCTCTATCCAGTGTCACTCAGATGATCCACCTACCACAAGTGACCATACTCCGAAAAACCTTTCTTGTCAAAATTACTGATAACAAAATTCTTCTTTAATCCACTTGGCATCAGGTGAACCTCTGATCAGAGGGATCACCTCATCAGGTGGCCTCTGTCATGCTGCCGGGACACCCCCAAGTAGTGACGGTGCCCAGCATGATGCCAGGTGTGTAAGAGAAATGGCAGCTCTGGTGGGGGAATGCAAAACCCATCCCAAATATTTGTAACTATTTTCCCAGATATGCAGAGTGCTGCCTAGAGGAACAAGAATTTCCCTATGGATCAACGCTTGGACTACAGCTTCCTAACATGAAAGGAGAGAATAAAATAGGATCCTAATCTTTTGAGAGCATGAGGAAGGACCCACTCCTCAGGCAGAGGTTTTACACCAACAACTGAGTCTGAAAACAGACTCAAATCAAAATAAAATAGAGAAAAAAGGAGGGACTGGCCAGGCTTAAAGGGTCATTCGGGGTAGGCTGCAATCATGCACAGCCGTATTCAGGGAGTTTGCTCTGCATCACCGGTGTTTTATGGTGGGAACTCTAGAAGTACCTCGGTTAGAAAATAATAGCAATGCAAAGAATGCACAGAAACCAGCTAGGGCATTCCTAAATCAATAAAGCTGACTGCAATCAAATTATAGGAAAGAGAAAGTACTTGATTTTAATTGCTTTTTTTGATATTTTTTAGAGAAACAAATACTTTAGAAACTTGATGGTCTTTTACTGAGTTGACAAATAAATAAAAAAGAAACCTGGTTTGTCCCTGGTCCAAGAGGCTGCATTCCTGATTTCAGTCAATGCGCTCGAGGACAAGCAAATTGAAGTGCTGGTAGTTTAATAAAAAAAAGTCATAGAACTTTTATGAGTTTTTGTCCTGGTTTCAGCTGAGACAGAGTTAATTTTCTTTGTAGTAGTGGGTATAGCGCTGTGGTTTGGATTTAGTATGAGAATAATGTTGATATCACACCAATGTTTTAGTTGTTGCTGGGTAGTTGCAGTGTCTACACCAAGCAAAGGACATTTCAGCTTCTCACACCCTGTCAGGAGCACAAGGATCTGGGAGACCACAGCCAGGACAGCTGACCCAGGGTGGTCAAGGGGATATTCTTTCCACACATGGAAGAAACCAGAAGGTGCCAGTGCAGGTGCATCATCCTGGGGGAGAATTTCTGGCTTCAGAAATGTTTGGGGCTTTTAGGTTTTGGGGTGGGATGTGATTGAAGAGGTGGAAGAGCCACTCCATCCCTGTTGGGCTTCATTTCATGGTCTGAACAGGAACTGTCAGCTGGTTTTCCTCCCAGGCCTGTCGCAGAAACATGGAGGGAACCTCTGTCCCAGTAGCCTGATGGATGATCAATTCAGCCTGTAATTCTTATACAGCCTATGGATATAAGATACAGCCGTGCTTGGCGTCAAAACGAGATGTCAAGTTGCTCTGCCCTCTGTGTGAGATAAGAACCACACCTCAGACATTATCACATTCATCTCGGAGGCCTACCTGCAAATCTCATGGGGTTTCCCATGAAGGAGTAAACCTGATGGCTGTGCATCGGGCAGACTCAAACACGGGCAAGCCCAGCCCCTCCGCACGTACGTTAGGCTTTTATCTGTGCACTGGGAAGCTCTGCACTGGCAGCGTTCTGTCCCTGCCAGTAGCTCGGTGAGCGCAGGGCAGCATCTGGATCAGAGAATCATAGAGTAGAATCACAGAATCTCCTGAGTCTGAAGGCACCCATAAGGATGGACCCAACTCCTGGCTCCAGACAAGTCAGAGCATGTCACTGAGTGCGTTGTCTAGATGCTTCTTGACCTCAGCAAGGCTCAGTACTGTGACCACTTCCCTGGGGAGCCTGTGCCAGTGCCCGACTACCCTCCCAGTATAGAACCTCTTCTAAAATCCAACCTAAACCTCCCCTGTCGCAGCTTCATGCTGTTCCCTCAGGTTCTATTACTGGTCACCAAAGAGAGGAGGAGATCAGTGCCTGGCCCTTCACACCCCTTGTCATGATGTCATAGACCACAATAAGGTCCCCCCTCAGCCTTTTTTCCAGGCTAAACAAACTAAGGAACTTCAGCCTCTCCTCATAAGACTTCCCCTCCAGACCCTTCACCATCCTCGTTGCCCTCCTCTGGACACTCTCCCATAGTTTTGCGTCCCTCTTGTACTGTGCCACCCAAAACAGCACACAGTACTCAAGGTGGGGCCACACCAGCACAGTGTGGAGCAGGACAATCCCCTCCCTGGACCGGCTGGCAATGCTGTGCTTGATGCACCCCAGGATAGGGCTGCCAACAACAAGGCCACATGTGTTATCAAGAAAAGGCCTACAAAAACAAAGCAGCATTGCGGCTTCGTTTTTAATGCTAGACACAAAGTTAGTCCTCACCACTATTACTCTTTCTCTGCTGGCTTGTGTGTTATTTCTTCGTTGGGTCTAAAGCCTGGTGCTTGCCCTGAGAAAACAGATACAAGGACTTTGATGGACTTCAAGCAGTTGATTTAAAAAAAAAAGTCCATGGCTCAGTAATACAACCACTTATATTTCTTCTTTTTTTCCCTGCTCCCAACAAACAACAGAGAATGTAAATTGCTTCTCTCTTCAGACAACACTAAATTACCTCTAAGAAATGTTCAAGAGCCTATTATTTAAACCTGAAGAAATCTGCGTGCTTCCTTCTGCTTGCTTTGAGAAACAAAAGGTTTCTCCTCTTCAAAACCTGGCTGGTGGGCTCTGAGGACTCCTGGAGCAGAGCTTCCCCAAGCTTGCCTGGCTGGAAGTGGTGACCACTGAGCTGTATTGGAGGTCCCAACCGCAGGCCTGTCCTTGAGGATGGATGGGGATGATGAGTTACTGTAAGTGACAGGAGAAACACCCACGCTCAGTGGAAGAGGAGGGAAGGGGACAGGCTGAATTTTAATTATTTGTTTTCAAACAAGCTTTTCCCTCCAGCCTGTTGTGCCAGGGGATACTGGTGTTGCACCTATGTCTGTAAAATTGTTTGTGTCATAAAGCACCTCATGGAGCACACACAGCCTTTGGAGGACTCCTGTCCCAGAGCTGTGCCTTGTCAGCCATCCTCCTGCTCACAAAGGTGTCATACTTTATAATTCAGTTTTACAGCAGACCTCTGGGACAAAGAATGAAGCCCTGCTGCAGTACGTGAGATGAAAATATGGTATTTCTATGCAGACAAAATGGTCCAGAGCAAGATCCCTGTGAATCGCTCTGACTGAGTGGGGACCAGGGACTGGCGAGGCAGAGGAGGCCCATGGATGCTTGTTCGGAAATACATATGAAATTCATATGTAGAAATACATACGTATTTCCTCCTCTTGTGCAGATGCCCCTAGAGAGGGGTCCACAGGGCCTGGAGGTGCCCTGAGCAGTGGGGAAGGTGCAGATTTGTCAGAGACTGGCAATGGGCTGGGACCCACCGTCACTTGTTTTCTGCAGGCAGAGGTGCCCACTGAAACCTCTCTGTATTTGATGCGTCCCCAAAACCTCACAATAGGAAACACTGCTTGATGGCCCAGCTTCCTTGCACCATGGGCTGCCACTTACAGGAACGCTCCGTGGGCAGAAAATGCTGCTGCCCAGGTTTGATTGGTCGCACGCATCACCAATATGATCAGGTATAAATGGATCAATTCACTTTTAAGCTTCAAAACTCAGGCAACTCCAGATGAACTGCAGCTCTGAGTACCGCCATTGATCATGACCGTTTCCATGGATGCCCAGGGGAGAGGAGCCTTTGCCTGCAACTCCTCCCATGGTGCCATCGTTTGCCCCCAGTTTCCAGGTGATACCAACCCAAAGTTTCTATTTTTATCACCTTACGCGGAGCTGAAGATTGAATCTCTTTCAGCTGTAACAGTTTTATTGAGTTCTTGGGGGTTCAGCAAAACAAACGCACTATGGAGTTAATTGTGTCTGTGAAATGACAGGGATCTTACAATCCACAAACACCCAGCCCACTCAGGATAAAATTGGTTCACACAGCCCTAACAGTACACACGGCTGATTGAAAGAGTGTCTCAGAAATACAGGGTTTTAGTAAATATAACCCCCACATTTTCATCAGTAATTTGATTTAAGAAAAAAAAAAGGAAAAAAGCCAACACCTTCTGGGTTTTTTTAAGGTGAAAAGTTCAATATGCCCCATCTTTCTCCCAAGCTTTGAAGTATTTTCACAGAAAGAATAAGACTAGAGCAGCGTCAGCTGTTGCTGACTCCGCTTCAGCAGGCAGTTGCAAAGGACGTGCCCACCAGGGTGCTACTTAAATCTGAGAAGTCTCCATGGGTTCATTAGCATCAGTGCTCTGGAGGTCACTCTCATCCTCTGCTTCCAGGCACGTAAATGGTGAGCAACATCTCTGTCATAGGTTGGGTTTTTGAAGGTCCATGTGGCTCTTTGTGGCCTCCACGTTTTGGGGAGGAAAGTGGGGAAGGGCTGAGAAGCGGGCACCACATCCACACACGCCTGGTTGCAGGGATGGTTTGGTGCCTTGGCACCTAGAATGGGTCACCTGGGAATAAACAGGAGACTTTGAAACCTACAGCCTATGGAAAACGTGATGAACAAGTGCAAGCAATGTACCGTTAGGAATTTTGGGCCAGGAACTTCTAACCTTAGCACACAGTGCTGTGGTGGGTTTTAACACCTGACAGGCTGTGGGTCTGGAGCGAGAGGCCCCTTGCTCCAGCTCCAAGGAATCACTGCCTCTGGAAAACCGAGCCCTGCCCAGATCAACTTGGGGAGATGTTCCAGATACTAGACAGGAGTTCATATCGCAGCCCAAGTCCCTGCAGATGGGAGCAGGCCTCCACTTGCACCGAGCAGCTTCTGTTCACCTGGTGCCAGGTCTTCAGCGGCACTTTTCAGTCTCTAAAATGGCTCTTCAAGGTGTTTTGTGTTTGCTGAGAGGCTGATTCCATGAGTGTGCTGTATGTGCTGCAGCAGCACCAGCGACCACTCTGAAGTCTTTAATCCACTTTTAATGAGGTTCTCATTTTAGTCATACCTCTCACGAGGCTACATTGCATGAGAATCACAGAACCACAACTAGGTTGGAAAAATCCTTTAAGATCATCGAGTCCAACCGTACCCGTCCTCTTCTAAACCATATCCCTAAGCAACATCACCAGACAACTCTGAGCCAAAAGCCCAGTGGTGTTCCAGCCCTTTCTGTGCCAGTACCAGGCGAATCCTGTGAAGGTCTGTGGGACACCAAACATGCTCCGCGAAGATGTGGGTGAGGCAATTAGCTGAGGTAACTGGAGAGGGCACACGCACGTGGCATCCACAGCAAGCTCCTGCTGCTGTGGATGCCACACTCTCAGGCTGACTTCAGTGGCTTGCAAACCTATGAACTCTGCCTGGCTGATGCTGAGCCCTTCTGTGAGATCCTGCTTCAGGAGCAGAGGAACTCTTCTAAGCAGTATTTACACACTTCAAAGCGTCCTGTGATTTCCCCTCTGACATTAGAAGGCACTGCAGCTCCAAGCAGGTCAGTTATTTATAACAGCAAACCCTCCACAGTTTGTGTTAAGTACAGCTAGCTACCCTTGCAAAAAAGTACCTGCAGGGTCGTCCCCACAGCGTTACTATTGAGACTGAGGAGGCTGGTAGGGCAAGTAGAGATGTCTGAAGAAGGAACTGTCTCACCCAACAAGAGACACGTGCAAAGGAGGTTTCTCCACCCATGTTGAGTCCCACAGGCCCCCTGCCAGAGAGCAGAAACAAGTGCTCTAAGGGCATGGGGCTTTGCCCCATGTTAGATGTGTGCATCAGGACACATGCCCCAGTGGCTCCTAGCTCATGTTGGCACTGGCAGCACAGGTACACACCTAACTTCATGGAAACTCAGAGCCCACTCTTACTGCACCACTGCCGTTGTAATAATATAAAGCAGGAAAATGGTGTTACATTTTCAGCCAGTAACAAATGATTTCATAGGTGCGCTTCCCTCTGCCAAGACCTACACACAGAGAGCCAGGTTCCTGTATTCTGTTAACTAGAGGCTGGAAAGAATAATTTCTGCTTCAGGTATCTTTTTTTTTTTTTAATTATTCACATGCTTAAAGCTGTTCACAAGATTGAAAGAGCCATGAGTCCACTAGCATCTCTGCCCTGTCCCTAGTTGACTCTAATCCCAAGGTCTAGTTTAGCTACATGTGGCTGTACCATGTTTCACAAGGGTGATGCCTTTACAGGGTGGTGGCTCTTGTTGGCACTGAATCACAGACTCATAAGTTTAGAAAAGACTTTTAAGATCATTAAGTGCAACCGTACCTGTTGTCTCCTAAACCATACCCCTGAGCACCTCATCTACCCGTCTGTTAAATATATCCAGGGATGGTGACTCCACCACCTCCCTGGGCAGCCTGTTCCACATCCCAACAACTCTTTCAGTGAAGAACTCCTTCCTAACATCTCATCTGAACCTGCCCTGGTGCAGCTTGAGGCCATTTCCTCTTGTCATATCACCCGTCACTTGGCAGAAGAGACCATCACCCACCTATCTACAACCTCCTTTCAGGTAACTGTAGGCAGTGATAAGGTCTCCCCTCAGTCTCCTCTTCTCCAGAATAAACACCCCCAGTTCCCTCAGCTGCTCCTCATAAGATTTGCCCTCCAGACCCTTCACCAGCCTGGTTGCCCTTCTCTGAACACATTCCAGAACCTCAATGTCCTTCTTGTAGTGAGGGGCCCAGAACTGGACACAAGGTGCAGCCCCACCAGTGCCAAGCACAGGGCTTACATCTCTTCCTTCCACTGCTGTTTTACAGCTTCCTGCTGCCGACGTTGCCTTTTCGGAACAGGACAGTGTGTGAATCCTCGAGAAAAAGAGATCCCAAGTGGATTAACAAGCAGCACTGTGGGTTGAGGCAATCCACATGGGAGCCAGGTCACCTAGCACCGAGTGTGGCATGAACAAGTTCTTGCACAGCTTAGGGCAAGAAAAGGAAAGGCCCTCTGAACCCTGTGATGGGTGAGTGAGGAAGTGCAGTGGCTAGTTTGTACATGGGCATGGTGGTGCCGAGACATGAAAGAACCATGCAGCTTTCCAAGGCAAAACCCCAGCCTGGGATGCATCAGGCTGGCGGAGCACAGCTGCACGCCCAGGTACCCGTGGCAGTTTGTGACGTACAACCAGACACAGTGGGCTGAGGCAGAACCTCAGAAAGCAGAGCAGTGCCCCACTGTTGGGACTGGAACTCATCTGTTGCAGACTGGGCTCAAGCACTGCCACACAGCACTGAACCCCCGGGGCCCGTCAGGGCCCTTCCTCTTCATCAAGGCCTTGATTTCACCTGGCTGAAATGAAACTGAAGGTGCCTAACAAAACTGTACCTCTGCTACCCATCAGGACTGACCTCCTCCTCAAAACCAGCCTGCTCGCAGCAGTGCTCCAGCACAGGAGATCACAAACCCTCCCAGGACAAACTAGAGCAGACGCAGTGCACCAGCTCTTTGCCACCAGCTCATTCCTCATGAGCGTTCGGCAGCTTTTCTCCTTAAGCTGAACAGCCTGACACAGGGCTATGGCAGGCCAAAGGCTAGTGACTCCGAGGGAAGGCCTGAATTCCTATTAATGCCAGACTGGGAAGTCACTTTGCAGTATGGATGGTCATTTATTTATTGTTTTATCATGACACGTAAAATGCTATGGCTGAAATATCAAAATACGGTGTCACTTATAAAATACCGGTATTACTAATGCGGTGGTAAGATACTGTTAACGTTTACAGAGAGGTGTGTAACTACTCAATAGCCTTGCCTCATGCTTTACTCCGGTGACAAAACACCCTGGCAAGCAGATGACAGATGGAATACCGTGCCTGTTATCGTGCTTTTTCCTCCTTGATTACTGAACGGCCTATAATGATATCAGTAAGTGTTGCTGAATCTAATCCTTTTGGATACGGTAGAGAGAGTCATAGTTCTGTTGCCTTTATGGTATGTGTCAGAATAAAAGAGAGGCATCTGAAAAATAAAGAGACGGCATTTTCTTACAAAATGAGATGAAAAAATAAAACAATATAAATGGAAATTTCAAGTGTTTCTTTTTATATTTAAAGCTCTTATTTCAATATATTGTATTTAAACAGTCTTAAATAATCATTCTGTACCTTTGATTTTCTGTTTCATCTTTGGAAACAAATAGAGTAATCTCACTACAAATGTGTGCAAATAGAAAATATATAAATATATTTAAGGCCCATGTCATAAAAAGGTGGTCTCAGAACTTTCGCTTTTACAACACTCAGCTGGGGTCCCTTTCTTTTTGTCCTGTGAGTTATCTGAGCTCTGTTCTTTTAAGCCTTTAAAGTCCACAGGCAAAGAAGAGCCAAGCACACACATACTGTCCTGTGCCTCAGTTTGTAAACTGCTTGATGACAAAACAGTCCCGACGCGACTGAACAGCGGAGTTGACGTGATCCACTTCAACAAACTGAATTCTGCTTGGTCAACTGCCGAGCTCCATGGGAGTGTCGCTCCCACAGGCAACAACTCCATCTCTGAAGCACTGTGTCCAACTTCATGAAATCCCACGGACCTTTCCAGACTGCTTGCTGATGACGAGGGGGGTTTGTTTTCCCCATACAGCACCACACCCTGGGGAGAAGCAGCCACAGTCTGATCTGCCGCATGCTCTGCCTTTGTGTCCTCCTGGAAAAGTGACTCACTGGGTTGAGGAGACATTGGCAAAGGCGTGCTTTGGTTATAAGCTTTATAGCAGTCATTAGCATTTGAGCCAAGGCTCAATGAGAAGCTGCCTTCGAAGCGTGTCTGACACGTTGTTTCTTTTACATTCAACTTGGTCAGAAGCTGGGTGCGAATCTCTGGGGATAGTTTACTCAGCTGTCGTCCAAGCTGAAGCTGGGTTGGGAATAATGTTCCCTGCAGGGTTCTGTACAGAAATCTGCAAGAGGAGAGTGTGCATGTGAGAACTGAAAGAAGTACCCAAGATATTATGAAGAGAAAATATCCAAGACAGAAGCCCAACACAGAAAAATGAGCGAGTTTTATGTGCTGTCCTTCAGTTTGACACAAGAAAGCTCGCAGACGAAAAGCTCTGAGTGCTGTGCTAACGTTTTCATTAATGACAAGCAGTGCAATAAAAGTGCGCCTTTAGCCAGCGATCCACCTTGTGATTACACCCAGGTTTTCACGTTCCTTGAGGAGGAATCAAAGGCAACGGGGACCAGTCTGCAGGGCAGGCCTCTAGGCAGGCCTCCTACACCCCTAACCAGGCTGGTCTGTCCCCAACAGGCTATCAGAATTCCTGTACCAAGTGTGTTATGCATTGATTGAATCTGGAAACATAACGGAAAAGCTCACAGGGCAGCAAATCCCTGCTTGCTCACGTGATTTGACCAAAAGCCTACAGTTATCCCACTCCTGTGGTCCATGGCCAGCTGTGGTCTGTTCCTGTGGTCAGGAGCACAGAAAAGGTTAGACAACCTGACTATATATAAACAACTACTGGAAAAAAAAAAAGTAAAAAAGAGAGAGAGTGGAAAAAGAAACGTTTCTTCACCTCCCAGCCATGTACCTAAAGTGCTTTCATATATGAGAAAAGATGGAGAGAAGATACAATACCTGGGCAGCAATGCAACGACTGGTGATATAATGCAGGTCAAATAGAACATAGGGTCTCCCATCAGCCTTTCCATAGTCCAGTAGGGATTGGATGGAGGATGGCATGCTGGGCAGGAAGCATTATAAACCAGAGCCACAAAGAAAAACAAAAGGATACTGAAGATGCAAGATGACCAGTGGAAAAAAGTCTGGAATTAAAAAAAAGAAAAGGTTCTTTATATTCTGAGAAATTTACTGCAATTCTGAATTCATAGTTCTTAATTTCTGGAGCTAAATCCAGTCACAGGAAAGAATCTAAAGCCTTGTATTTTCAAAAATTCTTATTACAGATACAACACTACAAAGCTGTTCACAGATCACAGTTTGAAACCTTTTTCATGTTTGCTTAAAATGCTTGCTAAAAATAGTATATGCTGTGGGGATGAAAGGACCATCTTCTGGTTTTTGAAGAATGGCAGTAAGAAAGGAATTACATGTATGCCAGTGAGTTTCTGTGCAGGCTGTGGGTACCTTACCCAAGTCTTGGTTTCTATTGCCAAATGTAGTATGATGGTGAAAAGAGCTATCGTGGTAATGGGAGTTCCCCAGGAGAAGATATCCACCTCTGAATCGTGGTAAGTCTGTAAAGAGAAACAGAGTTTAGTCCAAGCTGTGTTGTCAGTTCTCTTCAAAATGCTTGAAAGAGAATGGTTTACACCAAACACTTACAAAATAGGGGATGAAGAAACAAACCAGGCTTTGATACATGGCATCAATCATGTTCATCCAAAACATGTGTGGTTGGTATTCCTGTGGCACAAAAAAAAAAACATTAAGAAAAATCAGAGCCTGGTAAAAATGCTGGGACAGGTATTTTGCAGGGGATATTCCAATGGGCACTTTTAAAGGCTTGTGCAAACAACTTTGTCAGTCACTTAGATACCTCTGGGGATGAGTTAACCTGCAAGTTGATCTGTTGTGGGTTTGGGTTTTGTTTTCCCCTGGTAGAGGGTGTGATTTGAATCTGACATTCAGTCCAGCAAACATTTATGAAGATGCCAAATGTTACACACTTTGGTTAGACCACTGATTTCAGGAGGAGCTCTCTGAGGTGTAAGCACATGAGTAAATGCACTTTACATCACAGAATCATTTTGGTTGGAAAAGACCTTTAGGATCATCAAGCCCAACTGTTAAACAGAAGCACAGAGTATTCACAAGGAGAAAACACACACAAAGTTAGCAATCAAGAACCACAGCAATGATCTTTAACAAGAAATGAAGCAATGTAGGCTGTAAGTGCACAAATGAACATATTTATCCACACACACATGCACACGCACAACACACTTCTATCTGTATGCCTGGAAACAAAATTGCTTGCTAAGAATCAATATTAAACTAACACTGTGGTTGAAAGAAAAATACAGTTGCAGGTTGGGATGGTCATATAAATATAAAGACCTGGATATAAGGACAAACACTTTGTGAATGTCAAAATATTTATTTATTTAATTTTGGGATCTAGGCTACATCTGCAACCACTGGGGTCCTCAGGGATATTTACCTCTATGGAGAATGGAGTTGCAGTATAAAAAAAAGTGTACTGAGAGGTTCTTAGAAGCAACTGTAGTGTCTTGCTGAAATAGCATGCAGTTAAGCACTGGAACAGGTTGCTCAGAGGGAGTGCAGAGTTGCTATTCCTGGAGACATTCAGAACTGGACTAGATAAAGACCTGAGCAATCTTATCTTTGACAACCATCTTTGAAAGAGTTTTGAGCAGGAGGCTGGATCTGACGGCTTCCAGAGGGCCCTTCTCACCTAAATTACTCTACAATGCTACAGGCTTTGAATCAGTGATATCTCTTTGAAAGAGATTCTACCAGAAGCAGGGTTTTGGGCAAGTGCCTTTTTTTATGTAAATATTGAAAGCAAATGCTTGCTGGATTTCAAACAAACTTAGAACTGTCCTTGGGCTTGCCTATGAGAACTATGTGTACTGTGACCCTGAGAGGCTTCTCTCCTCAGGTTACCAGCTGAAGACAGGCAGACATAGGTCCTCAAGAAGCTTAAGCCATTACCAGATTTCTACTGTCTTAAACATGTGCAAGAAAGCAAGGTATTAATGTTACAGATCTTTAAAATGCAATGCGCTGGAACAGAAGGAAGGCAGAAAATGGAAAACAACAGCTGGGTGAAAAGGAGAGAACTTGCACTAAAGCACTAGATGTAAGTTATGCTAAAATTATCCTTGCATCTTTCCAGGACAGTGTCTAGCAATGTCACTGGATGTGTTGGGTACCAAATGACAGTGTACAGTTAGAGGCAAAAGATGTTCACTATCTTATTTTAGAGGGCACAATTTCAGATCGTTTTAAGAAAGACGTTTGCCTTGGAAGCAATATGGATAGTTTCACCAAGCAGAAAGATTTTCCCACAGTACACTGTAGCTGCAATTACCAGAAGTGCTTTGGCTTGAATGTCTCCTGCAATTCCTTCTGTTTTCTTTGTACAGTTCAGGCAAATGGGGAAAAGGTGCTTTCAACAAACACTTCTGCTGAATCTGTCATCTGCTGGTGACTACTCAGAGTCTATCAACCTCTGTTTTTACTCCCAAAGAAATTGTTCTCTCCAGACTGTAAAGAGCTGAGGCCAGAACTTTTGATTAAGTACTGTGAGGTTATTCTGTGGAAGTCCACATTAGTCTACAAGCTATGATTTGCTTTACTTTTGTAAGCCTGGACCATGCAGGAGGTGTTCAGCTTAGGCCAACTTAAAGCATCCAGCCTCTCTCCTGTTACATATTGCAAAATGTAGTGAATTGGGTTTTTGGCTGTGGTGTGGTTTTGGGGGTTTTTTTTTGCCTTTTTTTTTCTTTTA
>VXBZ01012348.1:268481-345701 GCA_013399135.1 Heliornis fulica
TTCCCCAGCCCCAGCCCCGCCCCTCCCCCCCTCTCCCCAGTTTGTTTTCAATGCACTTTGGGCATTTAGATAATTTGACTCAGATCAGAAATATCCCGAAATATTAATAATTACTTCTTAGACTGTTTTTATCAGTCACCCACCCTTTGGGAGCTGAGTTGGTTTTCAGTTGAAACTAAAGATATCTAGGAAAAAATACAAAAAGCAAGAAGCTTTTACCTCCATATTCTGGCCACTTTTATAAAGTTGAGGTACAGCAATTAACATTTCAGCTGGCACATCCTTATCCAGCACGCCAGTGATCAGTTGTGGAAGAGAAGAGAAGAGTAAATTAAAGACGATGAGATACCACTGATCAACCATTGTCGAGCCAGAGAAGCCACAGTAGAACTGGTACCAGAAGAGAAGGGCCACAAACATCTGAAACACAATGAGAAATGCTATAAATATGACAAAACAAGCACCATCATCATCCCACTGTGTTCTCAAAGCATTGATTCCAGCTCCATGAGGACTTACCTAAAACAATAAACCCAAGAGCAACCTTTCTAAGAATGCCTAATTTTTAACTGTGTATTCATGCTGCCCAGACCTCTACAAACATCTGGCAAGTCTTTGTGCTGCTGGAACCTCAGATCTCAACTGTCAGGGATGACTTCACAGCAAATTGACTTTTAGTTCAAGTGAAACTCTATGGTGCAATATAACTACTTGTAAAAAGCTCTCCCAACCATCTCTGACCTCTGGGTATACACACCTCTGGTATATATAGACACCAGATATATATATATANTTCTTCCACTATTGGAAGAATTTCCATAATATCCTCTGCTGGCTTGAGATGTTTTGTCCCAGATGTTTACTCCTGGTCTACAATAGGTAAATGAGTTTTCCTGCAAGACCAACATGTGACTGGCAGCAGCAAGGGAGGTGAAACTGTCTAGCAACAATGTCTTAAGTATCCTGTCTCTGCACTTTGGAATTCAGCAGAGCAGTAGTGCTGTAAGGATTCCTCGGTTCCCCTCACTCTTCAGCTGTGTAAGGACATCAGATGCACAGACAGCTGCAGTGGGATTGGTCATGTAGTTGTGTTGGTATCACCCAGAAAGGGACAAAACACACAACTTGTTTCTTCTGCAATCTCTGTGACATGGAGAATACAGAGGTTTTTAGGGCTCAGGAGAGGTGAGTATCTCACCTGTGAGGGAGAATCTGAGGCCCAGAAAAAAACAGGGGCAGCTTCCTAGGGAAGAAAATAAATTCCCAGGCTTGGGCCTCCTGAAACTGCAATTTTTATTCTTCTTTCTAGTGATTAACACCGAACGGAAGGTAAGCAGAAAAACCTTGGTAACTGTCTCTCAAGGGTTTTCCCCATCATAACCATGCAGAAAGGAAATGATGTGACCTTTCTTTTCACTTCCTCTTCTTTTTGTATGCTGCTCACAAAAGCTTTCAGGAAGTTGCAGCATGCTAGCCCTTCACAAGTTTTAGATAGAGAGGAAAACACAGATCCATTCTATCTGCATGCCAAACTATGGCTGAAATTTAAACACAGGAGTGAGAGTCAGGCACCTATGGTCTGCTTACTCCATGAAAATTGCCGTAGGGAGGGTAGCCTACCTTATCAAGGGGAACTGCCACAGAGTAACAGGATCAGTCCTGCTGTAGGTGAATGTGTGTATGAATGTATATATTTAGTTATATATTTAGTTATGTTGCACATGTATGTTGAGGCAGTGTTTGTATACTACACTGAAGTGACTTGTGTATCAGCAGCAACATACCTCTCACTGTGAGCCAAAACTATAAACTAACCTATTAACAGTTAAACCTATTTTTTTTTAAAGGATCACTCTAGAAATGTTTCCTTAAATACATCTCAGGAAAAATCTCCCTCTGGCCATAACAAGACCGAGTTACTAGAGCTTACTCTCTTCAGTGCACTCAGTCCAGAGATAGCAATTTCTTTTCAGAATTGATCAGATTTTGAAATTTGTTTCCTTTCCACACACAAACCTCAACAAAGCTCTCTGAGTCTCTTCTCAAAATGTAATTGCAATAAATATGTGGATTTGGATACTTTTCTTTACTCTTCTGAAATAAACAAAATCCAGCTAATCCTGGCTCTACATTTTTCTTCCCTAGAGTCTTGCTAAAAATAACTTGTCTGGGAAACAGTTTGGCTCAGACTAAGATGGGTAGTTTCATGAAAATACAGTCAGGTGAAAATATTCCTGCCACCTCTAGTATGGGTCTCAGCAGTGCTGTCAAAGCAAGCTGTAAAAATAAATGACATTTCAGTAAGCAAGCTTAAATCAGAGTTTTTTTCTCCTTAAATTTTAGTTTTAATTAAACAAGTGCTTAATTTAATTTCAAATATGATGTTCCCTCTTGCTTCTGTGCATCACCCCCCCTGAAAAAGTAAAACCAAATTGACATAAAAATTTAATTAGATTTTAAATAAAAAATGGGTTTTTTGGGTTTTATTTTCTTTCCTCCAGATGAGACTGCTTTCTGAATGTGGCCCTGAACAGAATTTCTCACTGACTGAAGTATATGTCCCGTGCTGTCTTGCAGAGAAAATGTACAAAGGGGAAGAAGCAGCAGTGTATGTTTCTGCAAGTAGAATATTGTTTATATGAAATCCTTTTTCATCAAACTCAGGTATTTCCAGTCATTCTATGTTTTACTTTACATTTTACTTGTATTTTTATTATCTTCACCAAGCCAAACATCTTATTGGATAAGTCATCTGAGTTTGCAAATGGCTTTTGCAGCAATTTGGAGTTTAAACTGTGAGTTAGGTTGTAGTGGCGAATGGAAACTTTATAATTTAATACAAGCAAATGGGGACAAAGACACTTGAGGAAACAGAAAACTCGCAGAACACTTTCAGTGCAACTATTCTGACTCTCCACAGAGAATTGTCCAGAATAGTCTCCTTGCAAAAGGATCAGGTGCTCACATCTCTCATTTTTGAATATTCTTCCCTTAAGGGCAGGCACTGTGTCAGACATATTCACGTCTACATGCTGGATACCCCACCACAGTTTTACAGTCAGTAGCAACAAGTATTGCTCAGAAAGCTCTCGAGGCTGCCAAAACAGAGCCGACACAAAGAGATATTCTTCAGTTATATTCTAGCCTTGAGGCAGCAGCTTTTGAAAATGTCTTACTAAAAATGTCATGAGAAATAATACTTGTAATCAAGGGGAGTTGTACCAAAGGAAATGGAAGATTTTATAAGAGCTGAACAAAAATGTAAATGTATAAACAACATCTCTGGCTGCTGACTGCTGGAATGCCTTATGTGTATTACTTCTTTAAATTTTATTTAAATGTAAGGTGCCTCTGCATATACTTTGTGGAAGTTCAGATTCAATACTGTCAAGCCAAAGAGCATCTTGGAAACATACAGCACTGGGGGTGGGCGAACAGACATTCAGCATTGTTCAGCATCATTCAGGATCAAGCCTTCAGACTCAGGCATGGAACACCAGCACATATTTCACTGATGTGCTTCAACAGGTGGCTGTGTGCTCGCCACAGCATTATTTAAATCTGCTTGCTATTTCAGATTCGGGCAGCAGTTCAGACCGTCCAAGTCTCTTCTTGCTTTTGTGTCTAGAAGGCTGCTTGCAGGCAGTTTCTGGTTGGAGCAATGGAAGGTATTTTATCACACTTGTGTTAAAACAGTGAGGCTTTATCATAGTTTTAGCTCCCTTAGTTACTCTTGTGATGTCACAGATTTGGAGAAAATTATGTTCCTCTCCTGATAAAATAACTACCTACAGATGAGGATTAGTCAGGCCAAGAGGAATTTGCATTTAAAAGTTGCCACTAATCCTGAGGATTAAACTTGGAAAGCAACTTTTACAAAATTAGGAGCTGCATTTTTCCTCATATTGAGGACAAAATCCAGTCTCCTGTTTGCATTTCACACATTGCCTTCTGGAGCAAACAGGTCTGAGAGCTCTGGCTCCCCTCTTTTTCCCCACTGCTGCTTCATGTCCCTTGCTAGGTGTTGCAAATGAGCAGACCTGCGTGCCTGCCAGTGACTCCCAGACAGCTGACAGAATTCCTGGTTGTCTTGTTAGGCAGTTTTCAGTCAATCATCTGTGTACTCCAAGATCAATGCAAAGGGCCTTTGTTAGGGCCAAGGAGTCGAGCTGCTACTGGCTCAGTGGCCTGTTCGTGACTGACTCCCCTTCCACACTCCAGGGAGCGTGTTCCTTACCACAGTGTGCTTCCTTTCTGATAAACTCTTTTGGCTAGCCATCTATAAAGATAAATCTAGAAAAAAAAAAAAAACCTTCCATGTCTCTGCACCTGAGACACAGAGAGGACGTAAATTATCTCAAGTCACTGGGGAATATATACCGTGATTCATAAGGAACTAGGAGGTAGGGTCAGGAAAAGAAAACACATCCAGCTGCTGCTTGGGACCAGCGCTGGATGGCCTTGGCATTAAAGGCTCCTGTGTCTAGCGAGCTAAATTCTGCAAGACTGCTCTATAAAGAAACTTTTCTTAAGCAGTGTTTGTTTTTTCTGTTACCTAATTTGCACATTCAGCAGCACACTGTAGATGTTATGGAGTGAGTCTTGTATTTCAGAAAATGGCAGCCAGCTGTCTTTCAACTCCGCAAATTTCTTTGCAGCTTATTTATAAACCATTTGAAGGCTGACCTAATGCTCACTTAGCACAAAATAAACCCTGGAAACATGTGGTGCTATAAAGCTGCCAAGTCAAACACTTACTGCATTTTTGTAGAAGAAATACAGCACCATGTTGGCGAGTCGGGAATAACACCAGTGGCCATGAACAAGCAAGAGCTTCTCCAAATGCCGGAACCTTGGGATTGCAAAGTCACTTGCCATCACCGCCTTTAATGAAAGAGAAGTGGGGAGCATTATTGTAAAACGTCACTTTCAACACCCACAGTGAATCTAGTCATCTTCTTGACTCATACAATCAATGGAAATTGGACTGATGAAGAATGAAATGCATCACAGTGCATCTGAAGCGCAGCTATTGCTGCATTGGCTTGGAATATACTCCATGAAGGTACCCCGTGGCCAGACAGAACACGCAAGGGGACCTGGTCCTTGCCCAAAGGACATTACAGTCTTTGCTCCAGATGGAGACAGGCAGTAGCAAAAATAAAGAGGTGGGAGAATGGCTGGCAAGTGCAGCTGCTCATGGCATGAAGGCTCAGGGCCCATGTGTGAACATCTTGCTGGCTGTAACATCTTCTGTAAAACTACAGGGCACTTGCTGGGCAAAATTAATTACCAGAGAATAAAATGACAAAAGCATACTTGAGTAGCTGCATCATAATTACAGGACTTTGAAAGACAAAGCAATAAAAATATTAATTACATTTGCAGTCCTCGCTTATAAAGTTTTCTTGTCAGCCCTGAGATATCAGTATTTTGGGGGATTTTTAAAATAGCATGTTTTCTAAAATTGTATTTAAAAAATCACACTAGATGAGACTCCAGGACTGTGCAGACTGCCAAAATCACACTGACAAAATGAATCACCCAATTTATCTCCACTTCTGACTAAAATTCAGGGTACTGTACGTCTAGATGAGACCTTCTTGTAGATGACAGCATTACCACAGTTGTGTCATGATTTTCTTTATCCTAAGGATCACGTTAAGATTGCATTTAATATTATTTTATATTTCACTGTCTATTCTGGTATCGCCTTTCTTCTCACAGATTTTTCTTAATTCACTTTTTTGGGAAATCATCATCAACAAGGCCCAGTTTTCCCTAGTAAGGGCTCCTATAAACTATTAAAATAAACTCTAAAACAGCATGCAAAAGAAGGTGTAATAATGCACTGTACTTTAAGCATCAGACATATATAAGCACAGTGACATTTTTCATGTTGACGCATCCTGGGATGTCTCAGGTACCGAGATACGGTTGTTACAACCTCCCTGCACAGAGCAGCCTGCTCCGTTGTAGAGACATACAGCTCTCACGGCTTGAGAACTGTGCCATGTCTGCTTCCTTGTCCTCTTACCCCATTCCAACTTACCCCCATGTTAAAACCGCTAGCTTCTTTTCAGTTGTGCTTCTAACACAGTCCTGCACAGCACACTGTGAGAGGTGTCAGGGTTTGGGTTTTTTTTCCTTTTTTGTTCCATTTTGATTACAGTGAGGAAGTTAGTGAAGAAGAGAGTGTTATCCAATTGCATTTGCATGTTTATTTCATCTCGAAATATCGCCTTGATTTTCACATTTTTATATTTTCTTCCAGCTTTTTCACAGGAAGAAATGATTCATGCTCCACATGCTTCCATAGAATGTAGAAAGAAAATAAATCAGAGCATTGCTGTTTTAAACATCTAAAGGTCAAAGTGCTCAACACATTCTGATTACCTGCATGTGTAAGATTCTGACAGTTGTTTATAGTAGAGCCCTGTACAGTTCCTTAGGACCTTGCAGTAAAGGAAGGGAACTATAAGCATTTTCCACTCTGTTAAACTTTCATTTAGAAAAAAAAAAAACCCCAACCCAGGTTGTTTAATGGGTTAATGAGCAAATAGCTTTCAGATTTGAACACACTACAAAAGTCAGGGGCACTTGAGGATTGTAAATGTATGAGGTCAAGGGAAAGTGGCATAATGGGGAGTAGAGGGAAAAAAATGTGTTGAATACTGAAAGTCTGTGTTATGAAGAAAATAAAAAAAGTATTTGATTTAATCCTCAGATGATAGGAGACATACATGTTCATAAGAGATGGTAAGAACCAAAGAGTCTGGGGCAGACCTTCTTCAATTTATAGGTTTGGAGGGGACCCTACAAAAACAGTCTCCTCTGAGCATTCTGAGGCCTGGACTGCCTGCAGAGGGATACTGCAGAAGTTACGCAAAGCTCTCGGAGCCTGGTGAAGGCTGTGGGAACACAAATACACTTAAACCGAGACTTTCTGTTCTCCTGCTCTCTCTAGCCATTAGTCATACTCATAGGGTCTATGGATGGGATGCCACATGCAAAATGAACTTATCAATGTTTATGTGGTAGCTTCTTTCCAGTCTAATTCAGAGCTCCTAACATGTTTGGAGAAGCATTTTTAATGGACTGCGGGCTTGAAATCTGTCTGTTTGAAGAGCACTGATGGATGTCCATTTGCCCTGGAGATTACTTTGGATCCATGTGCAATAGCTCTGCTGGGTGAGGCTGAAGTACATCATCCCTACTATCTAGCCTCTAACAATGTCCAAGGGAAGATATCTTTGGAAGACTATATGAATATATACAAAAAGTATCTACTGACTTTTCTCCAGAGTACTGCGCCAGCTGGTGATCTGCATGTCAGAAAGTACACAAAGCTGACATCCATGTTCACGACTCAGTTACATGTTTGTTACATAAACCTTTGTGGTGACCCAATTAAATTACAGGAATCCCATGGAATAAAATTCTGTAGCCAATTTGTGCAGTGTGTTGAAGGAGGCCTTTCTTCCCCTTCGAGCAAAACATTCAGCCAGTGTTGCAAAACTGCAATGTGGGTCAGAGAACCACCCACCGGTATCTAAGTTAAGGAGAATGCTCATCTGCTCAGGTCCTCAAGATGGAAACACTTCCCATTTTCTCTGAAGAGCTCTATGTCATTTACTCAGCTACTCTATTTTTTCATGCAATGAGTCTGCACCCAGCCCAGATCTAAAGCAGGTTGTGGAAATGAGGCATTTTTCTTATTCTCTGCATCTTACTGCTACATCTGGTGCTAACAAGGCACCTGAACTGCACTAGCAGTAGACAAGATAGAGATAATACATAGGTATCTGCTGTAGATAATATCTTCATCCTATACATGTATATCCCCTCTTCTGATGTTGGGAGAAGTCTCTCCTATACAATGGTAAATACAGCAACTGCGGACTGAACACATCCAAAAGACTACAGGGCAAGTCCCCTTGTCTTGATCCCCATGGCAGGAAATGGGGAGAAAACCAAGAATTGGAGCAGAGTGTAAGGAGCAGTAGTTCTACAAAGGGCTGCAATTTTCTCTTTCTTCACATCTCTGCTGTCTGAATAGGCTGAGTGAGCAAGTTGTGTGGGTGGCAGGGCTAAGGGTCACCACCAGACCATGCAAATAAGCTTCATCAGCTGGATGAGCTTGTGCAGCTGCTCCACAGGAGGAGTATACCCAAGCAATACAGGAGAAGAAAAGCCAGAACAAGGTGAACCTTTATTTCCTAAATAATGCCTAGCTGAGCTTTTTTCCTCCTTTAAACCAGAATTTAATAAATGATTTCTTAAAACATTGCTTAGAGGGATCTGATGAGTTGACATTCCTGACAAGGTAGCATGTTTAAACTCACCACAGATCTGAGAACAAGCACAAGCTCAAACTCAAGCTGAAAACATCTTTACAATGTGCCACTGGCACTCCTGAGCACAACTTGCTGCTTCTCTTGTATTTGCACTAGCTATCCAACAACAGCTTAGTCCAACTGATACATGGGGAGTGCCTCTTTCACCCTTTCATGGGAGTGCTTCTCAGGGAATGAGCAACATTACCTGCATGCCTTCTTGACCAGAGATCCCCACACCAACATCTGCCACCTGGATCATGCTGACATCATTAGCACCATCACCTAAAGGTGACAAGATACAGTTTTGTTGTCACTAGCAAACCAGGAATAGTTAGCATCAGCAAAGGAAAACCAGTTGTTACTGGGTGTTGGATGCATATAGTAAGGGAGATGTGGCGTAAGAAAGGATGCATTTTTGGAATGTAAGGTTCAAAGCTTGGAAAAGCTTTGCAGACTTTTCAATCATGGAAAAGTAAAAATAAAAGAAACCCCTCCCTTTTTAGTCACACCTAAAATTCAAGTATCTGTCCCAAACTGCACAAATACTAAAACACTGGAAGGGTGAGCATGAGCTTCCCAATACTTCTGATCTCCTATTAACTGCCTGCTATATGATATGATTAAGAATGAAATGTGCAAGAAGTCCTACAGCCAGTGAGAATGCCTATGTGGTAAATAACCAAATAAAGTTAAAAAGTAGATAAATTACTGACTTGAATGATCCCTCTGAGATCTTTAATGCACCCCATCAGAGGTAGCTTTAACCGCAGTGGTTGGGTAGTCATCATCCCTCGCTCTGCTTCCAATCATGATACCACAAGTGATAGGTGCCACAGGAAAGAATAGGACATGGATCTTCTTTTTAACCTCCTAATCTTACAGCCAGTGTGCTGGTGGGAAATGAAGCTGCATTAACTGATGAGAAGACACTGAGTATTAAACTTCAGTGGCTGAGTTGTAAATTTCCCTTCCGTTTCCCTGCTGCTGGCACATGTAAGAGCAGTATCTGCTCACCTGACAGTGCTGATATCTTTGTGATGGTGCGACACAAACTCAGTTTAGATCATGTGAGCTAAAAGGGACAATGTACACAGCAGCTAGGGTTTTGAGCCAGCGCAGGAGCTTGATTTCAACTCACATGCTCAAGATGCTCAGAAAGAATGAAAAAAACACAAGTGGCCTACTCTCCACTAGTCATTTTAAGCATTCTGGATAATTCAAGTTAACCAGCTAGATGTCTTTGACAACATATGCAAATGATAACGTCCTCAGTCAGTCAGCCAAAGAAGGGGGTGTATTTGAGCTAGATATAATACAGTGAGCATGAGGATTATTATAATCAGCACACATTTGGTGATGTGGATGTCACATGAGTCTGGAAATTACTAGATGCACTTAGGGCTTCTCATGGGTAGGTCACACACATCTGCTCCTGCTATGATCAACCGAGACAGGTAGATGAAAGCTAAGTATGTTTGTGACAATATATACTGCAATCATGTATTTTAATGCAACACGAGTCTAAACTTTAGATAAGGAAAGAAGCGCTGGTTGACTTTTCTTATGTAGAAATGATGGAAACATGGAAACATCTCTTATGTCTGAAACAGGGTGATTGACAAAATCTCCCCTTTGTCAACTGAGCATGATGCCAGTTGCAAATCTGTTCTCTGTGTTGACAAGGCCAAGTCATATGCTGTATGGCTGACTTGTGGGGAAGAACATGAGCTTAAACACCATCAGATGAAACATCACTGAATAACATTTCATTGAAAAACTAGTGTTCTGCACAGCATCTGCTCACCCAGTTCATCACAGCTGCATTCGGACGTACCAAAACCTTGTAGCATACCTGGGTCCCAAATACCCAATTTCTGTAGGAAGAAATCCCAGATACTACTCCAGAGTTCTATCTTGGTTTGGGGTAAATTTGTTATAGTAAATCTATTGACGTCCGACACATTTCCAGAAAAAACATGAAGGCTATTGGAGTCGTGAGGCAGCTGGAAGGGTCCTACTGCAAGTCAGAAAGATCAAAATTCTCATGGCACAGTATAAATCAAGGGAGGCCAGTTTAAACAGAGATATTTACCTATTGCCAAGGTCATTGCTTTGAGTTTGGCTCTGACTAGTTTCACTACCATGCTCTTTTGCAGAGGGGTAGAACGACAACACAGTACTGAACGGCACTGCTTGGCTAGTGCAAGAAATTTATCTTCTAGTGTAGGTTCCAGGGCATAAGCTAGAGTCCTTCCATCAATCACTAGGCCCAAGCTGGAAAGTACAGAGGAAGAGGGTGTATAGAGAGGGGTGAACCCAACAGTCATGTTTCCAGTAGCTTCGTCTATTGTGTTGTTTGAAAATTTAGACTCTACGCATTGCAGACACTGTTCCAGCAAGACAGCACATGTCTCCTGAAAAAAATTCAAAATAAATATGCTTGAGAGAAAAGAACACGTATTCAAACATTTGTGTTTGCTGCATATTTAGGCACAAGGAACATGGGGAGTCTGTGGTATTTGTTGCACTGTTAAAAGTTTTAATTTCTAATCATCTTCTATTTGCTCTAAACACAATTCTTGTAGAAGACAGAAATGAGGACACAAAAGGCTTGAAATCTAGTTGCTCTTTAACATGCACTATTGTATGCTAAACTAAATTCTTTTAGCTCCTTCTCAGAATAACAGTGGTGGGAAATGATATATTCAGTATCAGTACGGTATGTTAAGTATGGTGATGAACGCCATGTATACGCCTACAACCCAGATCTAATAGGTATGCATTGTTAAAGGCCAATTAAAGGTTATTTAAGCTGAATTCTCTCTCCTAGCCATACTCAACTAAAAATGTTATTGAGAATATATGAACATTTAAAATGAAATGCTATTGGTCTTACAGCAATGTATGACAAAAAGGAAAGATCATGGAAAATCAATTTACCAGTTCAGTTGATACACTCAAGAACGGAAAATGGTGTTATCTTTTCTTCCTTTTTGAAAGAAATTGGAGCAGGATACTGCTGGCCTATCTCTCCTCTGCTGATCTGGTCCAATTTTATCACCCCATTAAAGGACTACAGCACTATCAGTCTGCTTCCTTGTATGTTAGACCACATCAGTAAACTCTTTGTGACTGTCTGTTTGCGACAAGTTCAGCACAGGAATGATGAGTAATTCAGAAGAATTAGAAAAGGTCTGTTAGGAAGCAAAACATTACTGTAGATGTGGTTTTCTGACTCTCAGTGTTAGCATCAAAATTTAAGTATTGCTTCTATCTCCAGAGAAAAAGCCACCTGAGAAAACATGAAGGACCGAGTTATCTAAATACTACATTTCAGTGGTGTAGAATAAAGCACAAATTCTTAACAGGTAATAGTTTTCTTCCTCTACACATGTTTAATAACAGGTTGCCAGTAAGTGCCAATAAGCAAAACAAGAGGTGTTTTGAGGATGCATACTAAAGAAAGGCATTTATGCTGCTATCCTATATTTTCATTCATGGTGGAGCCCACACGGTTACATGTCTTCACTAAGTTTATGCTACATGATACTTTGACTTAAAAGGACGATTCACTGAAAAGTATTCAAAGACATGTCCTACCTGAAAATTACGGA
Organism: Heliornis fulica; assembly: GCA_013399135.1. NCBI lineage: Eukaryota > Metazoa > Chordata > Aves > Gruiformes > Heliornithidae > Heliornis > Heliornis fulica. The sequence continues at coordinate 280,435 of VXBZ01012348.1, forward strand.
CGAAGCAGGAAAAGAAGGAAAAAAGAGAGAGGGAAAGGAAAAAAGCCATCAAACTCTTAATTGTACAAGTTGAGAATAAGTACAGTTACTTCACAAGTAAACTTGTGTATTGGATCTGCTTACTGGTGATTCAGCATTTAGAGTGATGATTTCTTCATCGTGATCTAATAGCTTGCAGGCATATGCAATATTAACAGCTGTTTCTTGCTTGTCTCCAGTAAGAACCCAAATCTGCAACCCAGCTCTGCGCAAGTTTGCAATGGTTTCAGGAACGCCATCCTGCAAACGGTCTTCAATGCCAGTTGCACCTAAGCACATATAAAAAGAAAAATATTCCACATTAAATGAACATTAAGGGTTCCCCTGAATGTGTAAGCTTGGAATTTTTTTCTTTTAAACTAGTAAACGCATCTATTGGGATACAGCTAAACTGTCAATGGTTGCAAGATTTGGCCAGCTTTTTAGAAGTTAAAGGTAGCTGGGGTAAACATCTGCTTCAACTGTCAACAACAAATCCAGAATTCAAAACCTCAAAAGCAATCTTTTCAGCAATCTTCCAGTATTGGAGGTTCAAAAGGTTGATGTATCCTTGACTTCTGGCTCCCTGCCCTGTATCTTCAAAGTTTCTTCTAAACGTTGCTAGAGAGGATATTGTTGCTTCTAGTAGATTGTTTCAGTTCTTAAGGGTCTTAACTGCCATTCCTCAACTAGAATAAACTGGGTGACCTGACATTTCTCCTTTTTGAAGGGGAATGAGAGCAGGACTGCAGCTTACAACAGCACATTAAGCTGCAGACATAAACTTTTTCCTACCTTGTTGATACTCTTTTCTCTTTCAGATAGACACAAGTTGCCATATTTGATATAGCAGAGAATAAATCATAGATCAGTTGGCCATAGTGTGAAAGTAAAACGTGGCTTTTTCATGCTTTCAGGATACCTTTCTACCTTTTATATGAGACTGAGCATCTGTCTTCTGCTTTTATAAATCCAGTGACAAAGTCAAGATTTTCAGATACTGTAGCAAAATCCACTCCAGACCAAGCTCGGTCTCCCCATTGACACAAGTGCTCCACTGAGCAGATGTAAGCCCTCGCGATCAGAGAATGAGAATGTGACAGATGTGCAAATTACATGGAAAACCAAGAGCTAAGCAAAGTCTTTGCTTAGCTCTTAGTTTTCCATGTAATATAGGAATAACCAAGAGCTAAGCAAAAAAAAAAACAACTTTGCTTAGCTCTTGGTTATTCCTATGGTTGTTCCTTGAAAAAATGTTTTAGTAATAAAGTTCACTTGAATTCTGTGTGCCAGTGATGGAGGTGGAAACACATTTCTCAGGGCAATGTTGGGAAAGCTACTGTAACCCAAACAAAAAGATAGTCCTTTCTCAGATTCACTTTTTTTATTCCCACAACCTAATCATAACTGATCACTGCAAGATACAAACCACAGCATGAGCCTCTTGGGGAAGATTAAACAGGTAGTTTATTTTCTTCCTAGAGCTCACTTACTTGTCTGGTAGTGCAATTGCACTTTTTTTCCCCCAAGTGCAGCCAGATCCACAGGCACAACCACAGTGGGATCTTCCTGATCACTGCGATCTGAGTTAGCCACCTCACACTCCCCTTTAGGTCAGAGGAGACAGAAATTTCCAGGATGCTAAAGCAGGTATTTAATAAAGAACTGCATTATTTTTGTTTTACTCTCTGCTGGTTATATGGGGAGCCTCAGAGATCTGCAGTAGATACATCATCAGTTGGGTGAGGTGGATCTCGTCTCACAGAGACAGGCATGTTGGCAATTAGTGAAGGTTGTTATCTCCAACAGTGTTATGGCTGTCCCAGTTTTGTTGCCAGAGAGAGCAGTTGGATGCTTGGAGTAATAGTGAATATATATAAATTTTAAAATCTCAGTACTTTCAACATCTCAACTCAGCAGAGGAAAAGTATGACTTAGTTCTTGGAACACATTTTACACACACTAATTTTAACTGCATCACTATAAAGTCCTCCAAACTCATCCCACAGAATACACAGGTCCTGGGTGTGTGTGCTCAACCTGATATGTATGAGAGACAAAGGGAAATGGCCAACCTCTTCTCAGTGGCCTGTGGGGACAGTACAAGGGGCAATGGTCACAAGTTGGACCACAGGAGGTTCTGCACCGATGTGAGAAAGAACTTCTTCATGGTGAGGGTGTTGGAGCACTGGAACAGGCTGCCCAGCGGTGTTGTGGAGTCTCCTTCTCTGGAGATAGTCAAGACTTGTCTGGACGCCGACCTGTGTGACCTGCTCTAGGGAACCTGCTTTGGCAGAGGGGTGGACTCGATGATCTCTGGAGGTCCCTTCCAACCCCTACAATTCTGTGATTCTGTGAGGGCTCATTTCTTTCACAAATGCAGACCATGAGCTTTGCTTGATGAGTGTCTCCAGTGCCCCTGGAGTCATGCAAGTCTCTGACATGTTGATGTGGCACTAAGCTGGTGAAATTCTGCAGACAGTTTGGGCCACATCCTCCTCTTGTCTAGAGCAGCAGTAGCAATTTATGGTATTGTGACAAATCATTCCTGGTATTGCTCCACTCATTGCACTAGTGATAGAATGATGGCAGGAGTAAGGAAAACAGGGTATGTCTGTTATGTTAATTATATCCCATTCCTCTGTGATGCTACATGTGGCAGCCATGACAAAGTCAAAAAGAAGCAAATTTTTCTACTGTCAGAAACCATTGAAAGGAAAGAATGGATTTTGTAGCCAAGATTTCAGAATATTTAACACATTTTAAATTCATGTCCAGCTCTCATTTCGTTACCTAGCAGATGCAAATTCTTCTCTATCCGCAGTGCTGATTGAAACAGAAGTTCTTCACGATTTTCATTAGAAGATTCTGCTTCCAGATGACTTTTTAACCAACAAGCATACTCTTCCTTGCTGAGAACCTATTAAAAAAAGTATGTGAGAGCAAAGTCAATGTGATGCTGAGGCATTCATACTTTACTGAATAAAATGAGAAAGAAATTCTGAATCAAGAACAATAAAATAATAAATGCCTTCAGTAATCTTTGTCAAGTCTCTCCTTAACAGCAGAGAAGAAATCTGCATTTACTTACTCTTTTTGCAATACAGAGGGTCCGCAGCCCATCTACAGCATAAAGATTAAGGTAATTCTGGGTTTTGCTTTGGATTTTTTTTTGATGTTTGCCCCGAGGGTCATCTAGGTAAGAATAAAAAGGGATATTAGATATTGAAAAATAACAGCAGCCTAACGGCCTCAGCGGATAAACAACTTGTGTACAGTACTCACTGTACTGGCACTTTATAGCTGATACTTTTCAAGAGCTGCTGTTGTCTCCTGGGAAACTCAAATAAGACATTGCATTTAGAAAAAAAAAATGTCTTTTTGTTCGATTTTTTCTATCTTCTCTCTTCAAAAGTCATTGTGAATGTATGTTAGAAAGACCTTCTTTCTCTTACTCCTTAAGTTTTGTTTGGTCTGAATACTTCAAGAAATCATGACAATTTTCAGAGCAAAGAGTGATGTCAGAAAGAGCAGTATGATTTCAGATATTTTACTAGCAAATGCTTCTCCACCACTCACCATGTGCAGAAAAATAATGCTTACTTAAAAACAGCACTTAGTTTTCCACCAAGGTTAGTATCTCAAAAGAACCAGAAACAGTGCTCTGTCTTGTAAATCTAAGCATATGTTGCTGCTTGTCACTACTGTACTGCTACTACCTATTGTCCTGAGTCCACATACAAAGTTTTGAGTACGACTGTGCTTTTATTTAGAATTTACACTTGTCTAGACCTCACAGACAGCTTCAACCTCGAACACAGCAGCACAACTTCCACTTAGCTTTACTCTTCACTTAAAGCCATGTGTAAGAACTTAAAATCAGGACTGAGCATCTGTTCCTTTTCTCTCTTTAGCTGGGATTGGTTCAATGTGCTCACACTGTCATCGAAAGAGAGATGAATATGATCGTAACACATTTTGTTCCATCTCATTACCTGAAATGATGTCTTAAAAAGTTAAAACCAGGTAATATGCATCTTTTTTATCATCTGGGATCAAGACAGGTTCATGTACAAAGTACTGTAGTAGCAATCTTAAATAATATGAATTGCAGGGTTAGCACTAAAGTAAATGTATAAGCTGGTAAGTTTTTAGATTGGAACTATTGAGTGAGAATGACTGGTGCCTTATGGCAGGTTTTCCTATTCCCTGATGTCATACAACTTTTTTTTTTTTTTAAGTCTGCATGGGTTATTGGGGTGTAAAATTACTTCAGGATTATAATTTTGTAATTGGAGTTGTTCATTAACAACTTCATTAATTCATTTGCTGCCCAGGGAGGTGGTGGCGTCTTTGTCCCTGGGGGTGTTTAAAAAATGGGTAGATGAGGAGCTTTGGGGATGGTTTAGTGATTTGGTGGTGTAAGGCTGATGATTGGAGTTGATGATCTTGAAGGTCTTCTCCAACCTTGATGATTCTATGAGCCTATGATTCCATCGTCTTGCCATGTGTGACCACATGCATGCACATCTGTCTGTCTCAAAGATTACACGGCATTCAGCCCTCTCATATTTATGCACAGCACAGCGTCTAATTGGCATCCAGAGGCTCCAGCACAAACATGTACAAGTACTGATGTTGCAGGAAGGAAGGAGCAGGAAGCGTGGAATCCCAACATCCTGGTGTTTGCTCCAGTTATCTCAACCATGTATCAACACATTTTACTCACTGTATAAAGACTCTCCTATCTTCTCTTGGTCTGTAAAGCTGGGACAGTACCTACCCAGATATCCCTATGGGACTCCATAAGTACTGTGGTATTTCAAGCATTCCTTCATTTTAGTTTTATCTCTGATTAAGGTCATGTGGTGAATACTGGCAGAGATATTCTGGTGGGTCCGTCCATCGCTTTATTAATGCTAGCTATGCTAACAATATAGATGTTCTCAAAGCTTGTGGCTCTGACACACACCGTGAGGTTCCTGAAGAAGCTCACAGCTAGATTCAGCTGCAATATAAATGTGCATATACTAAACTGGCAGTTTCATTTAGCTTCTTTTCTAGTAGTACATGATAATCTTTTGGGTATATGTGACTTGGTTGTGTAATATAAGAATGTTTTTCCAGGGAATACTGCAGGAAACCTTCTTGTAGGCTTCTTGTGAGTCAGCTTTTTAACTTTACAAAAATAAAGAAGGCAAGCACTCATCCTAATTTATTGAGACACTTACTGTTCTAGAGAGGAATGCATATCCATACTTCTTGCATATCCCACTCAAAACTATCTTATGGGAGAGCCTATTTCAGGCACTCACTGATTTCAAATGATGCAAACTTGAATAGGTGCTTAAGCACACCAAAAGTCATTCCTATCGCTTTAAGAGGTGTTAATCACTTCAGATCTGTCTGAACACCTCGGGGTACCAACACAGAGATCACAATGCCAAATGCTCATATCACTCTCAATGAACAAATACAGTAATTCTCTGCAAGTTGAGATATGCACACCATTTTCTGTGCACGGAAAATTGCATCTCTTTCCCTCCTCCACCAGTGTATCGATGAGAGATAAATCCTTTCCAGCTCTTCGTGTTCCTCACCAGTCTTATTCTGAAATTCATCTTGAGCTCAGAAGTTAAAAGGATGGAAGGAACCTCTTGCAGACCCAGTTGTGGAGATTCTTTTTAGCAGGGATGCAGTGTCTACGACGAGCAGTGTGACCACATGCACCATGGAAATGAAAACCAGCAAAGAAGTCTTTTCCAGAAGAATGACAGAGCTTGTGGCCTTCTGTCAGCTTCATTTCCTTCCATATTTGCAAGGTGCAGAAAGCCAGCCCAGTCATTGTTTTTCTCAGTGATGTATGTTCACAGTTCCCACGTGAGTTGGTTATTGACCCGAACAGTAACTTTCTTATTTATGAACATGCTGATTCTTGAGATAAAGTAAAAGCAATACACTCTTGGGAATCATTTCAAAGCTTTTGGAAGTATCTATATACTATCGGAAACATCAGGCTTTACAGTCCCATCCAGATATACAGGCAGAATAAATGGAGTCAATTCAGAAACTTCCTAAGTTTTGAAGCTTATGATGATTTCTGATTTTCTGTAAGATACAACTTGGGCTACAACATTAATTCATTTGCTTCTGCCTGTTCCTCATGTCATATTTTAAAATGCTTTTCCTCCCAAACAGAGGACATTTGTGTCTGTTAGGACCTAGTCATGCAATGGGATGTTAGAGCTGGGAGGTTAGGGACACAGTGTTGCCTTGATCTTTCAGTATAAGAGCACAAGTACCAAGAAGTCTCAAGATGCACACTGCTTTGGGGTACAATTTACATGACCCTGTGGCACTAAGACAGCAAAGAGAGCACTGGGATTAGCTGTCATGTTATTTCACTTATTGGTCAATTCCTTGAAATGATAAATGCCCAAACTGTGGTAGCAGTACATCTCCTCTCACACTCATGTTCCACCATCACCATGGCACAGAATAAAACCACTGAAATATCCCACGATATAGATAATATGTTGTGCTTAAACACACCAAAAGCATAAATCACATAAATAAACACATCACAGCATAAATCTTCTGAGGGTCCCTCAACCTGTGTAACATCTCTCTAATGGGAAAAAGTTGCTATTCCCTCAGGAACTGAACACACACCCACTGACATTAGGATACTGCAGACAGAGGTTGTGAATTCAGTTCCAAGAGTGAAGTTGTTTAAGAGAAATGTTGAATGATTTTCAGACAGATCCGCTGAAACATACAGAATTACTGAAGCCTGCAGTGGCTTAAGAGGGCTAGAAAACAAGGGAAACTGCTTATGAGGTTCTAGCAGCTGCACTTCACATTGCTTGCAAAAGCAAAATACAGTAAACTTCATAGTTCAATTTGGGCTAAAAAAAAAAGCTTTTAAAAAAGGGCACTATTGCAAAGTCACGTTCCATCTGCTTGCCTGTAAAGACGGTGGAAATGGCTGTATTTTCCCAGCTACAGAATTTGCTCATTGCCAGCTCTGATCTTCAGGAACGTGGCTTCTCCCCACCCTGTCATACACCATCTTTGGTGAGGTCACTGTTTTGTTTCTATCTGGCCTTGCTGATTTTACATGAGTGGGTCCTAGATCTGCCTGAAGTTTCCTTGAAAAACCCCTGATCCATTGAAGTCTACTGCAAATGGACACAGCAGGTTCAAACACAGTGGTAACCAAATATTTAAGACTTGGCACAAAACGATCTTTTCTTTTCCTTTTAATGCTCAGTTCTTATTCTGAGAACTCATTTCCAAACATTATTTTCTAGGTATGTTATTAGAAATTCTCAGTACTACAAATTCTCTGTTAGTACTTCAGAGGGAAACAAGTTTCCACAGATGCTCTATGTACCTTCTATGGTATCAGATCTTTACTAGAAAATTAATCATGAATACTTTGTTGTTAGTTAAGGACAAGTTGTTCTTAATTTTTTTGGCTCAGCTTTGATTTATATGGCTGTAAACAGAAAACTAATGCCAACATTTTTCTGTATTCCATTAAACTAAAATTACACAGTATAAGCCTTTCACAATTGTTTACTCCAACTAATGTCAAAGTAACCACAAAGTCAATGCATTAGTCAAACACGAGAAGTACCCCTAGCACTTTCAGGCTCTGTCCATTCATACTGGGATAACCTTTGCGCACTGTATTAAATTCAGTGTTGAAAACACAGTAAATTAGATGCAAACTGATTCATGCAAACTGAAACCCATGTGTCTCTCATAACATCTGAAAGCTTAAAGTGTTCTTCTTGAACCCAACTGATTACAATTAGCAGCTATGTAACATTTTCCATGTTTTAGGCGAGCTTTGGGTGTTGGAGAAGAGTTCCATGCTTTAGGAAAGTCCTCTGTGTTCACAGCTACATGTCCATTCCCTACTGGTCAGTTACATATTTGAAGCCAAGACTTCTCATCCTTTGCCCCAACCTTTATGTTTTGATGCCTGATTAATTCACAGTGCCCTTTAGCGTCATAGTCAAACCAGCATAAACATGCTGCTTTAAGCAAACACTGCAGCAAAAGGACATAAAGATTCACTAATGAAACAGAGTGGACCTGCAAGAGGAAGTGCTTGGGTTTCATATAAAACAGTCGCACAGCCAAGCACTGCCAGGCCAGTTTTCCTGAAGAAACGTAAATTGCTTTGGCAGAGTTTCAAGACATTCCATAAAAATAAAATTTGCTAGAAGATCTTGTACGGAAATTAATTTAACTCACTGTTGTAAGGTGAGGAGCCAGTAATTTCTTACAGAAAATTCACAAATAATAACAAATATAATAAGAGAAGAAAGACAATTTCCATGACACCATTCCCTACATTCACAGTGAAAGCAGGCAGGTCTGCTTGCTAGAGAAGGCAATATGATGAGTTTTTCAGCATTTAACCAGAACTGCCTCCCTCCCACCCCAACTCCTACAGAGGTAAGTAAGAGCTGTACCTGAAGAGCAGGGTAGAAGAAGATCCATAATAACTGAATCTGCTCCTTTAGTGTAAACATTTATTTCATCTGTGAGAGGATGCCTGACCACTACCGACATCCTTTTCCTGACGGAATCAAAGCCCAATGTATGTAATACTTCAAAGCTTAATGTTCCCAGGTGAGGTAGCTCCACGGATACCTGGTCAGACAGCCTTCCAACCAGAGAACAGTTATACGCCCTCGCTGCATAGACGAGAGCAGCTTCGTCTGGACTCTCTGCTTCATAACGGAGTTCTCCTTCCTCAGGTCCACTCCCCACAGCTGTCCGGCCTTGCTGGGAGCTGTAGCCATTGTTATTCATCTGCGCAGAGTATGCCAGCTTCTCTTCCAGTTTTAATAAAGTGCTGTCCGTAGATGTAGATGACAGCACACTTAAACCAAATCTGTTCATTGATTTGCTGGTAGCTAGGCTAGATGAACTGCTGTTGTTAGATCCGGAGGTCAAGCGACTTGGAGTGAATCTTCGTATGAAGTCTTCTATGGTTTTTACTGGAGATTTTAGTTCAAATCGATCTCTAACCTTGAGAAGTAAATAACAAACAAAATGAACAAATAAAAGAAAACAAACACAGAAAAGCTGCACTTCCGACTTCGATATTCAGCCTAAGCAGCTCCAACTAAAGAGGAGAATTAATTTGAGAACCAAAGGTAAGGACATGTCTGTTTTGAGAAGAGAAAGTAAATGGACATAACTGACTCAACCACAAAAAATTTACTGGAACTTCAGAACTGTGCCTCTCTATGAAAGCCTGCACGTTTGTATTAAAAACATTTTTTCTTCCTTCACCTCCCCAGATATGACCAATGGATAGACTATCAATGTGGCACCACCACCAGTAGTGCACACTGAAATCTGTTGCTTGTAGGAAACATTGGCGTTCTTTGTGCACGTTGACTGAAGGCAGTAAAAAAACTAATAATTAGTTTTCTATGGAGAAGTGTGGAATCGGGAAAGATTTATGAGAAGATGGTGTTGTCAACAACATTCTCAATAGGAACATGTTGAAATAAATAATTTCCACTGTCTTCTCTTTCAGCCTCAAAGCACTTTGTTTCAGTTTTATCACTCATCTCTGTTTATGTCAATCTTTTTACAGATACAACGTTATAAATAGTAATAGCATATTTATAGCAATATATATTAAATTATTGTATAACAGTGTAGCATTCCTGAAACAGCAGAACTGAGAATTCTCCAAATGTTTCCCTGGCACAAGAACATGTCATTTTGCAGACTAGTTCACTTTTTATTCCAATCTGGAACAGAAATAACTCTCCGAATTTTCTCCAGAATGGAAATTCCAGCTGCTGGCTAGCTTTAATACTATATTCCGCTATGGATTTGTCTTACAGATCATCTTGGAATTGTGTTTTTGCAATTCTCATTCATCAATGACACTGGTTTTACTCATGTAAGCAGTAATTATAATTATTTTTCATAATGAGCATAAGATACACCTTTGACATAATTAGAATTTTTAAATCATTTTTTTTCAAGTATATTTTCTTTTTAAACCTCTAAAAATGTCTCAGCCTGTTCTTAATTTAATCCATATGTATGAAATATTCACAGACAGCTTATATACTTTTCTGGGAAGTCTTCCATATTTACAAATTAGCTTCCATACAAACTTATATTTATTAAATAAAGAAGTCATAATACGAAAAATTGGGAGAGTTTCAGAAGTACCTTGAAGTTGTTGATGAAAGCACATCTCACCTTGATGGTAAGTGAAATAGCTGACACACTCCATTTAGCTAATGCTTACCTAAACCTGCAAAACCACACAGCGGTTCTAAGAGCTGTCTCACAATTTGTTCTAGTTGTTTCTCACTAGGATCGGAGTTTTTAATTTCCTCGTTTTACAAGATAAATTAGTATCAATACAAAAGAGGCTTAGTCTCATTTTCTCTTTCTTTAACCCACCTTCTGTCGGGGCTGATTTGGTGCTGTAACCACAACTGTGTTACATATCGTCAAAGCAATGAAGAAGTCAAAAATGTCACACAGCTCCGGACTCAGGTGGGATAATGGCTGTTCTTGGCTCCTCATGACCTCCAGATGCTTTGCACATTCATTCACCTTTTCTAATAAGTTCGGGTCAGGAGTGATGTCCTTCTCCTAGTCACGAATAGCAGTGATTACTATCTGTGACTCTGCAAGTTCCCAAAGCAGCAGCAAACAATCAAAGCATCAAAAGCAGTGTCAATATCAAGAGTTTAGTAGTGGTCTTGCACCACAGTGTGGAGGTGGAGTGGACTGTAAGACACACGTTCCAGAAAATAAACAGTTAACAATAAGCCTTCCCATAGGAATGGAAATGTAACTGTCTTATCAACTTTTTCACCACAGATAATTATAGCAGTGATATTCATCTACTTTGGGGGTAGTGGATAGAAGAAGAGTTACATACTAACATTCCTCCCTCTCTCCCGTCTAATTCAAGACATATATTATCTATTACTAGATGGAGGTACATTACAGAGACCAAAAGAGTGGAAAAATTAGAGAGAAATTACATTCAAAGCTAAGCCTTGCATCAGCACAATAAAATGTAACCATCATGGATTGTTTCTTAGACAACCACCACCATCTACACACTTGAAAGTAATTCATGTGTTCTTTTGCATTGAAACACAGAGCACTTTCTTTTCTATTTCATCAGCAATTTCCACTTATTTAATCTACTTCTTGTCAGAGTAAACTCTGGTATTTCTTAAGATAGGAGGATGCAAAGATGCAAAAGATTAACAGATAAACGATCCAAGGCTCTTTCTTCAGTAGAATTTTATCTGCTGATGCTCAGCAGTTGATGAATCTCAGCAACCACTGAAACCCGGGTGTAAAAATGCAGCTTGGAACTGTACCAAAAGAACTTACTTTTGACTGTAATCAAGTTCCGCCAGTGCAAATAGCATCTTTCTGTGTCTATATTTGTAGTTTGTTTTAAGGGTATATTTGGATCAACAAAGCAAAATCCCTAGACAAGACTTGGCTTATCTGATTACTATAACTAACTTAAATCTTCCCAGAATTACAAGAGTATAAAATAAACAAAAGTAAAGTTGTGAGGACATCAATTCACCAATATTTTGAAATGTAAAGGGTTTTATTTCTTAAAAGTACAACACACGCAATCCACTGATAACCAGTTTTAAAATCGAAATGGGTAGGTTTACATTAGACATGAGGAAATTCTACACTATGAGGGTGGTGGATCACTGGAACAGGTTGCCAAGAAAGGTGGTTGAAATTAAAAAAACAAATATTCTATGGTGTATGTCAACAGCTTCTGAGAACTGGAACGTAGTGTCCAGCCCAGTACTCGTTAGTTTTAAAGCCCTCTGACAAAACAGACAAAAGGCATATGCAGAGCAATTAGAATCCTTGACATGAAACTCCATGTTATTCTCAGCTTCCGGAAAAGAGCAGGCATACATTTTCTTTTCAAAATCAAGGTATAACTGAAACACACGTTTCAGATTGTCTTTACCTTTAGGTTGTTCCTACAGGGAAGACATTTTGATAAAATCTATGCCAACACTTGATTGTTTTTGTACAAACAGCTGTGAGTACAAAAGAAAAGATGCCAAGATAAAGTCTGTAAGAAGTATACAATGTGCTACAGATTTCTTTACTTTCCCTATTAGAAGACTCAGGACACTCTACATTTAGTTCTCATGACTTACCATTGGGCTACTGAATGCAGTGTGCTTTGAGAGTATGCTTGCTCTTTTTGCTTCGGCTCTGCTACCCGTGCGCCGGTGGGTTTTGGTGCTCTGGCTTCTGTGGATGACTTTAATGCTCTGATGGCTGCAGATACTATCACGCTGGGATAGAGTTCCTCCTTTTGGGGCTGCTTCGTCTTCCTCAGAATCAGGTTCTTGGTACATTGCTAAGCGTTTGGCTGTCAGTAAAATTAGAGAGGGAGAAACATTGGGTACACTGTGTATATGGTCGAGAAAGAGGGACTCAGCAACTTTGTTCAAGTGCTCAGGTTTTAATATTATACCGTGCTTTCACAGTAATAATGATTCCATTATCAGAGGTTAACGAAGTTGAATCTTAATGGAACGGTAGTATCGAAGGGAGGATGCAGATAGCATAATTACAATCACAATGCAATATACCGCCTCCCTCAACACCGCAGTCTATGAAAGGTAGTTATGACTCTTTTCAGTGATGGCCAGTGATAGGACAAGGGGCAGTGGTTCCAAGCTGGAACAGAGGAAGATCCATGTGAATGTAAGGAAAAACTTTTCCACTGTGAGGGTGACGGAGCACTGGCACAGTCTGCCCAGAGAGGTTGTGGAGTCTCCTTCTCTGGAGACATTCAACACTACCCTGGACACGTTCCTGTGTGATTTAATCTAGGTGATCCTGCTCAGGTAGGGGGTGTGGACTAGATGATCTTTCGAGGTCCCTTCCTACTCCTAACATCCTGTCATTCTGTGATTCTGATTCTGTAACTCACTGTGTTACTGAGGGCTATTCTACAGTTCAACCTGATGAAGTCAACCAAATAATTTTGTTTTCTCTTGCAGTTTGAGAAGGAAATAAACCATCCAGAACATCTTCTTGTCCTCTCAAACAGCATATGGACATTTCACAGAGAGCATTTTCCAGCAAAAATGTTGCATATACGTTAACTGACATCTGAAATGTCCTCAGAACCCCACACCTACAGAGCACTACTGCCCTCATTTTATATACAGAGATGAGGTACAGACAGTGTAAAAGCTTCAGCCTTGCTGAAGGTCACTGCTGTGTGCTGCAGACAGGAACCAAATTCTTGTCTCCTAGTCTAGTGCTAAAACCACCTTGGAGTCCACCTCTTCCACTCTGAACAGCACAACAGGCAGGACAGTGCAGCTCACAGTATGGAAACCAGGGTACCCTCACCTGCTGCAACACTTGTTTCTATTGCAATATGTTGCAGTGAGCAATACCTAGAGTACACAGAGCCAAAGAGACTTTCCAAATCATATATTTAAGACCAATGTTTCCAAGTCAATAATCCAATTTACAACAATTAATGTTACAGGATTGGTATCCTGGCAGTTTGATATATAGAAGTTAAAAGGAAACAGCAAGAAGAGGTGTGAAACAACCGTGGAATCCAGCCCCTCTAATGACAGGCTCCGTTTAGCTCTAACTGATGTGTAACATATTTTTATATTCCTAAAGACCGTGGGCATTTAACAATCTGGATTATTCATTAGGCAAGTGGCACATGCCACTTTAACAGGTATCTATTTATTCCTTGATTAGATATTCATAGTAAGACTCTTCATTACACTCTCAAAATAATCCATGCTATCCAGATATACAGTACAAGTTACATACTTACGGCTCAGCTTTGTTTCAGTTCTGTGGTGTAACAAATTGGATTTTCTTAATGTCAAATGATAAATCACTACCATGTAAGTTAATTGTTCATGCATTTACAGGAAAAAAAAAAGAAACAGAAGAATTTTCTTCCAAAAGACTACTGAAGAAAAAATTTCTGCATATAGCGAGTTTGGCATGGGATCTTTTTGAACGTAGCCTGCTTTCTGATTAAAGAAAAAGCCATCCTCGCCATCCGCTGCAATTTTCAAACATGTTTTAGCTGTCAGAAAGCAGTCGGAGGAGTTGAAATCAGACCACACACAGTACATGGTGATAGCTCTATCAGAACGGTATCGTACATCAGAGGGTTTTTTCATCTCCATATGGAACATGTATAGGTTCTGTCTGAAATGTGGGAGCTGGGAGAGCTGCCCAGTCCTGGCTGTGAATATCCACCCAGTTGGGGCTCTAACTCCACACCCAGGTATGCAAGATCCTGCACTACACCATGGCTCCTTCTGGGAAAAAGCCTAGGCCATGGAGATAGAAAGGGCCATAATGCATTTGGACACATGTGGAGGAGACTGCAGGGCATTCTGCTGATCATGTCTGACCAACAGCTTCAATACAGCCCTTGCAGCCCAGGACCTGAGGCTGATGTACACAACTGGGGATGAGTGAGGAATTTCCTTCATAGAATCATAGAATTGTCTTGGTTAGAAGGGACTTTTTAGACCATCAAGTCCAACCATCATGCTAAATTGCCAACTACCACTATCCCATGTCCCTCAGCACCACATCTCACTGTCTTTTAAATACCTCCTGGGCTGGAGACTCCAGCACTTCCCTGGGCAGCCCATTCCAATGCCTAATAACCCTCTGTGAAGAAGCTTTTCCTAATATCCAATCTAAACCTCCTCTGGTGTAATTTGATGCCATTTCCTCCTTGTGGATGCTGGGCATTTGAATCACAGACTGACAGAATAGTGCACTTCTCCTAACAGGTAATATTCCTTGACAAGGAAAGGACTGGCTACAATTACAGCCTTGCAAAATGAGCTACCCAGTTCGTCCAACTCCTTTCCAAGCAGAGTTTTTAGAAAGAAGACATATATTTCTTTAATATTCATACCTAATTTAAGCTTCTGCTCTGAAAATGCATCTTGAAATACAGGGTTCCAAAGACCCTGAACTGAGTATCATTTTATTTCATGTATAAAAGTCTGTGGTTAAGCAGAGAATGTGTTTTAGGCAAGTTATGCTTGCTTACTGCATCTCTGTATTCTTCGTTGTTCTTTCTTCTTTCTTACATTACATCTAAAAATATTTTGTATATTCAACACAGCAAATTTTTTTCCTAATGCAGCACTCAGCTTATTTATTGGAATTACACTAATAATGTGGTCCTTTCTCATCTGTGTATTAGCTATCTTTTGCTCTCTAGACAGGTTTCCACTGTAGCATATACATTTAATTTTTCCTGCCACTGAGAAAAAAGGGGAAAGTAGATACAAGACTAGAATCTCATGTAGCCATGTCAAATGTAACTGTCTTGATACAAACAATATTATTTCAGTTTTATATGTAGGTAAGTTTGATAACAAACAGGCCTTAGCACCTTTCAACATTCTTCTCAAGTGCAGTTTACATATTATGCAGCAAGAATTAAGAAGTCTGAAGAAATAATGAAACCCAGTTCAATTGTTGTGTTATGGCTAAGGTTCACAATGCTTCAGCTGTGCAAAGTGTGCTTCTTTGGGAACACGATGTTCTCTCCACCCACTCAGCTCTCTACAATTCAGAACCTTTCCCTGTGAACATTATAACCTGAAAGACATTGTTGTGGGATGCTTTTCAGTTTCAGCACTGAAAATTGATGGCCTTGATCTTCTGTCTGATACAGAGGTTTTTTATTAAGGGCGAAGACACAAATACCTTTGAGAAACATTACAATGCAATTCATGAAAGTAAAATTTCACTATCCTCCAGTTCATTTTATATTTACAGCACAAAGAAGAAACAATAATTAATACTTATTCCATGAAGTCTCTTCCATCTTTCAGAAGACAACAGTAAGCTATAAATAAAATCCCTGCAGTAGCTTCTAAGTATTTGAAGAGACATTCTTTTATTTAAAACACGCCTATATTTCCTTATTTTTTTTGGTTTTTTTTCCCCTTTTTAAAATTTTTGTTGTTTTACCTCCCATGCTACCTGTGTTCTATAATGCAGCATCTATTTTGCAGGCTGATGGAGACACTCTTGCTATACAGCCAGGTATTCCATTAACTAGAAAGTGGGATCAGAAAACTCCAAAGGATTTCCCTTCAAGCAGAATAAAACTGCCGACTCCCTAACCAGAATAATTCAGTTGTCAGTGTGAGGGCCCTAATTTCACCATGGGATTATTACATTTCACCCCAAACCATTTGAGTAAGGCTGTTATTGAGCTATGATAAAGTAAATCTAGATGTGCAGTACTTACACCACCACATCACCTTATTTCCTTATTATTTTGAGTGTGAGCTTATTTCACTTTGAAGAGCACTCTGGTGTCTACATAAAGAGTCAGTCGAGCAGTTAGCGTGCTGCAAATTTGTACAAGTGTGCTAACATAATCTGACTTAACTTACACTTTGCAAGAACTTCCTCATAGAGGCAAGTCTTGAGATTAGAGAACACCAAGATTTTTCTTCCTCTAACCTCTTGGCATCCTCAGGGGCTTAAAATGAACAACCTTAAGTCCTTCACTAAGAGCTCTTTACTTAGAAATGGAGATGGTACCTAGTTTTCTGGAGATTTACTAGATCAACTGTGAGTATATGCTTAGAAAAAAAATTACTTGTCTCTAAATATGGGTTATTCTGTCTTCTATAGGAGTTTAAATGGGGAACTCTCAACGTACTGAATTCTACATCTGCTAGCATTGGTTGTCTCCTCAGCTACCAATCAAAAATTTTCATACAGCAGTAACAAATGTAAAGAGAAACTACAAACAAGTTACATGGAGAGCCTGAAGCACCCAGTGCTGCTAATAGTTTTAATCTTTCTCAGGAAAGCCTAAATGGATTATCCTGATTGCTGCAGTTTGTAAAGGTGGCAAATGAGAACTTCTTTTGGAAGCAACAGCCACATTTATGAAAAAGTTTCTATTATTTTTTATGTTTTGAGGTTGGTTTTTTTTAATAAATAAAATTCTCCAAAGTGGCAGTCTATATTTGACCATACACAAAAAGAATAAAAAAGTTCCACTACAAAACAGTATCTGCCTTTGCCCCCATAAACTCCTCTTATTCTTATGGTGTGTAGGTTTTTTCACAGTCATTTGAAAGAAAGGGAAGGAATGTGAGGAATGAAAAATGCAGGTTTTTTTTTTTTTCCAGATTCATGTGGTTGCATGTGGACATTCAACTTGTGTTTTGTCAAAAGTTCCATACAATGGGTGGCTAAAACTAGAAAACACAGAGATCACACCCCATAGGCAAGAGTGTGATTAATTCAGCATTTGGAAAACAATTAGGACAAATGTCAGGCCAAGAGCATCTGGTTGTAGCTAAATCATATGCCGACTTTCAGAAGCACAGTCAGTCAGCTTTTGGGCACTCACTATCTCTGGGATTAGCAGAGAGACTTGGGGCATGGCCAGTTCCAAGAAATATTAGGAGCTGGCTACTAGCCTGAATGAATGAGGTGTGGTATGGCAGCATAATTTTACATATAGGGAAACAGTCGCCTTATTTTTCAGTGCTAACATTCTTCTGGGCTAAGAGAAATTACTCATTAGAAGGATTTTTTTTCTGTATGCATGTGGTCTGTAGAACTCCTTTGCAGTCTCATCTTACTGTGGAAGTGACACAAAGCAAGGTGTCAGATTTAGTAAGTAACTGATAGATATAACTCCATACATTTCTGGGATTTAGCCTGCATATAGTGGCAATGGGATATAAATGTCTGGGATGTTTATGAACTAGACAATCATTCCTACACTTGGGAGTGGTCCATGACATACACTGCTCCTGAATTAATGCTCTGTGAATCATAAAGAACCTTTGATGGAGACGAGACTACAGAAGAGATTTAAAGAGCACAGGTCACACAGATGTGAGGTGGGAATTCTCTTCACCTTTAGTTAGAATTTTAAGCCACAGAGAAGGAGACAGGTATTAGCACACACAGGTGTCTAAAACAGGTCTGAGGAAATTGGTTCCTCCAAATACTTAATTTTCTCCACTGACTGTAAAGTCACCAGATGATTTCCATGCAAACATCAAAAGTCAGGTAACAAGAATTCCATCCCTATCAACACAGTTTCCACAGAGCCCTAACTGTCACGGATACTTCCCATAGTTTGATCACTATCAGTGCCTAACTCATCACCAGAATACTACAGGTGACCTCAACAACGATGACAATTTGACAGAGCTTGCATTGTGGAACTGTTGCTGAGTACAATCACACCTTCTCTCAGCCTCCACAAGCATTCCTGGATTCCTCTTCAGTGCTAAGCTCTCGCATAGCAGAACCCATGAGTAATACATTGTACTACCTCCAGTTGGAAAAAGTTTTCGTCTCATGCTGGTGCGAATTATCGGCCTCTATTATTCATGTTTTTGTCACCTCTTGTCTAGACTAAAACAATGCAATACTCCTGGGCATAGCCCCACCAGCCTCATAAGAAACTGAGAGCTAATACAGAATTCTGCAGGAAAATATTTTCTCCAAGAAATTCATGAAAACTGCCACATGCTGCTTATACTGTCTAAAAAAGGGTATTCAGTTTTGTTCAGGGTTTCAGTTTCTATTATAGAAACATTTAATTGCTTCAACCCTGCACAAGGTTCACATAAGCCTCTGTGATGAAAACCATAATTAACATGTCCACGTCTGATGCAAAACAGAACTCTCCCTCATAATTATGAAGCTCACCTTCCACGTAGGGAATTTACATGGCTTTGTGGAACAAATTTCCATGGAAAATAAGGACACCCCCCCACCTCTCAAGAAAAAGACACACTGCCTCAAATATGCCAAACCAAACACAGCATAGCATATTCCTTTTAAGTAGACCCCAAACCCAAACAAATCTTGCACTACAGGCATGGGGAGAAGAAGGGGAATGAACAAGCTACATGTGAGGAAAGTCACACACAGTGCTTAACGCGCGCTAGTGGATGGAACTCGGATACAGTGATGACAAATGCATTATATCAATGCCTGTAGAACAGGAAAGAATGGGATAACCGCCCATAACTGAACAAATTTTAGGGAGAAAAGCTTCTACTGCGACATAGAGAAAATTTGTGAAGACTATGCACCATCTGTTGACTGAGTAACTAACAGATACATGGCAGCCCTAGATTATACAGAAAAAACACTTCCACAGAGAATTAAAGTTCCAAACAGAGGCAATTTCAGGCCTCAAACTGTCAATGTAGGCATACATTTCCCCCTCTATGTGTGTGCATGGCTGAGCCCCAGAATATAGGGTCTCTGGATGACTTCAGAGGAAAATTTTCCAGAACTTCTTAGTATGGGAAAAAAGTGCATTACATCTTAGCCTTGTTTGTGGATATGGATGAAAGGAGCTGTTCTGACTGAAATTTCTCCACCAGAATTCATGCCTGAGGCAAACATCTGGCATGGAAAACTTGAACCAAACAGTTAAGTTCTGTAAAACTATCTATAACTGAAAACAGGATTTTATCGTGAGAAGGGCCTAGCAACTGGAGTAACAGCCACAGCAGAATAGCTTAGGCCAAAGATCTGAGAACAAATGCATTTCCACCCTGAGCGATTTGCTTTTACAATAGCAAATGACTTATTTCAGCTTTTGAATCTTGACCTGTGTGCAACAATTTTAAATTCATTTCTAATCTCAAGTGCTACTCAATGTCTGATTCCAAGTAACAAACCACTATGCCTGAAAAATTATTCAGATAAGCAAAGAAAGACACCAATCATCTTTGAAATGGGTGAAAAAAGTCAGATGCATTTTACTTGTTTTTCTTGACTATATGACAGCCTCAGATCACTTGCTAAGTGGAAGATATTAAAATTTTCTGATTCATGAAATCTCCGGTAATACCAGAGGTGCAGAGCTAGATGGCATCAGTTATAATACATGACCCAAAACCTCAGAGTAGCTGAAAAATCATTTTCAAGCACAGCAATGAAGTGTCATTTGTGCACTCCGTAAAAACAGAAAAAGCTGTGACAGACGTTATACCATAACCGAACATGAAGATTTCAGCAGCAGAAAAGCTAAGAGATAGTTCGAAAATCAGACTGGTGAACAGAGCTAACAAAAGACTTGAATGGAAACTAGTTTTTATTGTGTTATTAATCCTGACTGTAGGGAACAAAATCAATAGAAATTATCACCATTTACATATAGATTGACAAAGACAGACCTTTTTTTTCTGGAGAGGAGAAAAAAAGGAATAAATTACTGTGTATAAATTCTATGTCAATGTAAAAGCTATATTTTTCAGAAATTTTACACTGGCTGGAGTTACAGCAAACACTAAACATAACTGTATGTGAAGAAAGAATCAGTTTATTTTATGTACTTGACATTTCTGTTTGCAGTGAAATTCACTCTGCTTTCATTAATGTTCATACTGTAATCTGAAATCATAAGAGGAAAGCAGGCAAAAACTTAGGTTTCTGTTGAACACATTGCATTTGAAATACAAAGAACCAAATCACTGCTTAAATTCAGGAGCCTGAGTTCAGCCTACATATCAGCTGATGATATCAAGATCATAAAGATACTTTTTCTGCATTGTTTTTTTTTTTGGCAGTACCAACAACATTCTTGAAAGGAATTTACTCTGGTATCAGTATAAATAACCAAGCGATCAATGGCAAGGAAGAATGAAAAAAAACCAGAATGAATATTCAGAGTGTCACAAAGGCAAATAGGAGTTTGGAAACACATTTATTTCTAATTCTTTCTCACCTGAAGTACAGAGGTGGGAACTCATAGCTTCTCCTGTTTAAGTTCTTTCTGTACTACCAGGAGAGTAACACTATCCAAACACCTATTTTCTTGAAGAAGAGAAACTTAAATGTAAGGGATCTGTACCACGTCAAAGTAGGAGAAAAAAGAACAATCCTTGCAAAATGCAAAACTTCAAAATATGTTTTTCCAGTTTGGAATCTTACAAACTC
Source organism: Heliornis fulica (assembly GCA_013399135.1). Lineage (NCBI taxonomy): Eukaryota > Metazoa > Chordata > Aves > Gruiformes > Heliornithidae > Heliornis > Heliornis fulica. Next base: position 301,489 of record VXBZ01012348.1, read on the forward strand.
TCTAAAGCATGCTTTTGATTTTCCAGTCTGCTTTGATTATTTCTCTTATTCTGTATCTTATTTGTAACCAAACTTCTGTAATGGTCTTCAAGAAAACTCTAATCAGTGACCTTTAAATGTTACGTAGATGAAGAAACTTCACTTTTGCAAATAGGAATGCAATATTGTAGCTGCCGATATTTTCCTGCACACAGACACAAGTATGATTTGAAGAGCTAAGATGTTTTGTCAAAAATGATAACAACAGAATTTTAGAGGAAAATATAAAAAATGACAAAGGAATCATAGACTCACAGAACAACTAAATTAGAAAAGACCATGAAGATTTTCAAGTCCAACTGCTCCTGTCCTCTCCTAAACCATATCTCTAAGCACCCCATCTATCCGTCTTTAAAATACATCCAGGAATGGTGACTCAATCACCTCCCTGGGCAGCCTGTTCCACATCCCCACAGCTCTTTCAGTGAAGAATTTCTTCCTAACATCTCATCTGAACCTGCCCTGGTGCAGCTTGATGCCATTTCCCCTTGTCCTATCACCGGTCACTTGGCAGAAGAGACCATCACCCACCTCTCTACAACCTCCTTTCAGGTAACTGTAGGCAGTGATAAGGCCTCCCCTTAGCATCCTCTTCTCCAGACTAAACACCTCTAGCTTCCTCAGCCTCTTTGCATAAGATTTGCCCTCCAGACCCTTCACAAGCCTGGTTGCCCTTCTCTGAACACATTCCAGGACCTTGATGTCCTTGTAGTGTGGGACCCAGAACTAGACACAGTACTCGACATGTGGCCTCACCAGCATACAGGGCACAATCACCTCCCTAGACCTGCTGTCAGCGCTGTTTGTGATACAAGCCAGGATGCCGTTGGCCTTCTTGGCCACCTGGGCACACTGCTGACCATATTCAGTTGTCAGTCAACCAACACACAAAACCATAACTTTACAAAAGTGATGAGATGACACAGGGATGACAAACCTCGCATTCCCTTGTGACAAAGAGTGATATTTCAGTGTTTCAAGAACCTGAAACATGGGGACATTCTCTCAATTTCAGTGTTCATACAGCAGTGAAGAACCTTAATGCAGACACCCATCACACAGGAGAGCTGAAAAGCATCTGGTAAACACCAAAATGTGTTATTAAATCAGCTTCTGTTTGCTCTTAATATGAAAACCATCAGCTTTGTTTAAATTTATTTCTCAGGACAAAAGGATAATGTCATTCCTGGTATTCAATTGGATACTAATACTTCTGTATGCTTAAATCTGGTATTTTGCTCAGCATACTTCAAAGACATAAAACAACTGTGGTACCAGTGGCACTATTCAATTTGCTTAAATTAGTCATGTGCTTGAGTGCTTTACTAGATCAGGAACTAAAGCCAGCAGCTTTAACTGTCTTGACAACATACTGTAGGTGATGTTACATAACACACTGATAAGACTGTCACTGCTAGCTGAACACTGACATCAAATTATATTAATCTAAAGCCAGCTATTATGGAGTTTACCCAGTGGATGGATGCAACTTCCTTTGGTTTTTGTTTCATTTAAGATTACTGTAACTTTTATATTTGCTTCAGATTGCCTAAAGTACAACTGCTAGATAGAAAACATGATCATGAGCTCACCATTATCATCATGGGAATACTCTATGCCAGAAACAGTGCATCTTCGGAAAACCATCTTGTTTTCAGTAAGTGTCCCAGTCTTGTCTGAAAAGATAAACTGCACCTGACCTAAGTCTTCTGTGATATTTAAAGCTCGGCATTGCAGCTGAGAGTCTGTTTCTTCATCATATAAATCTTTGTCTTGATGGATAAAGTATACTTGGCAGATTTTAACTATTTCAATGGAAACATACAAAGAAATTGGAATCATAACCTAGAATAGACAAAAAGAAAGAATTAGGAGAAAACACAAGCCTGGATAAAATGATTTAGTAAAATCTAGTTAACTCAGTAGTAAACTAGAACATAAAGAAGCTATGTACTTGGAACATGTACTGTAAAGTCATTAGCGTGCTTGAAACTTGAGTTTATTTACTGTGTTAGATAAGGAAAATCCATAGTGAAATGTAGAGCTGAAAAACATTATTATGCCTACAAGGGTGATTATCAAAACTTCAAGAGAAGCAAATCTTTTTTAGGGCTAATAAGGTGAGTTTTGAAACTAGCTGTGAAAAGAAAAATCTCAACCAGAAAGTAAAGTCAGAATCCTGTACATGTGAAAGAACAGGATAAATCTATTCTGCATAAATAGTAGACTATCTACAAATTCACTTTGCAGAAATATGAGAAACAAAATGGGAAGTGCTAACCTCTTCACAGAAGTAACCTTTTTGCCCTTGGCTTGCACTGCAAGTTATTTAAATAAACATTTTATTTCTGACAACATATATATGAGAAGCTTCTCCAGAAAAAAAAAATTCACCTGTTTCTTGCAGATTTTCAAAACTCCTAATTTGTACTCAAGTTTTTCACTGCAGGTGTTCTTCAGGAGAGAAATTCCTGACCTCATATGTTTTTTAGATTGGTGAATTACATACGTGGGATAAATTACAGCATGTATTTTTAAGTAGCAAATGTGGTCATTTAAACAAAACCTACAGTTAAAGGTTGGTGTGCAAAGAATTCTGTGGTGATTTTGTTAACCAATATCATAACCCAAATACCTTAAAACAAAATCTAATGTAACTCAATCTTCCTTTTCATAAAGGAGTGACAGTAACACAACGTCCTCTGGTGTCCCACTGGGCATACTTCCACATGACCCAGTGACACAAGTCTGTAACTTCCCTTTACTCACCACCACCTTCACCATTCAATGTGTTTCTCTGGATGATCAAAAAACTTTTAACAAGACTTTGTTACCCAGCTGTGACATGCAGTTGCTAAGAGCCATATTTTTGGAAAGCAGTTATAAAACTATACAAGCTATGTTCATACCAGTACCCAGTGTGGCACCCACAGTCTTTGAAATGTTGTTCCACAGTAGAGTGGACACGAAGCATAAAGCTTGCTTTCTCTCATCAGGGCTCATTTAATCCTATCTTTTTCTCCTTGTTTAAACCAGATGAAAGCAAAGGAAAGCAAATGAAACCAAATGCAATGCAATAAAATAAAACCAAACTGAAATGAAATAAAATACCTGAGGGATTTTTTTAATTTTCTCAAATAATTTTCTTCTCTAATGACAACAGAGCTCTAAAAGCTTACCATGTTCATCAGTTATTTTTCAGAGCAGTTACCATCTTTTTACTGCAGGGTAGGCCACTTCTTTTTTATTTAATTTTGTTTTCTGGTTCTCTTTTATCATTTTCTGTAGTTAAAATTTAATTTTAAAATGACTAAATGTACTTCTTCATAGCGCCTGATTAGGTTCTTACATGCCTTAGCGGTAGAAGGGCCTACACACCTACATATACTTTATTACAGCGAACCATGAACACAGGTGATGGCATGTACAGCTTGATTACCTGGAAAATTATGATCACTGTCAGAAATAAATACACTGAAGCTGAAACAGGAGACAAATATTTGCCATCAGGCCCTGGAACATCAAAAATTGGTTTCTTCTTCTCACCATACTGCCATACCCATAGGCCATGACCTGGAGAAGAGTTGAGAGAAAAATGCAAATTAACTACAAGAAAAATAATGCTTATGCTATGAATTTGTTCTTAGAGTTGAGTTACATGTAATTTTTTTTTTTTTAAAATATTCTGCATGATTTCTGAAAAAGGCCCCCAAAAGCCTTGGTCTTTTTCTGCCTTGTGTTTTAGGGTTTGAGAAGGAGCCTTAAGGACCACATGAAAGAGTCATTTCATGTAACTATTCATGTAACTATCTGGATAAAATCCAAATAAAGAGCCGTCTAGTCTAAATTAGCAGTTTAGGCTTTTTCTGTAATCTTTCTATAATCAGCAAACAGTCTTAAGAAAAAAATGATTAATTTCAGTAATATTCATTGTGTGAAAATGAAAGACCTCCATAGATTACACTGGGAATATTGCTAGCCAGGTATCACTAAACTAGTTTCAGCTAAATAAATGCTGAAGAGACTTCAATCTTACTGTATGGATCTTAGCCAAGGTATCTACAGAACTAATGAAGCAGTAGCAACAAGAGCACAGAGTGTGGAAGTTGGGGAACTGAAGAAATTCTAAGCCTTATTGATTATTTTTTATTTATTTATTATGCTGATAACTAAATAAAGATATGGTTATTATTACTTTTGGGTGAAAATGACATTCTTGTTACAGTAAAAGAAAGTTGCCATTTTAAACAGAGCACTAGGATTTGCAGTCCTAAAAGACCATAAATGGTATGCCTAATGTTTTGAATGTTAAAACCAAGGAAGACAATTCCCCAAGATATGAACCATTCAAACCACTTTCACTGTATGCTAGAAATCAGCAGAAAAAAGGACAAAGGCCAACTTTAAAGGTAGTATTTTGTAAGCCACACCTAACAAGGTCCTTTACATCTTGATACATACACCTGTTATTGAACTCTTAGAAAATAAAAACAATACTTAAGCCAAGTAAACACATGCCCCCGTACTAACAATATAAGCATATTATCATACTCATATCATTATTGGTGTCTATATTTTTATTCTTGAGAGTAAAAAGCACTACAATGAGAATGAGCAACATCTACAATTGTTTATAAATATCCCAACTCTGATTTTCAAAATCATTAGATAAGTGTCGGATGTCCACTTACACTTCCTTGTCAGAAGGTACAGAAATTGCCTGACTCTTAGAGAACACAGCTTTGATTGTCTTGAAAGCACCTCTGGTTTCTAAAGGCTCAAGCAAATGTCAGGAGGGTGGAACTAGCTGATCTTTAAGCTCTCTTAAGACCTAAACCAGTCTGTGGTTCCATGAAAGTTCTTTCCATCTGTTTTTGGCTGTTGCCACCTCCAACAGTTTGCTCTGGCCAACTGCTGGTGGTTTCTAGCCTTGTAGCAGAGGTGACAGCAGAGAAGGCCTATATGTCACCTACTCCATGCCACCTCCTGCCACTCACATTCACACATCTCAGAGGAGTTTGAGCCAAACTGAAAAGCCAGTGTAGCGCACACCCTGCTGCCACTGCTCTGGAGTAACTCCTGGGATGGAGGCAGGGAGAACAGCTACAAGCAGTAACACCCCACAATTCAGCCTCCCATGGCACTTCAGCCCTGAGGACTGGGCTCCCCAACACAGACACTACAACATTATCATGAACTCAGTGGAAACAAATATGCTGGCTGATTCACAGCTGGAAAAAATAATCTTTAAGCAGCATTTAACAATACCTGGAAAAAGGCACACAGAGATGTATTAAAATGGCATAAGACTAAACTATGCCATGGTTGTTTGGAAACATTCTGGTGTTAACACCATATGACTCACACACAAACATGACAGAACACACAAACATTAAGGACATGGAATTCATATGCCATATATAAGGAATCATTTTGGTTGCCAAACATAAAACTCAATTCTTTCTCACAAGTGAATAGGAAAACAGCCTGAAGATTAACTTGAACCACAGCATTCCCTTAAACATTCCATGAAGCCTAGACAGTCTCTACTTGGATTTATGCATATTTAGACTTCTATTTATTTATTCTATGTTAAAAGTGCAGCCTTAGGGACAGTGTGTCAATGCTGTACACTGTGCCATTAATTTAAAAAATAATACCAGGGAATAGCACTGCGCTCTGCCATAAATTACTTTTTTTTGACTGCTTAATGGCATGTTACACTGTACCACCTGTAATTTTGAGGGAACTACTTATAAACTGGACTTGACATTTTTGGATGCTATCAAGGTTAGTAGAATGTAAGCTTTCAGATCTCTACTACTAATAGCATATATTTGATTGACACTAAGAAGCTAATTAGATGAGCTTATGCATCAAGACATCTTGATTTCAAAGACATAAGCACAACAAAAACTAAGACAGTATGGAGGCAGCTTTATGGATTTCATGTTTTGGCAGACACATATGTTTTTGATGAAGTGCATAAATATGAAGTAAGTCTGATACTTAAGTTTCTTCTCTTAAGGAGCACTTACCGATGGCAGAAAACAGACACATGATTATAAGTATGAGGACGCACCAAAGGACGTCAGCGTTCATCTGCCTTTCAAGCTTACTGCGTTTGTAACGGGGTCCATTATTATTTAACAAAGCTTTGGTCTCATGCCCTGCAGAAGTAATTACATAAATGATGTCATAAGGATTTTTGTTATTATTTAAAGGAGGCTATAAAGACGTGGTATGTCTTGACAGACTTTTACCTGCATAGATTACTATTCCAGCAACCTCTTCTGTATTTCTAATGGTACATCCACGTAACAAAAGATTTTCTTTGAACAGTCCATCCTTTTTTCCACTTTTATGTACACTGCAGAAAATTTAAAAACAGAACAAAGCACAGCATGTCAAAACATTAGGCTTGTTAAATCATTCTACTCTGTAATATAACAAGCCCAGGAAACATCTTTAAGGTTCAAGAAGTTTTGTCAGCCTGATGATGAAATATTTCTTTAGATCTTCCTTTCTCCTGAGAAGTTTCTCTGTCAGACTTTAAAAACTTAGAATACCTGTCCAGGAATTCCAGACATGCAGCAGCCCAATTGGAGCAGTACCATTTGCTGCTATGATATACAAATGTCCTGGACAAATGCCCACTAGCGATACACAGACCAAATCTACAGCATGTGTGCAGCCTACCTAATGCTTTGAAAATGCACTGGACTTCCTGAGACTGTGCAAGTCAACTGAGCAATCAGTTAATCCACTCCACCCAAAAGCAGCAGTGCAGTGCACACAATTAACCCACTATTCACATGTCCTTAGTAAAAAAATCCTAGAAAGAAATAAAGTGAAATTGGGAAAGGACTGTGTTTCGAAGTGGTGATAATAAGGAAGATGTGCCAGGGATAATACGCATCAATTCAGTTAAAGAGAAAGGGAAAAAAATTTCATGTGAGAAACTCCTTTCAGAGGTTTCTCACTGACTCTCTAAGAAAGACAAATAGCCTGTGCCCTGATTATTCCTGTTGAGTAGCAGCAAAATGCAGGGAAAAAAATGGAACAAAGTAATGTTTCCACTACAACTTACTGTCTGCTGTGTATGGACTGACTCAAATTTCAGTTGACAGAAAACAGCCCTGTGAGAATTAACAGTCACCAGGGAAATGCTATACAACAATAACAACAATTAAAAATAGCATTAGAATGTTTTATTAGGTAAAGAAGACAAAATAATTATTTCAAACCCTTTTTTAAAAATCAATAAAATTTAATTTAACCAACTGCACTATGCCAATGCCTCAGAGAAGATTAAAGGAAAATCTGAAAGGTTTACATGTTCTGCCTTCCCTTTCCGAGCATCAAAACCATCACACTGTCAAAGTCTAAAAAATAGATTGCAATAAAAAAATAGAAAAATCTGAAATGCAGGAAAAGCACATATGGTATACTAAAATCGACACTGTGCTGTTACAACCTCAAATTTTATGTCTACTTTGATCTGATCATTCAAAATCCTGTCCCCCCCCTGAAATCTGCAAAGTGCCTTAATATTGTCCTTTTATAAAAAGGTGTAGTTCTTTTAATTTGCTTCCTATTTTCTAAACCTTCACCCCTACACTATATTAGGTGTTCTTCTCTGATTGTTAAAATCTTTTTGCTTTTTAAACAAGGACCAAAAGTTTAACTTTAGCATGTGCTCCTGCGATCCCCCAGCCTGAAGAACTATATCAGACATACAGAGATCTGCAAGAAGAAAAGGTTCACATTGGTGAATCCTTTGTGCTCTTCCCCAGCCTAGCAGGACTGCTTGCAGATTATCCTGTTATCCTGGTTATGCTATGCAGCCTCTAGTTTATGTTCTTAGTGAGTAGAATATACCCATAGCTAATATATATGTATAAACATTCATACATATGTATATATATAGAGACACATATATGCAGACCATTTTAGTTCAGTATAATGTATTATACCCAGACCCTGCTCAAAATTACAAATTAGAAGCGCTGTTTTTTCAACAGGCAGGCTTGGCTCTTCACTGTTGGGATGGAGAAAAAGTGGTGGGTTTGACAGTGGAGCTAACTGCAGCAGTAATAACATCTGACTAGACACCAGAGACACACAAAGAAATAGACAACATCAGGTTTGCAATTCTGACTAAAAGATAGAAGTGCTTGGGTTTCTTTCTTTTTCATCTTCCCTCGTTCAGCCTCATCCTCCCTGCTGGCCTCAGATACAAGAAAAGAAGTTGTGCTACTGTCCGGTTCAGCAAACCTCCAACTCACTGCCTCCTCTTTTGCCAAAAGAGCTTCCAAAACTGGGGGCTGCCCAACAGACATCTTGCAGTATGCTAATTGGTGTAAGCCAGCTGCAGAATAACCCAAACTTGACTGGACCTAAATTATGATAAATAATTTCTTAATTTCTTTCATACTGCATACTACCACTGGGATGCTAGTATTCCTCTGCATTTAAAAGCTGAATTCTACAACAGACTTTCTTGTAAATCATGAGGATGTTAGTCTGAATCTCCAATAAAGTCTCCAACTGATAACTGATTCCTGGTAATAAATTGGACTTTCTAAAGACAAATCTACTTAAGAAGTAATTGCTCTGACTGATGATTTTATAGCTTTTGTCAATTCTTTACACTTCACAATTACGTGGACTGTGACAGGTATACTGTACATGGCAATCATAGAATAACAGAATCATAGAATCACTTGGGTTGGAATAGACCCTCAAGATCATCAAGTCCAACCACAGCCTAAAAGCTTCTAGATCATTTCCTTTAGCACATCATCTATTCACCTTTTCAATCCCTCCAGGGATGGTGACTCCACCATTTCCCTGGGAAGCCTGTTTCAATGCCTGACAACTCTTTCAGTAAATACATTTTTCCTGATGTCTAACCTAAATCTGCCCTGGTGCAGTTTGCAACCATTTCCTCTTGTCCTATCACTTGTTACCTGAGAGAAGAGACTGATCGTCTCTGCACCCTCCTTGCAGGTACTTGTAGAGAGCAGTAAGGTCTCCCCTCAGTCTCCTTTTCTAAAGACTAAACAGCCCCAGTTCCCTCAGCTGCTCCACCTACATTTACTTGTGTATGCATTCCACACAACTATGTATCTGTTCTTAATAGCTTATGCAACATCTGGATGTGCTGCATAGCAATGGTTCAACATCAGACATTCACCTGTAGGTGCCAAGACTACTGCCCTCACTCACACACTGTGCCTTCCCACCACAGCTCATCTTCTTCTTACGGGTGTTTTGGTACTGCTTTTTTCCTTTTCCATATCCAAATGGAATCAATCAACTCTCTCCTGCTCATCAGACCTCTAGAAAACACTGATGAACTAAAAATCTGGGAGAAAGAAGTTGTCAGGGGCTGGAGGAAATTCAGTGCTTCCTTCTCTTCTGCATTCACTCCCAGTGACTCACTAACTGGACATACATATAAGGTAACTGGGCACTGATGATAGAAGGAACTAAAAACTACAGACATGAAGGTCTGGATTAAAAGAATAATGAAAACTGGAGTTAGATACAATTGCTCACTTTGATACAAACCAGCCAAGACTCGAACTTTATGTCCCAGGGGAGAGATGCCTTAGATGTCATTTCTAGCCCACAGAGTTAGAAACCTTAAGCTTGCTACAGAGGCTGAACAGTCGGCTTCTGCTTCATTTCTGGATTCAGGCCAGGATAATTTTGGAGGCAAAAAAGGAAACTTCCCTCTGTCAGTACTTAAATCAGGGCTGGCTGAAGCCTCTCGGACACCTGGAAGGCAAAGACTAGCCCATGCGGAAACACACTGGCGAGTGCAGGTGCAGCGCTTTCCTCTGCGATCTCTCATACAGATGACACTGCAAATATGCGGTACACAGATATCTCAATAACACATGCACCACGAATTAGGGGAAATGGGCAGAGCAGATGTAGATCTGCCTCTTCCCTACAGCACTCTGAAAGTGTTTGTGTAGAAATAAGCCTCCTGGTTTAATAGAGAAATGCAAAGAAAAGTCTGATAGCAGCTCACTTCAACCTTCTATTATATTTTTCCTTGTTACACATATGCAAACATGAAATAAGAAGCTGATGTATCAAAACTATATTCAGAAGAGAGTAAATTCTTTCACCCTCTGGACTCTCAAGTGTGTTACAAAGCAAACAGTAGAGCTGGCATTACTTTCCAAGGCTTGACACTCCCAAAGAAAATATTCAACAATCATCCTAAACATAGTCTCAGTGCATGACATCAGCCAGAATCTTCCTGACTCTTAATCCTGATGAAACACAGTCTAGATTATTTTTTTTTTCAGGAAAGGTAGTTTCATTTTAGCACATTAAAGAGACATCATTGTATAGATTTATACTTTTTCTTTCTTAATAAAATTTAATCATGATTTAATATGTTTTTTAATCTTATAACAATTATTATTATTCTTTGGTATAGATTTTTTTTTATCACATAGTTTTCTGTTCTTTCCTAATAATATTTTTTTTTTATTTTCAGAGAAAAGCTTAAAAGCCAAAATGCCAAATACTAATTCTCCTTTTCCCTTGCCCATATACACACAAAAAGTTAGAAACGAGAATTTCAAGGCAATTTTGTTATTTTTGGAACCTGGCATGGGATGCTTTGAATGTTTGTCATGCATACTTCACATAATCTGGTTAGATCCATACAAGCAGGAGGCATGTAAAGTTTCACTCTATTCTTTTTTCACAGAAGACTTCTTATATGAGAAATAGAACTGGAGAAATAGAACTGAAGAAATATGCTTGGGATATCTGAGGGTGCAGTAACTGCAAAAGAGTATTAAAGCAAGTACCTGAGTAGAAATGGTAGTCTGCCTGTCTGTCTGCACACCCAGACTGCATTCAATACAGACTGTGCCAATAAAACGAACAAAATCATATGTAGCAATGTGCAACACTAGTACACTTTGGCAGATGTAGCACAGAGCCTGGCCACTTTCAGTGCATTTTACCATATTTTTGTGGGGGTTTTCAATATCTGGTCTCCTTTTACCCTGGCCTACCTGTGCTCCATCAAATTACCTATCATGACCACATTTCAGAATAACTGTACAGATTTTTTACAGGTTCACATACACAAATATTTCTTTCTATTCCCTACAGATTTGACAGTACAGACATTAGAACCAGAAGAGCTCTTCATATTTAAAAAAAGAAAAAAAAAAAATAAGGAAAAAAGACCTGGAAACCTACTAAGTGGTCAAAACCTCAAGCAAACTTTGACAGCAATGTCTCAGCACAGTTTTTATATACGGATCTCTTGAAAGTCTACTATTTCATAGCATCCTTATTTAAATGTCATTTAAAATGTCAACATTTCTGTTGAGCTATTATCAGGTGGGAGCTATCTGAACCTTTATTTCAAACAGTGACTAGTGCTAAGATTTTGAACGAGCGTTGAGATCTGAGTTTGACATGGCAATGAGATGTTTCAATTCAGATGTGCTAATTGCTATTCACCTTGCTTATATGTAATTTGAAATAGACACATGATTTCATGACACTAATGAAGTAAATGTAAAGAGGAAGCCTTTTCCCATGATAAATTATGAGACAGAGTTTATTTGTTGCGGGGTTGGTCCGCAACTCAATTGCCCCACAGTTCTTCAGTTGTAAATCTCTCACAGCATAGTTGATGAGACTTGGAAATCACATGATGCTTTCTGTCACATTCAAAAACTGATGTCTTGGCTTTTTGCTGTGTCAAAATATATTCAAATCATTTGTGAAGCATTAAAATAGAAAAAGATTAAATAGAATCAGTATTGATTCCAAAAGGTACTATGTTCTCTGCTATATAATTCAAATGGCTCTGTAATTCACACACTACAGACATTTTCCACATTGAGTATGCAAGTAAATATATATATAAAAGATAAATTTATGAATATCTGCAACGGTATTCAACCTCTGCTCAATATTTTGGGGACTAAGATACACACACACATATGAGGAGTGCTATATAAGCTGCCAAACTTTGCATCTCCATATCTGGAAATGTCATTTCTGCATTAGATCAGGCTCTATTAGTGCAGACAGTTTTATACCATACTGCAGTAACGTCTAATACTAAAATTTTATTTTTAAATGAACTGTGGGGCTTTGCGCTGCTAAATTAAGGAACGCATTTTCCCACACTACAACTTGGTGCAGTCTCAAAAAAGCTATCCTGATTTACACCAGTTGACATTACATCCTACACAATCTGTGACATCTGAGAGTAGTAACTGAGGTGGTAAATAGCATCACTATAAAAAAAATCCCCAAGCTCAAGCAATTTACCTTGTGCCATTTACGCAATTCAATTCTGCTTATCACTCCTAATCAGTATGGGTAATAATTCCTTGTATTCTAAACAGGATTAGTGTCTGTTTAACTCTCTTCATTAAAATTTAGACAAAAAATAAATATCCCGGGCTCTTATCCTCATTATGGTTACAGACATTAGAAAAATAAGGCATGCAAGAGTGCACCACCCCAGTCACCCCTATTGGCATGCCAGCACACTAGAGTCATGGCTACTTTAGAAGCAAAGTGCTTTGCACAAACATTTGTTTCTGAGCAGGACTGACTGGCCAGAGATGAGCACCGTGTTAATGCAGTTCCGTTTGCTTAGAATTAAATCAAATGTCCGTAATTCTGCCTGGTAATGTGCAAGCCCATCTTGTGAGCCAATTGCTTTATTTTATCTAAATGAGAGGAAAGGAATACTGCCATAGCTGGAAAAATATCAGGTTTGCCTTCTGATTTTCCTCAATGACATTTGTATGAAAAGAAACATCTAATGGACCCTGCTTCATAAAAGAGCTGCACATCTGATTGTGTTTGTTGGCTTTCTTCCCATTTCCAGATAGGCATTCTTGATCCATGGAGGCAAGGAAAGGGAGAAGACTGTCAGTAACTGTACTGCTTCTTGCATTAATTTCTGGACTGTAAACTGATCAAAGCTAAAGACTGAGAAATGGAAATGTGAGCCTCCAATCTTGCCCTGAAGTGAGCATCCTCTAAGACAGCTTTAAATACATGGCCATATTTAGATGTGATGATGATGCAACTCAGAGAACACAGCCCAAAACAAACCAGTATATTTATGTTATTCCATATTAAAGAACGAGAGTGTATACTGAAGGATATTATATGAAATACTCACATGTAACCTCGAAACCTACTTAAGTCATTGTTTGGCTTCTCACATTCAATGATACTGGTGAACTTCAAGGGGTCAAATTCTGAGTCCTGGAAAAACAAGCGTTTATTACTTAGGGCACAGACTTGCAAATTATAGCCAAAATTGCTGTTTTCTAGCTTTCATAATGTATTAAAATCTAAGGTTTTCTTTTTCTGAAGGCAATTGAATTAATGACACTGAGCACTTGCAATGAAAATCAAAGGGTCCTGAGCACCAACATTCCTTAGAGGCTTTCCAAAACCAATGTCTTTTTTTGTCCTGCAAGTAGAAGAATGTGAGTTTCAAAAAGCATTAGATAAAAGATGCCAAGTCCAGAAGTCAAATGAATTTGATCTGGAGTGGAAAAATGAAATTTATGTGAGAAGTCTCAAGATATTTAATTGTAACTGTACCTCACATTCAGTGAAACTACTGAAAATCTAGGACAGCATAAGTCAATATATTACCAATTACGAAAAAGCTAATATGAGCTTCTGAAATATTAGAAAGACTTCTTAATTGCTTTATGCCAACACAGATAAATTAATCTACTACAGCAAATTACACATATAGCAGAGTAACTTTTTCCTAATTAGCACTTGAAACCCTTCTTGATTGTCTAGCTCATTAGTCTGAAGCTGGTATTTTTGCTGACTATATATGTTTACCTGTAGTTGTGTTTGAGGAAAAACAGCCTATCACAGCATAATTACTTGATTTTGTTAAATAAAAATCAAGGTTCTACCTTTTTTTTTTTTCTGGATGAAACAAACTGCACAGTGAAATCAGAGATACCTGGCCCTGGTGCTGCTCAGGTGGCTTTCTCCATCTGTGAGGACTACCTTTAGAAAACTGCTTTGCACACCATTTGAATGAAAGAATCACTTGTGAACTGTCATATTATTAAGCCTGCAACACTAATAACACTGCAAATGTGATGTTCTATAATGGTTTTGCTGAGCAGCTGTAGATTCCGAACACTACTTTTTAGTGCACACCACAGAAATAGCCAGCTGAAAATCAGTTACCAAAAGACAGACACAATCTAGTTGCCAGATTCTCTGAAACACACAGGTGTCTCTGTTTTTTCCATACTGACTCTACTCAGAAGAGGTGAAAGAAACTGAATTTTAAATAAGAGATAAAAGAAACTAGAGAATATGTCAGCATCACCATCAACGCCTTCCTTCATTTTCCTACCAGTTACGTCTGAAAGACAGATTTACAGTATACAGAGGACAATTCAAACCACCCACGCCTGACACTTTTGGAAACCTTTCCTGTATTTTCAAGAAACAAGAGATGATAAAGAGAACCGTGAAGATGGGCTGTCACTTAGAGACAGCTACAGCCCACTGGAGGAAAGAATCACTTTTATATGCAGACTTCAGCTTGTAAACAAGGGAGGACAAAAAAAAAAAAAGGAGTATAAAAGGACAGCTCTGAGTGAAGAAGATTGCTATGTGAAGATTCAGATCCTTTAAATTATCTCAAAGCTGGCAGTCAAGTACCTGAGACTTACCAAGAAATTCAGATAATCTTCTCTGCACCAAATACTGTTGGTATTTAAGCTTATTAGATACTTTTCTTTGCCAGCCTTAAATTTCTCTAAGGGACTGAAGTTTAATGGTTGAAATTCTCAGAAGTACACAGTTCTACAGAGGCACCTAAGACTTCATTTGGTAGAAAGGGGTAGATACTGTAAAGCCATACATTCTCCCCCTTTGACCCTCATTCCTTAGATGCTCACTTCGGACAGTCACGGACACCAGAAGTCACAAGGAAGGAATAACTGGCTAGAACCGACACCATGAAGCTTTCAGGCCTTGACAGCTGAAATCTGTTACCACAGCTCCTAAGCTGTACACTTTGCCTGTGTCTTTGCCTCCACAGTCCAAAGCTCATGTTACATTGACAATATGGCATCCAATGCTCCTGGTAGTTGTCATTACTTGAGTGTGTTGAAGAAGGTGAAGTTCTCCCCAGTCTCACCAAAGCTCATTGTGCTGGTAAAGCCTGTCTTTTCTATGTAATGCCTGCTCTGCTGCTTCTGAACATGATGTTTTCCTTCCTTGTTCTAGTATGTTCCTTGAGAAAAAAAAAAGCCCAGGAAGAATATTCTACAAATTCTACATTGCTCAAGGTGCTTCAATAACACTCTGTCTGCCTGCCTAAGTATTGTGTTAGTGTCACTGTAGCTTAATTTGCATTTGTAAATTGGAGGGAAAAGACTGGAAAAGATTTCTTGTCTTTTCATTGAAACAAACTATATACAATACAGTTAATTTACCACAAATCTTCATTCGATGGTCTTAAAAAATGAAGGAAATCATAACATCTTAGATGAACACCCCTCAGAGAATCCTAGAGACACCCTAATGACAAAACCCAACACATCAAACGCAGGTTTCCTGTGGCTGCTGAACTCAGCAGAGGGAGCATAGTATCAGTGCTGTACAGACACAGTAACTTCTAGAACAATTGAAAGTCTGTAGGCTGAACTCCCATTCTGCTAAGAAAACCTGCCAGAAAAACCAGCAACTTTACAAATAATAATAAAAAATCTACTTTAAATCAAGAGCGAAAGCCTTCACAGAGAGGAAAGATCTTGTCAGGATCACAGAGGACCAACCCTACCCGACATCTCCACCACCACCACGCAACACAGTCTTTCTCCCTCCTCTGTTTGTTGGATTCTTTTCATTTATGACTCAGTTTTGGAACTTAAAGTCCTTCATTGTTAAATCTAACCGTCTGTGTATTTGTGTAGTTACAATTAACTTGAAATATGTGATTATGGGCTTTAACCAGATAATATCTGGGAGGGTAGAAAATCCAGTTAGAATAGTAGTTTACGTAAGGGAACAAAGCTGCTGAATTCTGATTTATGGCAAAAGCTCTCTGTTTTATTAATAAATCAAATAGCTCCATCTCTTCCCTGTGAAATGGAAGCATAGATAGACACTGTATATTACAGCTGATGACACTGTTTTGATGTGAAAATGACTTTTGGTAAATGAATGAACAAATATCTTAAACACCGCCTGCGTGTGACTGCTTTCAGCGGTTACAGAGAAGCACAAAGTTACCGTAAGATTTCACAACGATCAAAGTTTTGTTTTTATGCAGATACCCACACTTCAGCAGCAAATGAAACATAAACTGTGATGATGTTCTCATGTATTAATAGCTAAGAGAAGCTGCAGCTAGGCAGAAGTTGAAGCTAAAAGTGCTGCTTTTACAGAGCACAATTCATGATTGCTGCTGTCCTCTGGGTAAAAGTCCATGAAAAAATTAAGTTCCTTTTTACTGCAACCTTTATTTTTTTCTTTTTAGAGTGAATTTCTGCATCACTCATAAGACATAGGCTTTCCAGTGCCTAATTTTTAAAAAAAAGTATTTATCTGGTATTCTCATAGTCTCCCAGTGAGCATCAACAAGACCATCTCACACAAAAAAGCAGTCATCGCCTTTTTTTTTTCTTTTCTGAAGGCATGGAATGGTGTCATATTTATTACACAGTATCTCTGCAAATCTCCCCAACATGTGCCTTGTGCACTGTTGATGTGAAAAACCAGCTTTCTGGTTGTTACAAACCTGAGAGAGATTCACTGAGAGCATATAAGTTGCCTAGGTTATTTCACAAAATTGTTGGATAGCAAAGGCTAGAGCTAAACTCTGTTCATGTCAGTCAGGTTCTTCTGTTAAACAACCTGTTCTCCCTTTGCTACAATGTATGTTTCAATTACCATCACTAATTCTAAGGATGGGTCCCCGTAAAGCATAAGTAAATCAAATTATCTCACTTACACTTAAGGCAGAGTTCTAACTACTAGGTAAGGATTAATTAGGAGCACAGGCTGGTCATTGTTAAGGCTTGACAGAAAAACTGTGTTTGAAAGAATACATGAAGGCCACCAGAAGAAATGAGAAATCTAAATGAAGGGCCAGAAATTAATACACTAGTTTCAAAGAATACGACTTTGAAAAAAGCCACTATGAGCATGTCACGTTTCAAAGTCCAAGCAAAGTCAAGCACATCCAATTACTTTACAGAAGAAAAGAAACAGCAACCAGAACTCAAAAGATTTTACACCTGCATCAACACTTTATGGCTGCACACAGTCATTTACCACCTCTCCTCTCCCTTCTTGCCAATCCATCTCAAACTCTCTGAAACAGTGAAGGAGCAACAGTATGAGACAGAGATGATATTTACAAGTCAAGAAATACAAATTTGGATTCCATGAAGCTGAAAAGGGAACTGAACGCTTGTTTCCCTTTGTTTTGAACAAACGGTATGAGTGTAAACCTCTGGGCCCATGTTATTCACACTATCTTTGCACTTCCAGGCTCTAAAAAATGAGTGCCTTCAGGCTTTTCCAAATGTTAGGTATTACCCCTGCTTTTTTGATGCAGTAAGCACAGATATAAGCATCATTCATGTGGGCTCTAATTTAGTTCTCAGCTGGTCTTTCAGAGGTATGCTGTTCTTCCTGTTGGGTTTGAATTTCCTGTCACCATTATGGTATCACAGCAGTGTCACTCTACAGCAGGGCTCCCAAGCTGTACCGCCCACACACTGGCAATAGCAGGCATGTTGCTTCAGAGAGTGTTGGCTGGTTGGTAAATGCTGTCTGAAACGATGAATGACCACAGACCTGCACACAGGGGATGAGAAGGTAAAGCTGGTGATGTGACTGGACCTTGCTGTGTGGCCTAGCCAAACACCAGGAACCTGCCACTGGGACCACCATGGCACAAGACAATTCTTTTTCTGTGGGTAAGTCGTAACAAGGTCTTGAAATCAGTGCAACACAGGATTCAGCCATTTCATCCCACATGGTTTGAGAGCTTCAGAAATACAGAAATAGATACAACATTTTGTCATGTATATCCCCATACTGTGTTGTATACCTTGCCTTCAGTGACTAAATGTTACCCACTTCATTGTAGTGGCAAGAAGTCTTTATTACCAATATAATTTTTAAACCAGGTCTTGAATGTTTCTGCAGCATGAAATGATGCATAAGATACACTGGACAAGTGAAGATCACTTCTCGGTTAAATATTCTGCCATATTATGTCATGTCAAAATGAAAAGAAAAAAAGAAAATAAAGATGAAAAAAGAGAAGGGATTGAATTGAATAATGAGAAACTGACTTTTCTCAAATGCCTGACTTCACATTTTGATTTTACCACAACAGCCTTAGTTCACTGCCTTGCTCTGAAAAAGTGCTGACTTTTTAGGAACTTTTAAGTATTTCGGAAAGGTTGAAACTTGTCAGAAAGACACACAGTGATACTTGTATTAGGTATTTTATATACCCAGGGATTCCACAAAGCATATTTCATTTCTTCAGGAGTCTTCTTGCTGGGAAAATGTTTAACAGCCTATCCATAAATCCTATTTCTTCCAATTTCTTTAAAATGTAAGGAAATTCATTCCTACGGTACATGAAGCAATTGAAAGACTTATTTTCCTTACATAAGCAGACTTTGTCAGATTGCAAAAATCTGCTAAATATTGATTCCTTCAAAACTGAATTTCAAATTAAAGGTAAATTGCAGATGTAAAGGGTTTCGTGACAAGGCTTTAACAATGCTCTACCTATTAAACCTGATAAAGAGTTCCATTTAAAACAATAAATTAAGTCTGCAATAATTGGGCTGTGTCTCTTGGGGAAGCACAAACATACACAGGCTAGGAAAACATAATGGAGGGGTGTTTTCTTTAAAACTTTCCTTAAAATGAACCTCTGTCCCTTATCTTTCAGGTGACTATTGACATTTCCCTCTCTGAAAAACTTTGCCTGAAAAAGGCAAAGTGTCGAGGGGAAGAAAATCTTACAGTACCTCTTTTACAGAGTGGGAAAACAACAGGTAGACAGATGAAGGAGCTACAGAGACCTGTCACAAAAAAAAAAAAAGAGACTGATTTTAGCTCTCTCCAACACGACTTTGGAGCTTCAGTTGTAAGATCATTCTGAATCTCTACAGTGAAATGCCAACCTTTCCGACTCTGTTGGCAACCTCACGGAACTGTCATAGCTCAAGAAGCAAAACATGCTGCTCTGCCAAATGAGTTGGTTTAACAATTACATAGCATTCAAACAACATATTCCCCTTCATTAAATGCGTGTTGTATGGGTAATTTAATGGCCTGGCAGTGATATTAATAGTGCATAGTTATTAAAATGCTTTCCTTTATTCATCTGTCCTGATGTACTGCTGCAGAAACCAGAGTTTAATGTTCAGTCCTTCCAACAGGACAGCAGGAGTACACCAGGATGCCCTTGGGTGACAGTGACAGTTACCCACTTATCACAGTGTGTTTACTGGTTATGTTGGGGGATCTTATCCAGACTTCTCCTGGCAGTACAACTGCTAGATGAGGGCTCTGGGATTGGTTTTGGCATCTATGTCTGGAGGAAACAAAAAAGGAGAAACGGAGTCATGGAGACAACTCAAAGGAAATATTTAATAGACAAAAATCTGCCTCAATCAGAAAAATAGCTTTCCAGTTTAAAAGCTTTTAAATGCAATAAGAATGCAACCTCCTAATGCATCGGTCCATCCAATTATTGCTTTATCTATCAGTAGCCTGTGTTTACCATATAAAATTAATCTGACCTTTTATTAATGTGCAACTGGAATTGCATATTGATTTTATGTATCCAAACCATGCAGACTGTTTATATACTAAAAGAGTAAAATGTTTTAATGTCTAAACTGCCTTACTATCTCTGGCAGAATTTATCCATGTCACAAATTCACAAGAAAAGGAAGAAACGGCTTGATCTATGCTATTTAGGAACTGAACAGATCCAGCCGTATATCAGAATTTAATAGCTTTGTTTTCCACACTGACAACTACTACTATAATAGGATTTTTTGGAGTACTGTTTGTTTAAATGGAACAGAGATGTTCTGTATTCAGAAAGACTGGAACAGCTGAGCAAGCCAAATACATGTTAGAGGGCTGATCTTCCTCTGGCTGACCTAAGAAAAGTCTTCTCCTTTGCAGAAAATAACACGAGGGAACAATGCAATATCCAGCCTGCAGGAAAAGCATGTGTTGCTTGCAAGGCCTAGGAAGACGACCTCAATAATTCTACAACAACCAGCTGAAGAAACTGCTTTTAGTCAATCATGGGACAAAAGTACCCAAAACCAAAAAAAAGTCAGCAATGTTGAAAATATACACATGCAAGTTCTAACTTCCCTTGGGACGATGGCCATCCTTAGCGACGCACCAAAAACTACAGTGGTGTGAGGGAATCCATTCATGGACTGTAGCGGTGATGGAGAGCGGAAAGGGAACAAAGTATGTCAAGTTTGAAATATAGACCCAGACCCGGACAATGAGTGGTAGCTGCTTGTTCCAAAAGCTGACCACTGAAATAAATGAATGGGTTCGTAGTCTGTAAGAACTGACCTCAGCATTAGCTCAGCGCTTCAACTAAACCGCAGACTGAGCCTCTCAAGGGCTCACAAAACTCTGCGTACAACCCGCACTGCTCCTCCAGAGGATTTCTGCTGCATGCTCCCAGAGCCACTAAGATGCATCCTTCCCCACTCTCCAGTGCTTTCCTCTTTCTGGAGAAGCTTCTAGCAGTCTTTCTGCTGTGTTTTGTAACTGATGGAAGAAAATTTCACTTCATTAGTAGCACAAAAATCTCAGCTCAATTTCTGAATACAGCATGGCCTAGTCCTGCTCTAGCCTGGGCTGCTGCCCAGTCTGATTTGGTGTGGGATGAAGTTCTGCCACAAGAAATGGGAATGGAAAGGACTAAGACAATAAAAGGGAAATGTGAAGCACCTCTCTTACATCATTTCATAAATAAAAAACTGAATGCCAGAGTCCTGACAGGAGAGAGAGAGGCTGATAATGAAGGGCTTCATCTTATGAATTGTAAAACCTAACAGTAGCAGCTGTAGCTCAAGGTTGTAGTTCAACTCACCAAACCCTGATAAGCCCATCTACCCTGACGACAGGGAATCTGGATGAAAGAAGCTTTACCTTGCAAGGAATTATGTTTTAAAAAAAGTGTTCTCAGGTTGTGAGGGAAACCTGTAACATACAGCCACCACCCAAGGAACTGAGAGACTCCAGTCCCCACCAGCTGCAGGAGAGCACAGGGAATTCATAATAAAAAGACACCTTTTATACCAGGGGGACTTACAAGAAGAGACATTTTACCAAGGCCTGCTGTGACAGAACAAGGGGCAACAGTTTTAAACTGAGCATAGATTTAGATTGGATTTAAGGATTATTTTTTCATGAGGGTGGTGAGACACTGGAACAGGTTTTCCAGCCCTCTGATCATCTTCATGGCCCTCTTCTGGACTCATTCCAACAGCAAACAAGCTTGGAGAAGTAAAGGCTGGTCAACGTTCATAAAAACTTATATGCACTTTCTAGCCATGCTATATGTTAAACACCAAATTCTCTTCCTCTTAGAAGCCAAAAAGCTAAGTGTTCCCTGCTTTGATGCAAACTCGTTCATTACTGTGTCATTAAGAAAGCTGAATTAGTACAGCTGTCTCTAAATCTCTATGGACTACTGATGCTTTCAAGTCAAAACCAAATAGAAGTATAAGCACTAGAGTTCTGCCCGAACAGTACCTTCTCTGGACATGCACCTCCAGGAGAATTATGGCTTTCCCTCTCAAAAGCGTATACTTGTATGTAAAGTGAGAGTCACAGCACAGCTCGGAAGTATGAACCTGAGTATAACTGATGAATGGTGCGTTGTCTTAATGTACGTGTTAATTAAATTAATGTATTCATTAATACATAATTAATGTATTCCTTAATTTATTGAAAGAACAGTTCTGAGACACATCACCAGCCACTTCCTATGTAAGTTAATATTTTAATACAAATTCTACTGTCCTCCATGACCTTACCAGTACGAGAATGTGTAACAGACTTGGAGGGTAGCAGGTGGAGAAAAGAGAAGTGGGATGAGGGTTCACATCCTGGATGCTGAGATAAATGCAGATGTTACTCATTCTGTTGCTCTGCCTTTTCTGGCAGAAAAGTAGGCTCCTTTTCCAACTCAGTGCTTCCAAAGGAAAGTGCAAACATACCATCACTGCTGGGCTTAATAATGTGATCATTGCGATACATGGGTTAATAATAGGAATCCACCTGCTCTGGAAAAGAAGGTCCTTCCATCTTAACCGCTGATACAGCCAACCTGAGCTGTGGCATCAAAGACAAGTGTAACGTGACGCATTTCTGGCTCAAAAATCCTGGCCCTAAAACCAGTTCTCAGCATTACATTACAAAATCTCATTTCTGAGAACAGATATTCCAAATATTTCCTGTTCCCAGCCGATAGACC
Organism: Heliornis fulica; assembly: GCA_013399135.1. Lineage (NCBI taxonomy): Eukaryota > Metazoa > Chordata > Aves > Gruiformes > Heliornithidae > Heliornis > Heliornis fulica. The sequence continues at coordinate 324,098 of VXBZ01012348.1, forward strand.
AATGTATGGCCAAGGAATAAACAATTCCAGAAATAAACTTTTGTTTAGTAGAAGTTAATTAGGGCTAAATGAGAAAAGCTATGGAAAAAAAGAAAGGAAAATCTCTTCTGAACTTGCCTTAAATGTAAATGTTTATAACAGGAAAGCACGATAGCATTTTATTTTCTCTATGGACCTGAACTGCTCTCTTATTTTTTTCATGTTTTTGTCAGAGAAACAGCAGAACGGAGAGATGCTGGGCTACTGATACAGGGAATGAAATGTCCCACCTCTCTAGAGGTCAGACAAAGCACAAGCACTGGCATAATACATTTCCTTTCATGGTTTTACCCCTGTTCCACCGGTGCTGGAAAGATTACTTTAGAGATAGGAGGTCCTTCACAGCCAAGACATTCAAATGTAGATACAACAATTTGTGCCCTTTAACCTCTATTTAAGCACAACACTAGCCAATGCCAATGGTAAAAGTCAAGTACTCAGCACTCTTCAGACCCGAACTCTTCTTCCCCCTCTCCCCTGCCCTCGCAGTTCTTAAATTAAGATATCCACAATTTTCTCTTACAGTTATTCAAATTATTTGTCCCTCTAATGAAGCTCTCTTGATAGTCAAACATGTGGCCTGGACACCTGCACAATGGAAACTAGAAAGAGACAATAACTGTGCTCAAAGCTCAACAAGGAGGAAGTGACCCATCATTCTAGAGTTTTTATTTCTCTATGTCTCCCAGTGTGAGGCTGCTAACTAAAATGCCATGGGGTAGTGTGAAAACTTGTTCTCAGCTTTCCTTTAGGACTTGTAGCTCGCACAGTTTGCCACAGCATTGACTTGGATCCTGCTTCGCACCAGGCCGTTCTGCCCACAGCTGTTAGACACATGTTTCTCTGTTAGAGACACAGCAGTTGCTTCCTCAGTAACTAGACATGTCCATGGTTACCACAGAAGTAATTTCTGAATGTGGTGCTCAAAAAAAAAAGATCAATATTAGAAATGTAGACGTTTTCCTAGTGATTCAATCTCCATCAATGTAATTTACTGAATGCTCAAGGCATGACCTTGAACAAAAGGTCTTCATAGAGCATGACATGATCGCATTTGCACAGAAGCACAAGTCTTCTTAAGAGATTTGTTTCACGAAAATCTTCAGCTAAAATGCAAAACTAAAAAAATAGACTTAATTTAATATTTTGGTAGTGCATAGGGAAAAACATTGTTTTCTTTTGCTTGTTTGGTTGGTTTTTTTTAACTCTCTTTTCCTTCAGGGAAATCTAATTTTGGCAACATGTGTGGGATGGAGCACTAATCTGCTGTTTTAACATGTGTGTATCTGGAATTTTCGAGCCACTTTTCCTAGTCTTGTGAACCTACTCAAAATACTGCAAAAAAGAAAGGCACAAGGGATAAGCCCCCAAAGATGCTAGAGATTCTACCCTGTTAAAGTCTTTACATTCTAAACAACACTGAGTATAGTGATTAATTACTACTGGATTGTGTACTATTCCCATTAATTTCAGGTGGATGATAAGGTGAGGGTATTAGAGGGAGAAGGAGTGATAGGGAGAGTATAGCTATGCCCAGTCTCGTATTGTCCTGTGTTGCTTTGGAAGACTCAATCAGACCCTTTGTGATCAGAAGCTCGTATCAGCAGGTGAGTTAGAGACTAGTCCACCTGGGAGTTGTGATGGTTTGACTTCAGCTGTTCTCTCACACTGGGCTTGTTTAACCAATGCAGATAGGTGCATAAGAAATCGTAGCTCAGTGTAGCTAAATCAAAACTTGAAAATTTTTTTTTTTTTTCTTTTTTGTGGGGGAGAAAAACTGAATGCAAAAGGACCATCTACACTGAGATAACAAAGCTCCCCTGTGAGTTGTTTTCACACAATCAGCATGAGTAGAAAGCGGTCCTGTCTTCTGCTTTGGACCAGTTTCTGACTAGGGCTCACAGGTTGATGATATAAATGGCTTAATGCTTGGAACAGGGAACTCTGAGACTGTTCCTCCAAGTCCAGCTGACCAGGTATGCTTCCAGCACAGTGCAAGAACAGGTAGGGCTGGAATGAAAGCTGGATCCATCAATTCAGCCCAGCTTCCAGGCTGGGACAGATGAGCAAATGTGTCTGCAGTAAGCATAGGCTCTGAGTTTATACATATTCCAGGAGGGTGGGTTCACATACTGACTTGAGAGGAAATCAGACTGATGGGTTATTTTGGTGCTAGTTTGCATGCAAATGAACCCTCCCAAACAGGGAGACACCAAATTCAGATGTGCTTTTTAGAAAAGGTAAACAACTGTCCGAAAAGTCATTTGCAAGGCTTATCTAAACCTGTTTAATCATGCTAATACAAGCTTGTTTTGAACAAAGGTCTACTCTTAGGAGAAAGTGAGAGGGGAAAAAACCCCATCCCCTACCCTCACCAGCATTCAGAGGGAGACACGCCCCTTCTCAGAGGGAATGACGGCTGCTAGGTTTAGCTTAGCTTTCAGCTGAACTGAAGCTTTCCACATAAACATCCAGACGTGGCCAGTGGTTAATAAACTGTAAGCTGCTCCAGAATCCACAGTGAGTCTTTGTGGATTTTGTTGAAAGGCATACTGAGTAAAAACAGTGGAGTATTTTGTTTGTTTCATACTACAAGGCAGCAAGAAAATGTAAATGTTTTTCATGAGTCTAGATTCATACTATCAAAATATCCTAAATCAAGTTCATGAAACCTGAAAGGGAGATTTGAGCTTTCGCAGCCCAGGCTGTATCTGCTTATCCACTCTCTGAAGAGTGGCTGACATGATGTCTCAGATGGATGGAAAACATTCCATAAGCAACTGCGGAGGGTGTGGTGGCATAGCAGCCTGCAGAGTAGCACAGAAAACACATTGATTCCTACTACCTACTGTGTCTCCTACTGCATCCAGCGAACCAGAAATGGCTGCTGTGACTAGGGAGCCGTGAGGGTGGGTTAGAAATGAGAAGGAAACTGGTGGAGTACCAAGAAACAGTCATTTTTTCCAGGAGATGCTTACTGGTCACTGCTAACACCGTTAGATCACTCACAGTGGGATTTAGCACAGCGCTCTCGCCTAGCTGCACTTGCCAGCGTATCAAGCTGCACACACAGATCTGATCTGTGTTTCAGCATAAAGACAGTCCACTGTCTTTTTTGCCTTAAAAACAGAGCATGCAGAAGTACATTTCTGACTATTTTAAACTATTTTAAACACATCCTGTTGCTGTAGTAGCTGAATAATGAGACAACAGTATTTAAAGTCTCAGAGGAAAAATTGTCAAGGTCTTTGAAAAATCTCCTGTTTCCTTTCTAGTTTTTTTAACCTACTCACTGAGTGATTTTGTTTCTTCTTGAGAAACTATTTTGAGCACACAATAAGGTGTACATTCAAACTGGTATCTTCAGACATACCAGCCACAGCGAAACACACCAGTAACTCTTCTTACAGCTTGTGTATCAACAGGGTGTAGATTCAAGTACAGAAAGTACAGCTTTGTGTCAGACAGATCGCATTCGTTAACAAACAGGCAAAGCTAACAAGCAGTATGTTCTCACTCTATACATTACTCAGACAAATCAAAGCAGAACTAAAATAAGCAATATTTCTGGTCACTTGTGCTATAAAGGAAAACAGTTTCTTGGAATTCACAAGTAGAGAGGTCTGATCCAAGCCCACAAATGCTGATTTTGGATATTCTGAGCATATGTTTAGAGTATAATAAAGCCTGCAAAGCACTGGAGAAAAGGATACAAAACTGTTTCTATAACTGTTTCTTGCTGCTTCAAGAATCGGGCTAAAAAGAGATCAGAACAGTACTTTTCTGAGCAAAGTTTTGGAAAACTGTAAGACTTTCTATTCCCCGAGACTACGGACCTTGCACTCTGTTTATGCTGAAGAGACACAAGGATCCTTTAGAGCACGCTGGCAGAACGGCTGCTGCTCCAGAGGACGGCACTACTCTGTGCAGCAGCGCTGAGCCTGCTGGCCTCCAGAGAGGGCATTTGGAAAGAGTGCTGCAATTACAAGAGGACTGCCCAGCACACGCCCCACTTCAGCGACTCCAAATTGGCCAAAGCAGCTCGCAATGTAGACCTGAAGGCCTGTAAATTGCACAGGTGGACACAGGGCAGGGACAGAATAAAAAAAAGCCTAAAAGTGCCTTAAAAGGACTGCTCCTCCCCACCACCACTGCTCCTTTCCCATGCCCATCAGCGTGATGCATATAGAAATAGCTATCCTTCATCAACCTGCTTCACTGGCACGTCCTTGGAAGCTGTCAGTTAGTTCATACATAAACAGAGAAAGGCCAAGCTTTGTGACACAGGTTCTTTTTGATGCTGAGATAATGCTACAGGGACATTATTCAAAGACAGCTATGGACAGCTGGTATTTTAAGAAGAAGCTTCCAAAAGATATGTGCTTCTTGTCCTATGATAAGCCACATGACCGGGGACGTCATTCTGTAAAGGGGTGGGGGAAGCGTTTAGCAGTGTGGGAAAGAGGATCAAGACTACATAATCTATTTGTTTGTTTTCCTGCTTGAATAACAGGGTTGCAGAATGACACAGAAACAAACAGCTATGAACACAACTAGGAGTTATTCTGCAGAGTACAATGGGAATATAAACATATAAAGGAATTCTTGTTCAATGCGTGTACAGTTTGGGATGCGGCTCCTGTAAGAGATTTGGGAACAAGCTTTTCTGAGGTTTGGCAAAAGGATGGTCAGCATTTGGTGCAAGAAACTTCTGGTCTTCCAAAGTACTTTATGAGATCTAACAATAAGCTCTGTTAACAATTGTGGCAATTTAAGATACACCCAGATATGAACAGAATCGAACTTCAACAGACTGGCACCACCTTGCTATTACATGCTACTTGGCTGTGGGGCTACTATTCACCCAACAGTTCTCAAGCAGCTGCCTCTATCTCCCTGCTAAATGTGTCTCTCAGGAGGGCAACACAGAATCACAGAAACACAGAATGAATGACTAGGTTGGAAAAGATCTTTAAGATCATTGAGTCCAACTGTACCTGTCCTCTCCTAAATCATATCCCTGAGCATCTCATCTACCTGTCTTTTAAATACATCCAGGGATGGTGACCCAATCAGAACAAGTAAAAGCCTATCTCAAACAGTATGGGGTGAGGAAGCTAATGCTACTGCACGAATTAACAGTGTGTTCGGACAGGTTTTGTCCATGACTTCAATGAGGATGGCAAGTATTCTGCTGGCTAACTGTTACAGAGAGGCTCTGTGATGCTACAGCTGCTGAAGACTTGGTACCTGCAGGTGTGCACTTTGCCTGAAACTTAGCTGATGCAGGAACCTGGGTTTGGATATTTCCTGCTTTCTCAGCTATTTTAAGACAGGCAAGGTAGTCACATGTGGTTTTCTTACAAGCTCTCTTTCAGTACTTGACTTCGTGGGGCCCAGTCCTGTTTTCACTGGAGTGAATGAGCTTTCTGTCATTGACCGCAGCGTAACCCCTGGCAATTTATTATGGACCCCACTGCTATTGTTGCTAGGCATCTTGTGATCTAAAATTTATTTCAAAAAATCATTTATCTGCATATTGTGGAGCACACTTCTGAGGTAAAAATGTCAGATAATCATCTTACAATGCAGAAAACTACGATGCAGCAGGAGTATGAGCTGGAGCTGCAAAGTGTCTACAAAGCTGACTGAAAGTATCTATATGGTAACTACTTCCTCGGTAAAGCAGGATATGCAGAGCAAGCCATGCCACATATAACTGTACCCACAAACATGACAACATCCCTATATTCTGCAGCCAATATACAATCTATAGTTTTTGTCCTACAGAAGTCTATGCTGGCAGAGAACTGGGATGCATCATTTGAGTACCCCCCTGGAACTATACTCACTGAGAGAAATTTCTTCTCAGTGGGAACAGGATGGGACGCTTGAGAAACAATTTCATTAGCTTCTCTAAAATAATCAGAGCTTTTGAAACATTTGGCCTGTAGCTGATGAAAGTTCTCGCTGTGGCAGTAGCTGCTGTGTTACGTCTGTGTGGAAATCACTAGATGATTAAACAAGTCTTCATCTCACTTTTTTTTACAGGCTATTCAGAGAAAGGGTCTATCTAGCATAAAGAATTATTTGGAAGGCACATTAAATTTTATCCTGTTGGTTGGATTGCAGCTTTAGTTGTACCTCAGTACAACTGAAGGTTTCTGTGGTTACCTTTGATGACGGCAGTAAGGGCAGAGGCTCCCATTGTTTGCCAAATCTCTTAAATGAGAAGAGCTACTTGGAAAAAAGATGTAACTGAGTTCTAGAAAATATTTTATTTTTTTCCTGACAAAATACAGGAAACTGGGGTTAGCTGCCAAGAGGAATGGGAGAGGAGGGCATACGAATAAATACTATTTCAATAAGATTAATAAAGCAAGTAAAACTTCAGGTAATTTCCTCTAGTTCTGCTGACAATAACTGATCTGTATTTTGTTTTGTTTCAAAACAGTGCTGTTGGGGAGAGATAAGCACAGTGAGAAGGCAGTTTTTCAGGACAGACACCTCCAGAATACATGCATGTTGCCCCTTTAAATCTTACAATCTTTAATGCTCCAAGTGCTTGAGGGATATTTTACAACATTGAGTTTCAGGCAAAATTCCTAATTGAAACTGATCTGGTTTGCAGGAAGAAAAAGTAGTTGTTTATATTTAAACATCTTCTCCCTGGGCAGTTAAAATGTGTTTTACAAAATCAAACTACAATAGAAGTAATTAAAACCCCCCAACATTTTCCAACCGCACACAATTGCCCCAAATAACTCCTATTCAAAATCAGGGAAAAATTATGGTAAAAGTTCTGATACTATAATGAGGTCAGCTCTTGGCAAGTGCTCATATTTTAATAACAACCACAACAGTAATTCATTAGCACTACTAGAACAGCAGAATTTAGTTGGTGTGGAGTGGGTCGGTGAACAGTTTACTTACCTGAAACAAATTCTTATCTTAAAGGAGAGGAATGATGACTTACCAGCTCTAGGAACCTCCTCACCACCTGTCTTTGCTTTAAGTTAGTTTCACCATCCAGGTTAGCTGTTTCTATATGACACAGCCCATCGGGATCACTTGAGGAGAGCAGCAATATATCAGCAGGTATAATTTCATTGCAACGAAGTTGCACAAAGTCTCCAACTTTTACTTCTTTCCAGTATCTGCTTGTATATTTCTTTTCATTTCTGGAAAAAAAAAAACCCAAACAACCAACAAAACAACACATTTACAGAATGCACATAAAAAAAGCAATTCACAGACTGGAATGCTTCCCATAATACCTGTTTTGATTTGTAAGAGGAGTATGGTGCCTTTGGAAGGTACTCAGGTACTATCAAGTTATGCCGAGATAAGGTGATGCGAACTGCCAGGAGGCCACTTCCCACTGACTCACAAGCAGGTCTAAGTGCCCAAACCACCAAGTGGAGATTAGACCTGATTAAGTTGGGTAAGCATGAGCTTCACACACTGTTGTTAATGTTTCTCCATGCCCCAAGTCCTCTGACCCCTTGAAGAGGAAAGCGCCAATGCCCATATGTGGTGGGTTTGTAATGTAGATTCTTTAAGAAGCAGCTAGAAGCTTCTTTGAGGTCCAACAGAGTAAATCCCAGCTGGGCTCCCAAAGGCAAACTCCCAAACCCTGTTGCTGACAAGGCCATCCGGGCCAATCAGTGCCAGTCACAGCACCTCTGGGAATCACGTTTTAGAGAGAGAAAAACACCAACAGCCGCATTTTGCCACCAGAGAAGGGAGTGAGGAGATGTAAGAAACTTTGCAGAGACCCCATTCGCACCCATGGAGAGGTACCTGGGCCAGGCAGGAGCCCACCGTGGAGCAGGTGGAGAAATATGGAAGAATCTGTGACCTACATTGGAGCAAGCCCCTGGCAGCACCTGCAGCCTGTGGAGAGAGATAAGGGGCAGAGAGAGAGACAGAGGCCCATGCTGGAGCAGGTTTGCTGGGGGGGCTTGTGACTCTGTGGGGGGACCAGGCTGGGGCCCGCAGTCTGGAACTGAGAGACATTCTATGAGTTTATAGCAGTGACCCACACTAGGGCAGATGGTGAAGGGCCAAGGCCTCATTGGAGACGACTCACGGATAAGGTCAAGGAGGACTGTCTCCTGTGGGAGGGATCCCATGCTGGTGCAGGGAAAGGGTGAGAGAAATGCCCCCCAAGAAGGAGAACAACTCATGAGGAACTGACTGAAGACTGAAGCCTTCATTCCCTATTTCCCTCCCTTTCCCCTGTGCCATCCTGGGGAGGAGAAATCATGAATAAAGTGAAGTCTGCAAAGAATGGAGGGGTGCGTGGTGCTGTTTTAAGAGCTGTTTGTACTTCTCATTACCTGACTATGGTTGCTCTGTGTGTGCAGTGTAGAATCATAAATGAGTTTTCTTGCTTTTCTTCTGTGCTGAGTCTTTTTTGCCCAGAATGATCTCTCCTGTCCTTATCTCAACTCCAAAGCCTCCCAATAGATATTTTCTCCCCTGTCCAGCTAAGAGGGGAGTGATAGCGTGATTTTGGTGGGAGTCTGGCCTTTGGCCAGGGTGAAACCACCACACCTTACTGAGTGAGAAGAAATCACTTTCAGGGCATGAGGAGAACTGAAAACAGGGACAAACACTTTCCTCTTTCCAACAGGGACAAACTTTGTATAGTGCTGCACATGACATTTGGGCAAGTGAGCCAAAAGTCCTGACAGGAATTTACACTATTCAACAGTAAACCTAGAATTCCAAAGACATGTCATGTGGCAAAACTCAGTCCCAACTGCTCTGCTGGGAAAAGACACTGTTATTTCTTTAAATATTTCTTCAGCATCTCCATTCAAGCCATAGTACTACCTGTCACACAGCTAGTTTCTGCTTAGTTATGCAGAACCTTTTATGCTGGAATGTAATTTCTTTGTCAGATCAAAGAACTGCCCAGCAGAAACACTGATGTGTATGTTCTTCATTTAGATACAGGTGCTAAACCTCTCTAGTTTTAAAAGTCAACTTAGTTTTCTATTTTTTTTAACTTTTCCCTGAGAAAAAAAAGGAAAAAAGAAACAGTTGACTGCTTAATTATTTCTAGGTAAAATTCAAGGTTTTAGTTTCATGACATGGACATATTCATGTGCTTCCTTGGCATTTGTGTAAACTGCTTTCTTTTGTCACATAGTTGAAAGAAAAAAAAAAACCAGTTACAATATTAACTTGGTAAAATAACTCCTGAAATTGGGAAGCTGCTATTCTGACACTTTTCTATGCTGCCCAAAGGCTTTTGCTGCAATGCCTTTTTCAGCGTGAGCTCTGAGATAGTTGTCCACACTGGCACAGGCACCAACAACAGTCTCCCATGATGGCACTTCAACTGGCAGTAAAAGATTCTGATTGGGGGTGGTGGCTATTTTATTTTCTTTAAAGTATACTACTTTAAAATACATCACTTTCACTAGTAATGTGAAGAGATTGGCAACCAATGGAAGCACGCAAGTCCTGCTGGTATTGTCACTTTGGAGCTACTGATAGTCATGCCATGCCTAATTCATCCCTGTCAGTGCCTTCACTAATGTTACAAAATTAGTAACTTAGTTGACTTTTATTCAGGTATTTAGACTAAATCCTGAACAACAATGTGCCTGACAGCACAAGGATGTATCAGTTCAGATTTTACATCCCAGAATTTCTTTACTGTTCTTTCCTAACATCGAGTTTATAAAGGGAGGAATGAAAATTATGGGTGGGATTTCAATTTTGATAAAACCTGAAAAAGATTAGGAAGAGTCAGGTATAAAACATGACAGTCTAACAAGGGCAGCTAATGAACATCCTAGGTGCTGTAATAACCCATTCCCTTCACACTCGGGCTGAAATCAACATTTAATTCTTACTGCTAATGTGTATGAATTGCTTTCAAACCCAGTGCCGTCTTGTAGTACAACTCACTGCACCTCAGATCTTAAAAGTTTGCTATCCATGCAATCTGCAACCCAAATCCCTTCACATGTTGCTGTTACTCTCATCCTTCTTAATTTCATAGTGAAACTGGGTGATGTTAAAATGCATATACAGTGAGCAGTAGTACAGAAGTATCATCAGGCTTAAAATTGCAAGTAGTCCCATACTATGCTATAAGCACTTCAATTTTTTATTTAACTTCTATTGTTTGAAAGTCATTGCTATTTTCACATTTCCTCACCTCTCACACGCTTAGCAACTGCCACAACTACATACGCTGTGGCAGGAAGGGTGGATATCGAGCAACACAAGGCCAAATTACTCTGCTGGGATAAATGAAGTTGCTCAGCCTGGAGAAAAGAAAGATTCCGCTAGACCTTATTGATTTCAATGCATAAAGGGGGCTTCTAAGAAAGACTGAGGGAGACTTTTTACTGGGGCCTGTAGTGACAGGACAAGGTGTAATGGCTTTAAACTGAAAAGGGTTAGGTTTAGATGATACATAAGGAAGAAATTTGTGGTGATGAGAGTGGTGAGGCCCTGGCACAGGCTGCCCAGAGAAGCTGTGGCTGCCCCCTCCCTGACAGCGTCCAAGGCCAGGTTGGATGGGGCTTTGGGCAACCTGGTCTGGTGGAGGGTGTACTTGCCCATGGCAGGGGATCTTTGAGGTCCCTTCCAACCCATGTTGGGTTGGAAGGGACCTCAAATCACCTAGACCCATCTTAAATTCCTATTTATTTATATGCACCTCTTAAATTCTTATTTCACTGTGATTCAGTGAAATAAGACCTGCACACACACATGGGCCCCAGGGCAGAGCCCTCTTCATCAGACACATGAGAACAACTTTGCCCAGTATTCCACTTGAATGTCGCCCAGTAATGGTTGGAAAATTACTGTCTGCTTCAAAAATTACTTCCTTAACCTCAGTTGCTGCATATCCTCTAACACAGCTCTGAACTTATCTCACTGCAGCCCATGAGAGTTCACTGCAAGTAGTCTCTGCAGAGTACAGCAAAATACCATCTTCAGAGGGGGTGGTTCAGATGCTAGATGCACTATAAACACATTGGTCCTTTAGGAGCATTCCTTCAACGCACTCTGAAGATGCACGTTCATGTGATGCATGAACTTCTGCAGATGAAGATGCATGTTCAGATACTCTCTGAACATGCACATTAGGTTATTTTCTCACCTGGAGACAACCCTCCTAGGTACTTCTAGCCAGTGCAAACACACCAAGTGACCCTGTTGATTCAGTTACAATTTTGCCATTGACTTCAGCAGAGACTATGTCATCCAAGTTTTATATCACCTACTAAATGTTTATTCTTGCTGCTATATTGTGTCAGTAAATTGCACAAGTTTTATGATATAGAGAGTTAGGAACACCACGCTTCCTATAAGAGAAAGGTTCTTAAATTTTAAAGCTCTCCTTTGTGTTTGTAAGGTCTGGCATACAAAAATGCCTGATTTAAATTTTATTTGAAGTTCAGGGTTTTTATTTTTGCCTCAGTGTGTCCTCACAGATATTATTTGTCCAATCCCACTGCAGAAGGGGCCCCTTCCACATCTCCAGTGATGTACATTGCATTGGCCTGCTGTGACAGAATGCCCGAAATAAACACAGTATATCCATGGGTGGGCATATGTGCATCATTATGCACATATGCCCACCCATGTACATGTTTGAAAATACCACCAGCATATGTGCTGGTGGTATTTTCAAATGGTCCAGTATACTTTTTAACTTCAGAGCAAACATAACATTTAAGGAGACGCTTCAGCTGAGCTCTATACAGTAGTGACCAGGTTTGGAGGACAACAACAGTTTGACAAACAGGACTGGAATGAATACTGGATTGCAGGGACCACCTCCTTGCACCCGCAGGCAGTGAGGTAATGGAGACCACTCCCTACGCACTCTTACAGAACAACAACCTAATGTGACAATGTGGGTGTTCTTCACTCATCCAACAGTCATCATGATTTTTCCTGGCAGGATCCTGTCCATCCATTTACCTGGTAGGTGCTTCTGAAAGGCCTTCCTGCCACTGGACCTTTAATGTACTAAAATTGCTGTCTTTCCTTTTACAGTTACCCGGGTGATGAATGAATGTTTGAAACATGAATGCCTTGGTCTGCTTCTCTGGGACCTATTCATTTCTATCTTTGTCCTAACTCTATCGCTACCGTGTGGTCAATGACAACCCTCTGTGGTCCCAGCACAGGACTTCAAGCACTGCTTGCAAGAGACTCTTCAACAAAAGCTTTTGGTGAGTTTAAATAAAAATTGTATGACCTCCTGGGAGATTTTGTCAAAGGGCTCACAGAACTCTGGCAGCAACACAGGACTGGGAGGCAGAATTTCAGTTAGTGGATGCAGCCCCCTCCCATGGTCTCAGGAAACCTGCCATGGGTATTAGGCCAGAAGCTAATACCCCGTAATTCTAGTTCTACTAGCCCTTAATTATCACAACCCTAAACATATGTTTTAGAAGCTATGCCAAATTTAAGGTTTGGCTTAAGAAGCCAAAGCTGCAAACTACAATGAACCACAGGAAGAGGTTCTGTTATCTTTCAAACCTGGAGAGTTAGACAAGTCTTCCAACCCAATATGCTGCCATGAGCAACTGCTGTTCTGCAAGAAGATATTCCCCAGTTAAATCACCATGATGAACTTTCAGACATCTATGGCCAGCCACTGTAATGTGTTGAGGCCACATATTAAAAATGTCCAGCCTCCTGCACACAACCTAATCTTGACTGACACATTTGCATGCAATGAATCATCTTGTCTGCTGTGGTTTAAACCACAGTCACGTAAACTGTCTTTCTGCAACAATCTGAAGCAGAACTTGCCAGTGTATTGCCTTTTGAGGCATATCATTACAAACAGATATTGACTGAAATCTAAAGTTAGATAAATAGTTAAAAGGTCCACCAGCGCAGCTGCATAGACATCACCACTGTTGATAGCCAACAGTGGGACTGGCAGGAGTCAAACTCCTCTAGAGGTTGATGTTCTTTTGCAGCAGTGAAGTGGGATGATCCCAGCATATCTAGTTTTCAGCATGCTAGGTAATGTCTGCAACAATTTCAAGTGTATGAACATCGAGAAAATCACTCTAATTGCTATTAACACCACTAGTCCCCCTACTGCATATTTTTTGCCTATGCTCTCTTTTGAAGCAAAGAACAGCCTGCAGATTTGTGCCAAATTTGAGATTGGCTTTGCTTAACAACAAAAAACCTAAGAAAACAAAAAATATTGATGATTTTTCTCAAATTTGAATTTCAAATTTATAAGCACAGAAATTCACTTTACATTTTCTTTTCTTTTTCTTTCCTCTGCTCTCCTTTGCACATGAGCTGATAGAAGATCATGCACATAATTTAGCCTTTTTGGCCATGTAGCTATCAGTTTTTATCCACAAAAATTCTGAAGACAATGTTTCAATGTAAGCATTAAATTATTTTTCTTTATTAATAGATCTTAAGTGTTTTGGTATAATAAGGAGTTATTAAAATTGACTATACTTAAAGGGAGACAACAAAACTAAACATACCTAAAATTTAGGAGGAATCTTTCCCCTTCTCTCTTTTTTTGTTTGGTTTTTTTTTAAGTCTGGGGAGAATATCACAAGCAATACTTTGTATGAAATGTGAAGGCCACTAAGCTGTAATCTGTTCCACTTGTGCAAGGGCTGCACACTAGCAGTTTTACATATTAAAGTGAGAAAACTGGACTACTAGGCAATCATTTCTGGCTTCCTACACTTCTCCACTGACAAAAATTACAGTTAACGAGTAGGAATGGCTGACAGCTTTGCTCAGTAAGGCTTCTAAAAGATGTTTAGGAAAAGATGGAGGATGTTCTCTTGTACTTTTGGGGTGCTCAATCTGGATTGCACAGAATACACTACACACGGTGTGGCTGCAACCCAGTAGTTTTAAAGCCTCTCAAAACATCCAAATTAAGTGGTGTTTCCCAGTCCAAGCCCATCCGCTGACCTGCTTTTGAAGTAACAATTGTCTTGACTTCAAAAGAAACTAGAACCCTTTGCCTTCCCTGCCAGCTGAGGTTGGACACTGAATGTAGTAGACTTTAAAAGAAACACAGCAAGAAATTAAGTCTGTGGAAGAGGAAAAGCCCTGCACAAAAGATAGGTCAAAGAGTTGTGTACAAGGCATACTTTGGAACTTTTCTTGATGTCAGCCAGGTCACAGAATGGTCTGGGTTGGAAGGAACCCCAAGGATTGAGTTCCAACCCCCCTGCCACAGGCAGGACTGCCATCCTCCAGGCATGGATCTAGACAAGGTTGCCATGGGCTGCATCCAACCTGGCCTTGAACAACTCCAGGGTTGAGGCATCCACCACCTCTCTGGGCAGCCTGTTCCAGCACCTCACTACTCTTTCCATGAAGGTCCTTCCTTTCCATTTCAGAAGGCAGAAACAGATTTGGGTAGCACTAAAGAGTCAAACACACCCCACCTGGAGTACTGCATCCAGCTCTGGGTCCCAGTACAAGACAGACATGAAACTGTTGGAGTGAGTCCAGAGGAGGGCCACAGAGATGATCAGAGGGTTGGAGCACGTCTCCTATCCAGAGACACTGAGAGAGTTGGACTTACTAAGCCTGGAAAAGAGAAGGCTCCAGGGAGACCAGTGGTTTGCCAGTACCTGAAGGGGCCTACAGGTATGCTGGGAAGGGACTGTTTATCAGGGACTGTAGCGACAGGACAAGGGATAATGGCATTAAACTGAAGGAGGGAAAATTTGTAGTAGATATAAAGAGGAAATTCTTCCCTGCAAACCAAGAAGGGTATCCTGAAACTATAATGCAAGCCCTTGCCTTTACCTCTTCTCCTGACACTTCTGCAGATAGGGAGAGGGTTCACCCTAACTGAGCCCACAGTGCTCTATTAACACTTCAGTGGCATGCAGAGATTTCACATAACTCATCACAGGCTACAAAAGCAGAGCTGGTGGACACCACTGAAATACATGCATGAAACTCCTTCCCATGTTATAAATAGAAACAATTACGATTTGAAAACTACAGGTGTACCAGATCACAGAGTTTAAAAACAAGAACTGTTTATGAGACCAAGACACATTACACAAAGTCTGAACATGTTAAGTATCTATGGAAACGCATTGAGATCCATTTGGGTACAATTACAATGTTGTGGCAGAATGAAGGAAAAAACATGTAGCATAAGTTAATGCCAAAGCAGGTTACATAATGCCCAGAATATGTCTCCATTCCACCACAAACGATAACATCTGTTTTTATGAAAATAAATCATTAAAAGGCTCTGAATCTGATATTAATAAAAAATAACCAACCCAGAATAAGAGTGTGCTCTTGAGAAATGTTAAAGAGAACAAAGTCTCTCCATGACCAATGTTTCTAAATAGACTCCTTAATCTTCACATTATTTTAAAGGCACTTAAAAGTTTCCTTGTTTTCACAGACTTCAAATATTCTTTTTTTTTTTCTGGCTAGTAAACACAAATATATGTTACAGTTTTCAGAAGCACACGTGAACAATGTTGAGGCAGAAAGGTGCCTTTTATTAAATTCACCCTTTCTGAAATGTTCTAATTTTTCTGTCAAATTTACTATGAAAAAAAAAATGTACCCAGGAGACCTCAGTGATTCAGGTTTATAATGTGGAAGCAATAATTTAACTTCTCTTGGCCGTGTTATCTCCATTATATCCAATGTTGAAAGAAACCTCACTATTGTTCACTATAATGAAACATTTTCTACCCAGAATAAATTATCTTTTCAGCCAAGAAACTTGTTGCAATAACAACATGAAATATAAAACCAGAACATGTAATGAAACTTTACACAAGCTGAAGGAAAAAAAAAAGCCATCTTCTGAAACTCAATTTTAAAACTGCTGATACTGTTTCAGAAAGACATCTAGTATTAAGTGATTCTTAATGATGATTCTTAATACTCAAATATTTACTTCAAAAATGCTAATAACTCCTATCACTCTCCCAGTAAATGGATATATTAGGAGTGAAGACTACCAATTGCTTATACTTAGCAGGAAGGATAGGTAATGGGTAGTACTGAGGCTTCCTAAATGGATGTCACGCACAGGGTGGAAGAAGTAGAAGAACGTCCTGGTTATAACTTGCATCCAGTCCTATAGACATTAAAACCCATAAACCAGGCAACCCCTCAGTAAAGCCACCAAGTTTTTGTAGAGAACTTTTCTTCTGAACAAAGTAATGCAACAAGCACCCATCTCCAGTTGCCTTCTTTCTGAGCAGCACCAAATACCACCCTTGCCGTTGACCACATCCCCTGCTGGTACCTAGAGCAAAAAAACACAGATGTGCCCACAACTAGGCAAGGCTCTTATCCTGAATTTCAGGACCACAACACATACTAAGATCGAATAGTTACATTACAGTGGTGTCCCGAGACACTGCAAAAAGATTTAGCTGAGCTCGGTATCATACAAACATGGAAGGAGGGATGATTCCCTGCATTGAAAGTATCCACTCAAATTACAGCTATCTAATGACATAATGACACAGATCTCTGCTATCTGTGCCTGCTTCCTAAACAAAGAAAAAGCAGGAACTCTTCCAAGGGAGATCTTAAGTGCCAAATCACAGAATATTAGGAGCTGGAAGAGACCTCAAAAGACCATCCAGTCCATCCCCCCTGCCTGAGCAGGATCATCTAGAGTAGATCACATAGGAACAGTAAGACATAAGCTCTGTGTAGAAGCCTTCCGGGGTCCTTTTCCTCTAACTCAAGAATTATTGATATGAGGATACTTAAGAAAATTGAGTGCCTAAAATTCAGGTGCAAGTTGGAGGTATAAGTCCAGTGGGCTAAATCTTCCATTTGGTGCTCTCTCACTGCATTTCATCCAGTACAATCAGGTGACCATTCCAAGGGAGCTCTCATATCTTAATGGAAGATCTTAAAAGGTAAATTTAGCATGGCTCTGCTGAGTTAATGAAGGAAATTGCATTCTTTAACGGATTCAGACACTTCAATGGATATTTTTTTCTCTCTTTTTTCTGGTTCTAGACACCTGTCTGATTAGATATCAGGACACCATGAACCAGCCCATAAAATGAATTAATTTATTCACTATGCATAAACAAAAAGATATCTGTACAAAACTCTAAAGAAAGGTGCTTCCTAAGCACAACAGTTTCTATTTGAAAAATCATTCCAGTTCTTTTAGCTAAACATGTAAAAGTTGAAAGAATTTCTATTAAGAAAAGTATTTTCTGCTTATTGCGTGCACAACCCTGATGGATATTTCACTGATACTCCGTTTGGGAGGCTGTTTTTCCCCATGTAACTGTGCCATACAAGCACATCTCCTTTAAAGCTCATAAACGCACAAATTATCTAATCACTGCACAAAAGTACTCCAGAAGTTAACATAGTTCAGCTCTCTTATGTTAACAAGGCAATTAGTAAAAAGAATGTTATTAATTCACCATTTTCACATTTAACAGGCAAAATCAAACTGAAATACAGATGTTCAAAGTTCTCCAGTTCCTCCTGAAAATTGTAAAGTTTTACACTTTTCTCCCATTTCTGTTTTTGTCTGGGTAAAATCCACCCGTGACATCCACCTCATCTGGATATTCTCAACTGTTCCCATCTGGACAATCTAAAGTTCAGACTAAGGATAGGAAAAACATTCACCTATCTGAGTATGAGCTGAGATGTCAGCAGTTCCAAGGTGCAGTGCTCACACTTGGAACAACTGAGACAACGGTTTGAATGTTGTTGCCTCTAAATTTCTTCTGGATGAATTTACAGAAATCAACTTTAGCCCATACACCAACTTTGCTATTTCCAGAGCCACACAAAATCAAACTGCTTAAGGAAATGGTAATGACTGAAAAAAAAAAAAAAGAAAAAAAAAAGAAAAAAAAGACGTTTGGCTGTAATATTATTGGAAGAATCTTGCAGAAGAAAACAAAGTTGTATGTTACTACATTTTTGCGTAACACAACAGCTATTTCCACTCTAAGGTGTGAAACTGTGTAATATGTGGGTTACTGATTTGCAAGGATATTGAAAGCATGCTTTGTTTTACTCATTTGTCAACTCTTATGAACCTTATTTAACTCTAGACTTACTGAGGGATTGCTTTTGTATCTCTGCCAGAGAAGATGCATTCAACGGAGATTACTTAAACAGGGAAACTTCAAAATCAGGCAGAGTCAGGCACACTGCTATTGCCACTGAGCTGTTGGCACAAAGAAACATTTAAGGTTCTACCCTGTATAAGCCTGGTTTGTCTCCACATCTACTCAGTTAGATGCTGCACCCCCAGGTAGGTACAGCAAAGCGGGCAGTTTTACCTGGCAGTTGAGGATGCCTATGGGCTAGCAGTCAAAGCATACTGGACTCATCTGTGTCTTTTGTGGTGGTGATGGAGGAAAGATTTGGCAGGATTTGTATGCAAACATTGACCTTACCTTGAATGCCAACTTGTAAATAAAAGAAGCCCCAGAATATTCAAAAGTTGACCAAAATGTGTATGACTGCAGCAACTGCCAAACTTGTGTTGATCAGATGCTATACACTGTTTTTAGAGCCCTGCCACTGGTATGTCGGGGTGCCCTTCAGCCCTATACGAATTCTCAGTGAGGTGAGATAACACTGCTCATGCCCCATCACGCTTACTTAGGTCTTCCTAACTGGCTATGGCTCAGCAGAAAGGAGATAAGCAATTTTTGAGTAACTTGGTTCTCTGAATTTTCTTCCTAATCTGGAGGAACAAAAGGGTCAGTTAAGGACCTGAGATATGAACATAAAGATCTTTTTATTTAAAGCCTGTTTTCTTCTTTGTTGGTATTTCTCTATGCTGTTTCTTAAACACAAAGAGCTATGAGACTTCTCAGAAGAGACATCTCTATCACAGTAACTGAACCAAACACAGAAGTGCTGGAGGTTGCTGCAGAGCTCTCATTTGTGCTTGTACTGGTAGCCAGAGTGGAAGAACTGCCTGACATTTTTAATTTAGATCTACAAAGTCAGTTTGTGAGAAGCAGTATCAGTATAAATCCTTGGGGAGCCCTGATGTGAAGCATAAACATCTATCTCTAGCATCAGTACATCCCCAAGAGTGAAGGAGCAGTAAAAGACATTACGACTCAGAAGAATCCTAATTCTTCCATGTAGCTGGCAGGAGAATAGGCTTTAACTTGTACTCTGGGATGATCTGAAAAGCATAGTTGAAGTTTTAAATATAGTGACTTATCTCAGTCTATATGTAGCCAATTTCTCTATATTTAACTACTCTCACAGGTTATGTAGCCTGTCTTTATGTTTCTGGATCACTGCTTGCCCCAACAAGACAAGAATACTAATGCAAGGAAAAGCAAACAGCCTCAGGCTGTATCTTAGCACTAAGATACGTTTAAATTACCATATTGTTCTCAAAACAAAATAAAAATCTGAAGATCTTTAAAATTCTGGTATAAGGTAGTAACAAGATGTTTCCCAAGAATGCGTTCTTAATGAGGACTGGTAAGGCTGCATCAAAACACGGGCCTGGGAGCAAGTCACAGTGTTTGTGACTGAGCGCACACACCCTCACACCCCCACACNAGGCAGGGCTGGATCCTGCACTAGACTGAAAGGAGGGTGTGTGCAAGCCTTAATTTTTTATGGTCTAGGTCCTGATGCAGTTTGAATTCAGCCTTACTTAAGGATGTTTTACAGTAATTCACAGAATACAAAAATGGCCTTCACTTCCATCAGAGAAGAACTAGAAGACCACACTCCATGCAAATCATATGCAGTGACAAAAATCTTTGAAAATTTAAGTCAAAACAAGGATGCAAATTTTATATTAAAA
Organism: Heliornis fulica; assembly: GCA_013399135.1. Classification (NCBI taxonomy): domain Eukaryota; kingdom Metazoa; phylum Chordata; class Aves; order Gruiformes; family Heliornithidae; genus Heliornis; species Heliornis fulica. Next base: position 343,950 of record VXBZ01012348.1, read on the forward strand.
AATCTCGGTGAAAGTAAATAATAGAGATCCGTATTGAAGAAGTGAGAACCATAAAATGCAAAATTCTACTACTTAAAGGAAATGTAGGATGCCTTTAGTAACATTTGAGTAGTTCAGATTCAACAACTTGACTACTCTTGGTACCTACATATAAAATACACAGGATAAGAATTAATTTAGCATTTTCAATTTTGAGTATACTGAGAGCCCCGTTTTCACACTATCTGTTGCTTCCCCTGAAGCAAAGATATTGGTCTTCATCTCACTAACACTCCAAACTTTCCGGAGCCAGACAATGGGTGTAGCTAAATATGAAATAGTAAGCTGGAATAATACTTCTCTTTTCACAGAGATAAATGCATTCCTTTCCCATCCTACTGACTTACAGTCAAAATGACTTTGAATTACAGTCAGCCCAATGAAATTATGATATGCAGTCAGCTAACACAGACAGTACATCTCCACCTGATAACAAAGGCATTCAAAGACCTTGTAATTAGAGTTCCACGGGGAAGCAAGTAATTTTTGCCACTTGTCCACAACTACTGAACTACCATCAATAAAAAGGGCAATTTATAAAGAATGACACACTATCTATATAATTTTTGATAGCCTGTTTCAACAGTTTACTAGAAAATACGTTTTCACAACAAAGTATATATAGTATACTTTATAAAGTATACTATAAAGTATTTATACTTTATAAAGTACTTACTTTATAAAGTATATAGATAGTATATATAAAGAAATTATTATATACTTTATAAAGTACTTACTTTATAAAGTATATAATAATTTCCACAAAAGCTTTTTTTCCCCACACTTTTAAAAAGTCATTGAGGCAGTAATATCCTACAGAGCTTTCTGCTTGTCAGAGGTGTACATAATTGTACATATTTGAACAAAACCATGCATGCTTAAAATAGAAACTCTTCTTCACTATTGCCCTATAATAAAGAAATTATGTCATTTGAAAATACTATTTCATGGAATCTCTTTTGTAACTCATTTTCAAGAATTTAAAATCTAAGCAGACCAACTAATGGAAAAAGGATATTATGCTTTGGTTCTTTCTGCATGTATAGTTGGTTCACCTTGACTGAACACCAGGAGCTCACCAAAACGCTCTATAACACTTCTCCTTGGCAGGACTATGGGGTAGAAAGTGAGATGGCAAAAACCCCTCCTGGGTCACAGTAAAGACAGTAAAGTAGAGCAAAAGCAAAAGGTTGTGTTTGGAAGCAAACAAGAAGATTTATTCTCTACTTCCCATCAGCAGGCAATGTCCATCCACTACCTGGGAAGCAGTGCTTCAGTACTTGCAGCGGTTGCTCTGGAAGACAAAGGTTGTAAATATGGAATGTCCCCTATATCCTCCTCCTTTGTCTCGGTTTTTACTGCTGAGCAAACACCATATGGTATGGAATATCCCTTTGGTCAGTTGGGGCCAGCTGTCCTTTCTGTGTCCTCTCCTAAGGCCTTGCCCACACCCAGTCTACTGGTGTGTTGGAGTGACAGCCTGGGTGCTGTGCCACCACCACTCAGTACCAGCCAAAGCACTGGTGTGTTACCAGCACCTCACTGGATACCAGTGCACAGCACAGCACCAGGAGGGCTGCTGGGGCTAAAGTTACCTCTGTCTCAGCCAGACCCAAAACGACATAGAATCACAGAATTCTAAGGCTGGAAATGACCCCCAAGATCATCCGGTCCAACCATTAACCTACCACCACCAAGTCTACCCTTAGACCA
>VXBZ01012348.1:345954-382725 GCA_013399135.1 Heliornis fulica
GCAGAATACAGGGGGATTATCACCTCCCTGGTCCTGCTGGCCACATCGTTCCTGATACAAGCCAGGATGCCATTGGCCCACTTGGCCACCTGGGCACACTTCTGGCTCATGTTTAGGCGGCTGTCAACCAACACCCCCAGGTCCCTTTCCGCCAGGCTGCTCTCCAGCCACTCCTGCCCAAGCCTGTAACGTTGCCTGGGGTTGTTGCGACCAAAGTGCAGGACCCGGCATTTGGCCTTGTTGAACGTCATATTGTTGGCCCCAGCCCAACAATCCAGCCTGTCCAGATCCCACTGCAGGGCCTTCCTACCCTCCAGCAGATCGACACTCCCACCCAATTTGGTGTCATCTGCAAACTTACTGAGGGTGCATTCAATCCCCTCGTCCAGATCATCTATGAAGATGTTGAACAGAACTGGTCCCAACACCGAGCCCTGGGGAACAATGAAAGGGGTTGTCTCACCAAGTTGAATCTTTCCTGGTAATTACTAAATAAGTTATTTGCAAATAGTATTCTCACAGATAGAAAAAAATATTTGTGCATGATTTTCACTTATTGTTCACTGAATTCCAAAACCAGCTACAAATCTTGGCCCAAATATAGCAGGGTACCTAAATGTATGCCTAACTCAGGCAGAAAAGCCCTCTTTCTGGGCAAACTCCAGAAAAAAAATAATACTCTGTAGCTCACAGTCATACCATCCTTGGGGGGGCGGGGAAATGGTAAAACACTGAAATTCCACACCCTAGAATTACAAAGAGACTACTTGTTGGAAAGGTTTGAATCACGTCCGGGTGAACAAACAGGCTAGAAGAGTGTGTGAGATCTGACACACCTCAGCAAGTGACAGGCCACCCTGGTGATGGGCAGAAAAAGCAGCCCTCTGCAGCCTGAGACCATAACGTTTGTGTCACAAGCTCTAGGCAGAAGCTAGCTTAGGAAGTCCAGAACATCAGTTTTAAAACTGAACTTTCTGATCTTTCAATGTGTTATTCCAAATTAAACCAATCTAGTCTCATAGATGAAAGTTGCAAACATAAGAAAAAAGAGTTTTTTTACCCTGAACCCTTCTCTGTCAAGGCTTTAAGAAAGTGAAAAAGACATTAAAAAAAAAAAAAAAGAAAGTCACAGCTTTTAAGACAGCGGACAAATATTCAAATTAGCTGAAATTTAACATGTTGAAAGTCCAATTCTTAAACTTCCTTTGCAGACTTTTTTCTCGCCCTTGTTCATCGCCATTTTCATCTCTACTACTCAAAACCCCTTTTCTCTCCATCATAATCTCCCTCCCCATCAACTTAAATGTGAGTCTGTCTGTCTCTCCCAAATGCCCAACTCTTATCAAGACTCTCACTTCAGTCCTCCTCCATCCTTTTATCACTCTGGAAATTGCTACAATCAACTGCTACTATTGTCAGCAATTAATGGCTTTGAACTCAATGGCTCCTCCTTGCTACATGCACTTGAAAGCTTAATCGTCTCCAAAGCACCTTTCTCTTCCTTATCTAGCTTTTGCTACACCTCTGTGGCCTATGATATTTTTGTTGGCACCTCAGGATTGATTATCTTTTTTTATGACCCCTTTAAAGATAAAATACTTTCCCAGACATCAAATGGATTGCATGCAGTTGCATAACTTAGGTTCACTAAGGAGAATCCATTGGAAGGAAGACAACATCCCAGCCTGTAAAACTCCTAAGGCTGAAACTCACAGTTGCACTCCCCCTCCCCACCCCGTGATGTTGGTCTTAGTCACCTAAGGAAATTACTTTTATCTGCAGGCCCGAATTCAGACCAAACTGCTTTGTAAACACATAGTGCAAATTCTGAAAATGCTTTCCCAACTATCCTCAAAACAATTCATTTCTTCTGTAAACATATGTCAAGAGTGCCTTGTGTCACTAGGACAGAATTTCACTCTAGATGCCTTCCAACATACAGCAGGTCACTCCCAACAGTGTGCTGCTGGCTTGTGTACTGTCTGCAGCGTGGTCTGTCTATGGAGACAGAAGCCATATGCCAGCGGCACCTTCAGAAACCCCTGACCTGCTCTGCTAATTGAGATGTGGCATTACAGCAAGAGTGGTGTCAGAAAGATGTATAAATTCTTCAGGGTTAATATAAATGTTGTCTTTTTTTTTTTTAAAGCAATCCAAACAATTATGTTTCCTTGACACTTTTAGACTTATATTCATTTATTCTGCATAAAAATAAGCAGAATGTTTTATGGAGGAACGCCTCTTCAGTCATTTTTCAAGATGAAGAAGAGAATTGCTATTGGTCCAAAACCTTGTTTGAATACTCTATTTACACAGGATCATTTTTGTTTTATCTTCCCAAACAACAGGACAAAGCAGAACAGTGACATGGTCTTGACCTTAATGCTGTAGGCAGCCCACAATTCTTCCTGTGACTACAGAGCCTGTCTTCAAAAAATCCAACCTGATAAATTCTAAAAATGAATGGACACCACTGTGTTCTGCAAGCTTAAAATTGTCTGTCACATCCATATTCATTTCTAGCATATGGTCTACTATGGCATATTAATGACGTGCATATTTCCTCTCTGAAGAATGTCAAATGAACCATGACATGAGAAAGGTTGACACCCTCTAGCAAGCAGGTTTCTACAGCCCGTGCTCCTTCCCATGCCATACTCTATCCCAGATGACAATCCACTAGAGAAGGGTAGGCCACTGTTTGCAACACATGGTTCATGTGCCTTACGCTAAGGCAGCACCAAAAAGAGACTCACTCCCACAAGAAATTTGTATTTGGCAGACTATATTCATTGATGAGTCACTCAGGAAAGATTTCTCTCCATTCTTACCATCATCATATCAACAAGCAGATCCCTTCCAGGCTGGGTTTACATCCTTTTAGGACAACCCTGATCTTACACTTATATCTCAGACACCGAGGACGAGAACAGCAGAAGAGCCTCTTGGGTGGGGACAGAGAGAGGAGAAGAGGAACACAAGATACATGTATATAGAAAAGTGTGAGGTATACATAGAGTTAAAGCCTGTAAAGAAGTTTTAAATCTGGGAAAGGGAACTAATGGCCATTTGAAAATACTGAGCAAGGGCTGTTATGAAAAACTTCCATTAACTTAAGCTAGAAAGCTGCAATTCTGTTGCTGGAAAAAAATCAATCAGGAATTTGAAAATGGGGAGCAGCTAAGGTTGGTTGGTAATAAAAGGTTATTGGTTCTGTGAAACTTGCTGGGAACTCCTTTGCTGCTAAGACTGCAAAACAGGGCAAGCACTGTCTAGCTCTGTCTTCTGGATCTGCTGCGTGAGACTAGCAACTTCTGGGCCACAATGGTCATGCTGAATCTATGTTGAAGGCTTCAAATCTGGAGTGACTTTTAGCAACACAGGAGACATTAAACAGAATCTCAAAGACTATTCACATTCAGTTTCATACACAGGGCATACTAGTTTTCAGAAAAAGGCTACAGCAAAACATTGATGTAAAGATCCACCTCAGAGCAGTAAGACTTGTTCAGTTTCTCCTGAGAAACTTAGGTAGGGAAAACAAATTACCTTATGTGTGGCTCACAGACAGCCTTAGCTCATTTGGTAAAGCATCTTGAGTTCTGTATCTTTAATGACATGTAAACCTAAAGGGGTCAGTATTATTTTTGTGTATTTTTGATTATGTACAATATGTACAATACATCCGATTACACTTTACTAGTCACACTTTGCTTCTACATCAGTACATTTGATCAACATTACAGAAACTGTGTAGATCTGTTTTACCTGATTTGATTTAGAATTTATTTGAACTTTTTAAAAAATAAAAAAAAGAGATCAGTCTGGAAACTGAAGATGGTGAGTATGAAAAGTTTTCCTGAAAGATAAAAGTAAAATGATATAATTAATTCACTGGGATTTTATGATTAGCACAGTTTATCAATAGACTCTTTATATTTCTCATCAGAGCGAATTTGATGCAAAGAAATCCAATAATTGAGAACTAAAGATCAGAGTGTATCATTCCAGCGGGTGATCCCAAATACAGTAGCATTTGTGTCTCATTCAACCCTTACCAGAGTGGTAATGAAGAAGAGCAGCAGATGGGGCAGCTGGAATCCAGCAGGATCCCAATTTTCAGTGGACAAATCTTATCTTTTCACATTTGTACACCTCAGTCAGAAAGCCTCAAATGATATAATCTTTCAGTAGACTGAGCAGTCGGCACTCAGTTTAAAAACATTTAAACTTCAATGCTTAACTCAGCACAGCTCTATGCGCTGACATCTATCACTAAAGCTATCCAGTACTGAGCTGGACTCGTGCTCAGGACTCAGGCTTGCCTCAGTATTTCCTCAGCAAAACATCACAAAACATTTCAAGCCAAGGAAGCCCAAACCTGTTTATATCAAGAGATTATTTATTTGACCCAGCATGCAAAGTACAGCTTCAAAATGAAAGGTTTTTAACTATGGGTATGGGAGTCAGGAAATCCAAGGTTTACCACAGACTCTCAATCTGTCCAGCAAGGCACTGAACCTGAGAAAGCCATAGCCAAATTGCAGCACATACCAGCTACAAAGTTACACAAATGCTAAATGTCAAACTAGTAACAGACTGCTGGTTAAAACTGACCAGTCAGCCTAAACCAAGGCAAGTTGTGTTTGGCATGAGGTCAAGATGACTGTGGTGGTTTCACCCTATCTGGAGGCCAGACTCCCACCAAAGCCGCTCTATCAGTCCCCTCTTAGCTGGACAGAGGAGAAAATATTTATTGAGAGGCTTTGGAGTGAGATAAAGACAGGGAGAAATCATTCTGCAATTAGTGTCATGGGCAAAACAGACTCAACACAGAAGAAAGGCAAGAAAACTCTCATTTACTACACTACACTACACACACAGAGAAACCAGAGTTGAGTAATGAGAAGTACAAACAGCTTTTAAAACACCACCCCTGGCACCTCCCTTCTCTGCAGACTTCACTTTATTGATTTCTCTCCCTTCTCAACCCCAGGATGGCACGTGGTGGGGAATGGAGGCTTTGGTCAGTTCCTAATGAGTTGTTTTCCTTTTTGGAGGAGGGCATTTCTCACACTCTTTCCCTGCATCAGCATGGGGTCCCACCCACGGGAGACAGTCCTCCACCACCCTCTCCACGTGAGTCCTCCACCATGAGGCCTTGGCCCTTCACCAACTGCCCCGGCATGGGTCACTGCTATAAACTCATAGAATGTCTCTCAGTCTCTCAGTCCCAGACTGCTGGCCCCATCCTGGTTCCCCCCAGAGTCACAAGCACCCCCAGCAAACCTGCTCTGGCATGGGCCTCTATCTCTCTCTGCCTCTTCTCTCTCACCATGGGCTGCAGGTACTGCCAGGGGCTTGCTCCAATGTAGGTCACAGATTCTTCCCTATTCCTCCACCTGCTCCATGGTGGGCTCCTGCCTGGCCCATGTGCCTCTCCATGGGCTACAAGGGGTGTCTCTTCATCCTCCATGGACTGCAGGGCGACAACCACCCCACCATGGTATTCTCCACAGGCCTCAGGGAATCTTCTCTCAGCTCCTCCTCCTTCCTCTTTTAACTGATATGGGTGTCTGCATAGTTTCTTATATCTTCTCACTCCCTTTTCTGGTGGCAAAATGCAGTTGTTTGTATTTTTCTCTCTAAAATGTGATTCCCAGAGGTGCTGTGACTGGCACTGATTGGCATGGCCTTGTCAGTAACAGGGTTTGGGAATTTGGCCAAGGGAGCACAGCTGGATTTACTCTGTTAGACCTCCAAGAAGCTTCTAGCTGCTTCTTAAAAAATCCACATTACAAACCCACCACAAGCACTATCATCTGAGATCCTCAGAAAATTAACAAAGACTCCCTGTTTTCTAAAAGGAAATAAATAAGAAATAATAGTAAAAAAATAATTTTTCCATATCATAAAACACTGAAATAAAGTATTTTAAAATCCTGTAATCTCAATTTTAAGAAATCTGCAGAAGTTAGTATCTCGTTTTCATATTCTCCCAAAGTGTCAGACTTCCCTATTTGAAAGAGCTGCGACATTTTAATGATGTTGCTGTCACTATGTTTTCAATGGAAATTTGTCTTCAGGTCTCAGGATAGGCACATTACTCATATTTCAACAGCAGATGGTATACCATCTCTAAGTATCACCAAATCTATTATTTCTCAGTTTATACAACCTATTTCATATAGATCAGAAAATACCCCAAAAGGCGTTTCTTTAAGAGTAACCAAATACTTCAAACAACTCTAAGAAATTAGCCAAGTTTAAGTACAATAATAATGTATACAACCTATGGAGGTGAATTTTCCAATTCTTTTACAGTAAACACCTCTGGCTCCTTTCTATACAAAGACATACACCCCTTTCTTCAAGCAGAATCACATGCTTTTATATTTTTCTAAAATAGCTTAGTGGAAAAATTACAGAAGATACAACTGTCTGGGGAACATGACTATTTTAACTGCTAATGTGCCTCATTCAACCCTATGCCTAAAGTAGATCTGTTACCAAGGTCACTTTATATGTTTATGTATGGAGGAGTAACCCTCTGTAACGAAAACCACTGATTGTATAGCACTTATTATTATTTGATAGTTTTTATCTTATTTGTAACTTTAAAATATTCTGTTGCAATCTATAAGAAGCTCTAAAGTTTATGGAAACATGGACTATTATGGTGGTTCCTTAACTGAAGTCACTTGATGAAAGATATGACTCTGGATTTTGTCACCAGTGTAACAGGGGATTATACAGATATACTCAAAATCCTCGGGTGGGTTGTTTGGTTTTTTTTCTAACTTTAAAGAGATGGGTACTATGAGTTTCAAAACTCGCAATTGTATTTTTAGGGTGACGGTATACTTGAAGAAATACATTAAGCGCCAGAATGAGTAACAATGACGAATCACAGACCTCTCAAAGAGTTACGTGTCAAATTCTCACTGATGACAATTCCAGATTTTTGGCTGGCCTCTCTGGCAATAAACAGCTGCAGAAAAACACCTATGAGGACATAATTCTAAGTGTGATTGCATTTCCAAAAGCTTGAAACTACAAGAAGAAAAGAGACTACATAAAAGTCTGACTGTAAGTGCTGTCATCAATATAGTATTTCAGAAAAGCTTTCTGGAATTGTTACTTTTAATAGTATCAGGTGTAAAGAATGGTGTCATATGGCTTATAAATTACTGGAAGGGCTGTTGACACAGGTTAATAATAAACGACAGCATACGGAGTAGCGAGAGAGAGTCACAGAGGAGTGCTTGATTAACTCCAGTTTTAGTCACCATCAAGCCTAATGATCTGTGCGCAGCGGTATGCACCATGGCAAACCAGACACAGCAAACTCAGAGCACAGCCCCTTCTGAGGTAAGTTATCTCCTATCTGCTTTATTACACAGGCAGAGCCGTGTTAAATTAAACTGGTGGGTTTATTAGCACTAGGCTGTATTCAGTCAGTTTTTAAGATGGCTCCTCATTTCAAAGAGAGATTCCTAATTCAGTGCTTGCAGAAAGATGCAGGATACTCAAGTGAAATATAAGACTTCTTATTGCTGTGAGCAGCACTGAAGAGCTGCTCTCCTGAAAACCCTCTGGAAAATATTGCGTATGAAAAAGAAACACAGTGAGCTACTAAATCCAATACATTAAGCATGGGCTTTTGGACTGTGGGTGGAAGAGGGTTGTGATATCCTCTGGTCAAGTCACAGGTCTAGATGACACAGAGATTAGGACGTGAGAACACACTGAAGCACACAAGTCCCACTCATGCTAGATGAGGGTGTGGATGGCAATGCTGTTGTGAAACACAACAGTTTAAGGTCAGCACAATTTGTAGCTACACACAGAGATGATGGAGCAGGGATTTCTACTCCTCTTACTGCTCTGCAGTTTGAAATATTGCCAGGGACCTCAACAGTGGAATGAAAGAGATGAGAATCTGGGCAGAGTTCAGAGAACACAAACATGGAAAGGTCTTTATGAGGAAATATAAAAATAACTAAGTATGTTGTATAGTGCATTCAAATCATCTGCAGAGATGTGATAACCTTACAAATACTGGGAGCTGTTATGTGAAAGAGGGAAAGCATATTTTGTGTGGTACAAAGGGGCACAGACAGAGCAAAAGAATGAAAATCCATCAAGTGCTTTACATCCCAGTAGCAAATACATTAACATAGACCACCAGACTGGGACTGCCAGACCAGGACTATTGTAGTGCCCAAGATGCACAACATCAACATATGTCGATAGAAACTTGTATTTTATTCACAGCTGAGGAAGGGAAAGGCTCATCCCAAAGACCAACACAGCAGAGCCAGTGGTACTTCTAGTCTTCCTTGCATTGCTCTAGAAAGATACTGCAGTGGCTTTGCCTTTTCTGAGTACTGATGGCCAAGTTGAATGGTTACCCTCTGCAGCCACTGCAGACTGCTCACCACTGCCTTCCTGTAATAGGTGACTACTCACTGCAATTGCACAAACATTCCCCTTGCCTCCAAAAAAACCCCCAAAAAACCAACAACCCAACCCAAAACAAAACCCAACAAAAAAAGGGAAAAAAAACCCCCAAAACCCCAAACAAAATACCCCTATTAGAAATGCTGGAGCTCATCTGGATCATTCTGGCTGAACCGAACTAGCAAGTGACCTTAAAAGCAGTTAAGCTGAGCAACTCAGGGGGTGGAAGAGGGTCCTGGGGGGCAACCACATCGTCAAGACTCAGCAGCAGCTCATAAATACCTGTCAATGTTTGTGTTCCCTGAGCAGGATATGTAACCACGCTGCTGTCCCCTGCTTTATGTTAGAGATTTTTCTGCCAGAGAAAAGCAGCTCTCTCTTCAAGCCTGTTCAAGACTTCTCAGCTGAGAAAGCATCACAGTTGCCAAGAACTTTGGTGGCCTGTACACTGCCCGTTAAGCTAGGACACAGACTACATCTGACACTTCAACTGCTATCAGCATATATGAAACATTCCCTATTGTTACTAGTCTGCACAGGATTAAAAGAATGAGTAATTTAAAGATTCAATCACCCTCAAATAAGAAACTATACCATGTCTTATCCAGTATTTCACCCTGAGTATGAAATGAGGAAAACAAAAAGATCCTCCCTGCCCCCTTCACACTCTCCAAGAGTTATTTTCTGGTGGTTTACTTGGCACATAACTTAAAAACAAGGTATTGAACAGAACTGTTGAGTCATGGACAAGCCTCCTGTAAAACTGCTAGTACAAACCCAAAGCTGACTGGTGTGCTTCCCACTACAGCTACAGTGTCCTAGAGCCATGACCTTTCTGAGATCCAGCTTTGTCCCTAATGCATTGCAATACCCTCCGAATGGTCTCTTAGGAGGATAAATTACTTTAATGGGTAGTTCCATTCTGGGAGACAGTATATTCTGGGTTGTGTGGTTGATTTCTTAAACTATAATATTCTCTAGGAAAAAGAATGACAATTCTTGGCTTCAGGGTGGATACTGAAAGGTGGTTTTCCTAAATAATAAATTAGGTCAGTCTTTAAATAAGTCATCTCCTCCTTCGATAAATATTTACTCCTTCCAAACTAATATTAGGCTTATGGGTCTCCCAACAACTTTGTTCTGTTCTGGTTTTCATTAGGAGTTCTGGAGTCAGCCACGACAGAAATCTACTAGATAGCTTCAGGGAATTACAAAAAAATAGAAACACCAACAGAACAACAACAACAACAAAAAACCAAAACCCAACAAAACCAACCACCCAACTGTTGGGACTTTTAGTTTTCAATAGAAGCAGTTTCAGTTAACTCAGAAGCTAGGCACAACACAGTTTATTTTTCCCCTACAAAAATAACCACTGGAACAAACTAAACCCAAGAATCTCCACATGGATCTTAACCACTGGCAGGCAGGAGTTAGTCTTTTCAGAAATGACTGATAATTCATTAGAAATTAATTACAGAGGACTTAATAATTCCAAAGCCCAGGGCTCCAAAAGACTGGTGTGTCAAAGGCAGGGAAAGCAGCGTTATTTCCTGGGCACAGAGCCCTTGTGGTGTATGGCAGGACAGAGCACAGAGAACAGGGGTCAAACTGTTAGAGATGGGCAACAGGGATTAATTTAGAAGGAAAAATTCAAGGGAGGGCTATTCCACAGAAAGCAGTGAATCTTGAAAGATGCCTGATGGCAAACAGGTTGCCATTTTCAGAAGTTTGATGCTTTTCTGGTTTAAAACTTTTTTTTGTTCACACTGTTGTTCCTTTATGATTATAGAATTGAAAATTGTTACATCCAGAATGATCAGTGATCAAACTGCAGAGAAAAAAAAAAAGATCATGCTGTGTTCATCAAAAAGCTTTTAATTTCATTTTCAGCTTTTAAAATGATCTAAAGGGACATTAAAGAAAAATAATTCTTTTCACCTACCTCTGCTTGGTTTTCTTGGTGTACAATAAAAAAAGCCCAGAGAGTGGCTTGATTGCTTCCATGAGAGGAAACATAACAGGAACAGAATGGCTGCTTAACCAGTGGTGAAATCCTTGGACAAGACCAACTAGCTATAAAACTGTCCATGAAAAACTAAGGCTGGAAAAAACAGGATTTCTAAGGACTGGAGGAGGTTTCAGAAAGGCACCCTTCTCAGCAGCAGCCTGCACAAGCAGCGCAGGCACTTCAAGGCAGAGTGTGATGCACCCACAAAGGAGACTCTCAGACAGGTAGCAGGGACAGGGCATCAAGGGCCATTTCCACCTCAGTAACAGATGCTGAAAAGGCTCGGTAAGGGGCTGACACCTACATCTTCCCAGCATCCTTATTTTCAATACATTAAGCACCAGCAATGTGAGAAACCACCATATACATGGTCAGTTAGAAGAGCTCACAGGAGCTTACCATCAGGCATTGTTGTGATTCACAGCTCCCCCAGCTAACACAGGAAGGCTAACAACAAGCAGACAAATGGAAAGTCAATCCTTTCCCCTTGCATTTCACAGAATGACAGAATTGTAGGGGTTGGAAGGGACCTCCAGAGATCATCGAGTCCAACTCCCCTGTCAAAGCAGTTTCCCTAGAGCAGGTCGGCATCCAGACGGGTCTTGACTATCTCCAGAGGAGGAGACTCCACAACCCCCCTGGGCAGCCTGTTCCAGTGCTCCGTCACCCTCAGCGTGAAGAAATTCTGTCTCACAGAACCTCCTGTGAGACAATTGCTCCTTGTCCTGTCCCCACAGGCAACTGAGAAGAGGTTGGCCATTTAGCTTTGCCTCCCACACTTCAGATATTTATAAACATTGATGAGATCCCCTCTCAGTCTTCTCAAGGTTGAACAGCCCCAGCTCACTCAACCTTTCCTCACAGGAGCGATGCTCCAAGCCCTTAATCACCTTTGTGGACTCTGCTGGACTCTCTCCAGGAGATCCCTGTCTGTTTTGTACCAGGGAGCCCAGAACTGGACACAGCACTCCAGGTGAGGCCTGACCAGGGCAGAGTAGAGGGGAAGGATCAGCTCCTTCAACCTGCTGGCTGCACTCATCTTAATGTAGCCCAGGATCCTATTGGCCTTTTTGGCCACCAGGGCACACTGCTGGCTCATAGCCAACCTGTCCTCCACCAGGACCCCCAGGTCCTTCTCCACAGAGCTCCTCTCCAGCAGGTCATTTGATGACAAACAAGAGAATTTTCTAATCTCTACATATTCTTTCCCCACGTTGGCAACTCTTGAGGGCAAACAGGCCTTACAAGCAGGCTAGCAGTCAGCCTCACACGCAGCAAAAGCTAAGCAACAGCAACATAAGTCAGGTTAAGTTCTCAGCAGCTTTTACGGTGGGAGTTTTCAATGTAGGGTTTCTTGTTCTGGACCAAGTACAAAGCTGCACTTGTTTATCCTCTCTGCCATAGAGTGTGTGCTTAGCTGAAGCAGAACAATCAGCATGAGGAAACATCCCTAAATAAAATAATAAATGGGTTTCAATTTTTTATTATTCAAAAAAGGGGAGAAAAACAAACATGAAATTTCAGTGTACGCCCGAGATTTTTTTTCCAAGAACACTTGTATTTGTTATTAGATCAGTAAGTAAGCTTTGCTGGCCACTTCAAAGCTCTTTAATTTATCTGTGATCAATCTAGGGTAAGCTTGTAAGAAAATACTTTTTTTTTTCCATCTCTAAAAAGAGTAAGCAGGAAAACAAATATCCTAGACATCAAACTAATCAAATTTTACATGTTTTTGTGCTCTAGCAGCTCCTTAAAAGTGATTTTGGAGAACAAAGTGGTCTGCTTTAGAATTACTTACAATTAGAAATATTTGTATTTTTTTTCCTTTCAGGAAAGTCGTAATGCTTTATCCCAAACTCCCTCAGTCACTGAGGTTTTTTTGCAGTGATTTCCGTGTGCTTTGGAACAGGTCTCCGGTGTGTTCAGATATCAGCCAATCAAGAGGCTCTGAACTAACCCCCATGCTTCTTGCTAAATGGGTAGGAATGGGTTTGATTCTCACTGTGCTCTGAATATCCCGCACAGTGTTTAACACTGCAGATTTCTCCCTGTGCTAATAGATTATCTGCATGAAAACTAAAGGCAAAATATACTCCTGAATGAGTAGTGAAATCCAGGATACTACACTAAAGTAATAAAGTAACATATAATCTATGGTCTGAAAATATGACAAATAGATTAATTTTATTTTCTCTGGCCACGTTACTTCTGATTCTTAAACTTTTACCATATAAAAAGAGGGAACTAATTCTACATCCATTGGAAATAATGGGACTTGTGCTATTTAGTCCAAGCAGCAAAAGGCCCTAAATTCTTTTGATGTTGTTCAGAATTTGGGCTGTCAAAAATGGATTAACATTTAAGCAAAGTGCTTGGTAAACTGAATAGGTAATGTACAGCCATGTATCTGGAATTCATGGTATACTATGAACAAGAAGAACAAAATTGGGTTTCTATACAACAGGTTGATTTAATTAAGAGAAGGATGAGAAGTGACCTGATCAAGATTTGTTAACAGCTATTCAGGCAAGACTTTCTGAGACAGGTGGTTAGGCAAGGGAAGAACAGGAATCACTGGCTGAGAACTTGATCTGAACTCAATCTGATGATGATTTCAAAAGGGATGTGGGGGATTTGCATTCAAATAACATCTTTACAACAAGATTTTATTCACTGAACAGCAACTTGATGCAGAAATCTTTTTTTAAAATTGTGTTCTGTTTCATTAAGCAAGCATAATTATCAGACAACAATTCTGTTGTACCACTAAGTGTAATCTATTTCTCGTGGTGCAGTGCCTTTAAAGTTTTTGTACTGGAGTGTCCCTCAGTGCTAGGAACACTAAGTTCATTCTGGCATGGACGTCCTGAAACTACATGTGATGACCTTCACATTTCTTAATGACATATCAGAAGTAGGAAGCTGCTTATCTGTGGAAGATTCAGCTTCCTCCCACTTTTCCCCTGTTAATTAGGAATGCAATAGTGAAATTATGCATTTGTAGATTGTGATTCTTAAAACTACAGGGATGCCTCAGCAATCTGAAATGTTAGAACAACTTTCTTTCAAAACACCTGCTGCATTATTACTGGAAATAGTGTTTTCTACAGCATCTCACACCCTAATCACTTCCCATCTGAGGAATGTCTGACTATCACTGTTATTACTCAAAAGCTGTAAAGAGATTGAAGCACAGTGTGAAAACAAAACTTTTACAGATAGTTGGAACACTTCCATTTTCTGTTTGTTTGTTTGTCTTTTTTTTTTTCCCCAAGAGAAAGCAATTAAGCACTCTGGAGGAAAGAGGCTTTACTCATCATCCTTACCTGATGAGTCAGTATTTCTCTGAGGCATGTTGCACCAGTCCCCCTTAAAGAAAACATGCACCTCAGCCCTTAGATTTTATTCACTTGTTGTATTTGTAATGTTGCAAAATTGTGCTAGAGCAACAACTCAGCTGGAATGGATGAAAACAGCAGAAGTGGGTAGTTCAAACAGGCAGACTGTCCTGTAGGCTTTGCAGTTTGAAGCAGGCTTCAGTCCCAAACTCTAAATACTGGAGAAATTATCATTTTACTTTACATAAGTGATAGCAGAGGCCTTTGAGGTTTGTCTTATTTTTTACATCCACGCATTTTTCTAGTGAAGTACAGATCCAGCATTTTAAGCCTACTGACAATAAGCTTGTTTTTACCTTTCACAGAACTGATGCGTAATGCCTCCCGCATCTCCTGGGACTTGTTGATGCAGGTGGAAAACTACTGCTGGGGGCATTTCAGGAGAAAATGTCCAAGAACATACCGTCAGACTGTCATAGCTGGGGAAGACAACAGACTCTAATACCGCTGAATCCCAGCACACAATTCTGTACCTGAACAGTTACAGTCCAAAACTCTTCTATATGCCTAGTAGGAAAGACTTCCTTCATTTTAAAAATGTAAACCTTGTACATGTGGCTCATTTCTCCAGGTCAGTGAGTGACTTGCATATTCCATTCTGGAAAACAACCACCCTGCTCCTTCTTTTCCCACCTTATAAACTTGCCCTCCTGCCTCCCCCCATCCCACCATGTGAACAACAGCAACAAGGAAAGAAAACTGAAGCCTTGCAAAGAGGCAAAAAAATGTGCCACTACCACCAGAAGAATCTAGAGAAAGTCATATTGGATGTATTTTTTCCATTTCTGTATTTCTTCACAAAACAATGTATGTATATCAGCTCTTCAGCAACCTCTCTTTCCTTCTACATAAAGTAGAACATTTGTATGTAAAATGCCTATATATCTGGTAGGGCAATGCTTCCTGTAGCATCATCCAAGTCTTTGCCAGGAAGACTATTTATAAAATTCAACTTCTTAATTATGGATGACCATAAATAGCATTTTGGTATCCCACTTTATATAAGAAAACCCGAGTACTACTCAGGAAATATAAGAAGTTCTCCCAAGTAATTTTTTAAAAGGATAAAATAAAGCATTAACCTGCTGCCATTTGGCACTAGAACCGAGAGGACTCATACGCCCACAGCACCTGAAAGCCTGTGCCTCTTGTTTGAGAGTGGTGGCAGAGGTACATGGGCAGAAAGATTCCATCTGATGGCAAGACAAGGCTGACATCAGAAGACTTTCTTAGTACCATACTAGCAGAGGGCTGGGGGCAGCCTGAGTCTGGACTTCCGGCTTGCTGGGTTTGCTAGCTTCCATCACTCTTGACAGGAAAAGGAGAGTCTTTACAGTAAGTAATGAAGCATAACAATTGTTACAAAAACACCAGATACACTAAAAAACCACTTTTTTTAAGGAGCTTTGATATAATTTGGCCTATAGTGGAGCATGGGATTTGGGGCTGATAAGCAGCTTAGTGATGCACACAGGACAATGAGATGAGCTGCTTCTGAGATAGCACATCTCTGGTTTGTATAAAGCAACTGAATAGCAGTGATTAGGTCTAAATTTCTATAAAATTTAGGCTAAAATTCGTAATAAGTTTCATGTTTACAACAAAGTCAATCAAGTGGGTGAGGGGTTTCTTAGAATGATTCAATTTTCTTACCATTAGTACAAAGGTAAAATACTTTCCTGTAAAGACCATCATTATGCACACCCACATCCACCCTCCTGGTCAGACATTGTTTTCTTGCATCTTATTTCAGCTGTCCAGATAGAAGGGATATCATCTGCTCTACTTGCCTACATGTCTCCAAAGCAGAAGGCTAGGGAGGAGAGGGCACTTCTGGTGGGCGATTCTTCTCAGAAGATGGGACAAACAGCTCTCTGGAGGTGCCTATATTTCTGCCCAGGCTAATGAGGAGGTCTAAGAGTTTGGGAGGGACTGAATGCCTAAAAGGCAAATAGCTAAAGCCAAGTGAGACAAATCTCATGCTGCTCTAGACTGTTTCAGAGAACACCAATCTACTTCAGCAGCTTAAAGGATGTTTGGCTGGTGGATATTGAGGTAACTGATACTTTACTCTCACTCGCTCTGTGAATCCCAGCTTTCTGTCTGATCAGATATTCATGTGGAAGTCCTTTATTCTGCTGAACAGAATTACAGAATCACAGAATAGGTTAGGTGGGAAGAGACCTCAAAGTCCACCTAGTCCCACCCCCTGCCATGGGCATGGACACCCTCCGTTATTCCAAATTGCCCAAAGCCCCCTCCAACCTGGCCTTGGACACTGCCAGGGAGGGGGCAGACACAGCTTCTTTGGGCAATCTGTGCCAGGGTCTCACTGCCCTCAATACAAAACAATTCTTCTTAATACACAATCTAAATCTGCCCTCCTTCAGTTTAAAACTGTTTCACTCCTAGGGAAGGCAAATGAACACGGATTGGGTTTAATATTTCCCTTACTTAGCAGCACCTCCTCACAAGAAGTTTTCCAAAATCACATACCTTGTTTTTAGTCTGATGACATAAGTGATCCTAATGTCTAGGTGTTTGCAGAACATTAACTGCAATAAAAACCTGTGAGACTGTTGCATGAGAAAAGTTTCTCACCTTCTGAAATATTTTCAGAATAAAACTGCTGGAGTCAGTTACAATATTACCACTTTTTGCTTTGAAGGCTTTTTTTTTATTTGGCCTTTGGAACAAATATTTCACAGGATTATCTGCAGCTAAGGAACACAATGAAGAACTTGGAATATTCTCTATTTCTGCCCATAATTTGTTACTGTACATACAATTTCATTCTGTGCTGTTCTTTTCCTAAATTCTAAATTATTCCACCTCTACCAGTTGGCAACTGTTACTGTGCAGTAACATTTTTTTTTTCAGTAAAGAGGCATTTCTGAACGTGGTTATTCCTGTACCTTGTACCTCCAAATGTTTTCTTTTGTCTTATCGAAATTCCCACATTTTCAAATTTTCCCTGAGATTTGTGGGAGAAGTAATTGTAAACCATTTACCACAGTAATGTTGGGACTAATCAGGTCCTTAGGGATGGTGGACACAGATTTCTTTTTAAGTGGGACTGTAGTTTTTCCATAACCAGTTTTTACTCCATGTAAAGAGATTTTCAAATCTTATTGCTAATAACCCAAAAAATCCTAGGGAAAAAAAAAATATATATATAAATAAATATTTTCAACATAAGATAGCTGGTTTGAAAATCCCTGAAATGAGAAAACCAAGACACTGAACTCCCATTCAGTTTTAACAGGAAACAAATCATAACGAAGACCTCTTTTTAAAGTCCCAGTTCAAACCTCAAAGCCCCTGTGAGATAAATCATGCTGCTGCTATTTTGTAAACTACGAATTTGATGCAAAGAAAGGGTTATGCAACTTAGGAATCACAGAATCATAAAATCGTTTTGGTTGGAAGACTTTTAAAACCATCAAGTCCAACCATTAACCTAACACTGCCAAGTCCAACCACTAAACCATGTCCTAAAGCACCATGTCTGCATGTCTTTTAAAGGGATGGTGACTCAACCCCTTCCCTGTGCAGCCCGTTCCAGTTCTTTTGCTGGAGAAATTTTTCCCGATATCCAAACTAAACCTTGCCTGGCACAACTTGGGGCAATTTCCTCCCCTATCACTTGTTATGTAGGAGAAGAGTCCCACCTGGCTATAACCTCCTTTCAGGTGGTTGTACATAGTGATAATATATCCACTCAGCCCCCTTTTCTCCAGGATAAACAGCGCCAGTTCCCTCTGCCACTCCTCATAAAGCTTGTGTTCCAGAGACTTCACCAGCTTCATTGCCCATCTCCAGACAGCTCAAGAACTTCAATGTCTGTCTTGTAGCAAGGGACCCAAAATGGAACAAAGTATTCAAGTTAGGCCTCACCAGTGCTGGGTACATTGGGATGATCACTTCCCTAGTTTTGCTGGCCACAGTATTTGTTCAAGATACCGTTGAAGGCCCTCATGACTTCCCATAAGTTTAAGATTCAATTATGTCCTCATTCCCAAAAGCTGAAGGCCTTTCAGCAATACAACAAAACACTAGATCACACAAGAAAGGAAAAAGGGGGGGGAGGGAGGAGGGAGGGAACACAGCTGTACAGTAGATGGGATGTATAACAGTGGTCTGTATAACAGACCACTGTTATACATCCCATCTTCATTCACTGGCACCCTTAAAGCCATGACTTGGGAATGATATAGCTTGCCTTGCAACTGCTGACTTTCTGCTGACATGTGATGCTCTCATATACGGAGATTTCATGTGCTTGTGAAGCAAAATTAGTCTTTCATGATATAGAAACCTGTCCAGCAGAAAAAGATCAAGGGCTGTCCGTAAATCAAACGATCACAGAGCCCCAGTCTCCTCCCAGGGCTGATTTCAAGGCCCAGTTATAAGCACTAACAGTTCATTTTTCTGGCATTAGAGGTCAGTACAACATGTGTCTTTTGCCCCCTCCCCCTCTTTTTTTTTTTTTAATTTATCTTAACATTGCTCTTAAGTGTCCTTCTAATAATCAAATCTTGCTTATTTCTCCCCAACTGTCTCTCCCATATCTGACCTCTACAGTAATAACTAAAAAGCCATCAGTTTGTTGATCTTGCAGACACAATGTTTTGTCCACAGCAGCTGGTAAGAAGCACTCTTCTTCTGAAAACATGCAAGCAGAAAATAAACTCAAGAATGCTGATGCAAAAAATAACTTGTTTTGGCAAGTCGAAGTATTTTGTGTGTGTGTATCTGCAAGGTGTTGGTAGCAAAGCTAATTTCTACTTGATCCTAAATATTGTAGAAGAATAACCAAAACAAAACACAAAACCCCTCAAATACCACTGCTTGCCAAGTGGGGAAAAACCCTCAAAATACACTGGTCGAAGAAAAATATTTACTTCCAAGCATCTAGAATTATTATGGCCATTAGAGAACATTTAGGAAAACTCCTTTAAAAAAAACACCGAAGTGTTATTTTAATAACTTGAAACCAGAGCCAGAGCCAGTGCTGCTGATCCATGAAGTCTGTCTCTGTTTTCGCCCCTCCTAGCAGGCTGAATTAAGGACTGCCTGTACCATCCTAGCAGCTTGATCTCTTCAGTCCTCTCTGTGCCAGGAGAGTTCAAAATTCAACTTCAGAAATAAAAAACCTCACCAGAAAATGTAAAACCAAGACCAAAAGTTTGAGCTGGCCAAAGCATAATCCCTGGTCATGGTGAAAAAGGCTGGATTTCCACATTCTTGGCTACTTTGTATTTTATATTCTTGCCTTATTACAGAACCAGGAAAGCACTGTGGTTATTTTGGCCATCTGGACTCTTTGGAGGCCTGACGAAAAAGACCCAACTCTGTTTTTGTAATGGCTGTCAATTCCGTGGCTATTCACTGCAGAGGTTTATTGATAAACAGCACAGCTATGCAGATCAGACAGCTGTCCCAGCATACAAACTTACTTGCCATGTACACTTTCTCTTGAGAAAGACAGCAGAACTGTTGCTCTGGCCATATTCTCCTTGCACCCACCCTGCTGTAGAGCAAGCTGACTGATGTTTACAAAATGCCCTCTGCTTCCTTACAGAGAAACTCATACGAATTTTAAGGCTTATTAAACTCCCAAATATCTTCTTAATGCTTTCCCAGTCCAAGGACTGAGCATTTGTTGGCATTATCTACCACTGTAAACATTTTTAACCTCAGCATTTCTTCTTGATTAGAATGTGCATGTAAATGGGGCTCACAGAGTCCTCTGAGGAGCAAAACAATCTTGAAACTCAAGGTGGAGATTTGAACCAACAGCTAGCTTTCCTCTCAAAGCAGTATGACTGCAACGAAGTATTACGTGCCTCATGCAGAGACACTAATCCGTGCAATGTTGTGTTGGGCTCTGCCCATACCATCACACCAGCCTGTTGCAGTGCCAACGCAGACCTCCTTGCTGGGTGGTATAAATGTGCCTTTGAGTTCACTGCACAAATCACCAGGTAAGATGGCAGGGACAGATGCAAACAGACATCAAGTGTGAGAACTAGTGAAGTTTAAGGCCATGGGAGGTGATCTCATACATCGTATGAAAGGTGTCAGTTTGGCCAAAGGAAGGTCTGACTTGCAAAAAAGGGTCATAGTTTAGAGAGCCAGGGGAAAACACATGGCTCCAAGAGTTCTCCTGCTGACTCTAAGCAGGATAAACATTACTCTGGAACATGAACTGCCTACGTGGCTGTGGCGCTGACAGGTTACTTTTTTGAAGCTTTGGAAAACTAAGAATGTTGCTCTCCCTTCCTGTGAACTAAAAAGCAGCTTTTTCATTACATTTAAGTTCTCAGAAAAAAATTGATTCCGGTGGCAGAAATATGGTAGAAGGATAACAACTTGAAGTAGCACTTATTTACATCTGCTTCACTTGAATATTTTAAGCCTAAATCCATTTTGTTTAATTCAGTTTTGAACCCCAAATCGTGAGTCTTCTTGTAATTTGATTGGTGCTGATGTGGTAAATCACACCTATTATATACATGTCTCAAAANGAAAAAGTAGTGTCTTGACAGGGTTCTATTTTTTACAATTTACTTCCTCATCCAAAGTTACTCAGGAAACACTGTTGCATTAACTGTCAGTAGTGGAATTGGGGTTTACCATCCATTTGGTCACAGTTAAACAGAAAATAACACCCCAAAATTAAATGTAGTCATGAGATTTGAATCTGCATTTACTGAACAGTCTTACTGGCCTTTTTTTTGTCTCGGGACAATAAAGTGGAGGAGAGTGCAGGGTCCCAAACTCCCACCAGCAGTGCCCCATCCTCAAACAGAAAACTGTTAAGTCATGTGAACTTGGCTGTGTTTGAGCCAACGTGCTGTTAAGAAATAGCACGGCAGTAACAGCCCATATTGCTCCCAGGGCAGCAAGTACCTCTGCATGGTGCTTAGAAGGTGTTTAGATACACCAGTCAGGACAGCCCTGCTTCATGCTGAATGTGTGCTACATAAACAAACGTTTTACAGCTTGGAGTTTTAAGGACTGGCATTCATGTAACCAACTGCATAGGAAGTCACACATAAATAAAACCCCAACAAACAACCAAATTTTTCTGGGCTTTGCCTCTTATTTGAGTTATACTTGGGCAGAAAGATGAACAGATTAAGCTTTTTTAATACTTGGCTCACAGTTTCTCACTGTGTACCACATTAGAGCTCCCACTATGTATTTACAGGTGTGTAGTACGGTTAGAAAAGTTACGATGACTGGGACCCTTCCCCTGCAGAGGATATTATCACATTGTGTATGACCTCTGTGGAACGACCTGCTGTGGAATCTAACTGGAACTAATGAGTTACAAAAGTAGGTCAGAAAAGAGTTAGGCATGGATGAGGAGACATCCCACAGAAGAGTTGGACATCTGGATGCATATAATTGGAAAAGTAAGAACTCTGCTCATCAACAATCACCAACTGGGTTTGCATGAAATTTGATTGCTACTTTACTAGCTGTGATGCACAAGGCACCACTTGTCTTAAAATACTTCTGTAGATGGAGTTGTGCTTATAAAATTTCTTCCAATGGTAAAGAGTGAAGAACAGGCATTTTTCTTGCTTAAAACCTTTTGATAAGGTGCAGCACTATCAACTCAGGTATGCTTTCTATAAATAGAGGTAGAGGTTAAAAAAACCCAAACAAACAAACAAACAAAAAAAACCCCAACCAACCAACCAAAAAAAAACCAAAAAAAAACCCAAAAAACAACCCAAAACCAGAACAAAACAACAAACCCAAAACCCTTCTAGAAGCTGCTTGGGGGAATGTTATTATGATTAGAAGGCTGGATTCGCTGCACAAAACAGCTATTTTCTAGTGATAAAGCATAAAGGTTAAACAACTGAGGACAAGGCTGCCAGATGTAAAATGGAAAGTTTCCAATTTAGGAGCAGCAGAGGAAGAACATGAATTAATATGCAAAGACGAAATTAGCAGTAGAAAAATCCTCCAAGCCAAACCAAATGCCATTGAAAATAAACTCAGGAACTCTCCTCCTTCTCTTCTGCTCCCTGCATTCCAGTGAGGATTGAATTTAGAATAACCATGGGGAATTTTACAGAAATCTTAACTAAAGTGCTGAACAAAAGCTATGAAAGGTAGAGACTCTGTATGTGCTTAAAAGACACTATTTCTGTCTTCATCATGCTAGATTTTTCTTCAGTACTTCTGTCTGAAAAAGGAACAAATATTTTGGAGTTGAGTTTTCTCATAAGTTCTCATAAGTTTTATCTTCAATAAGATTAGTAATGCTCAGACTGATTCTTTAACAGTTTTGAAATGAGTAATAACATAATTTCTAGATGGCTTGTTAAGTGGAAGAAAAAAAACAAACACACATGCAAAAACCCCACCAAAAAAACTTCACATCAAGAACCAAACACTTGGCAAATACACAAAATCCACTGGCTGTTTACTTTCATCCTAGACTACATTTCAGTGCTAGCTTTGTTAGCTCAACATATAGAAACACTGCTCAGCATATAGCAGCAATACACTGTCAGGATAGGGATCCTTTGCTGTAATATTGTTTGATAGACAGGTCTCACAGGTTTTACACACGTTTTTCTGTCATGAGCTGGTAGATGTCTCACTCCAGCAAGAAAAGCTGTTTCTCTGCTAAGAAGTTTATTATATAACATGGCAGATCTTAACAAAATGACTCTACTGTGGTATTCCTCAAGTTGAAGGGGTATCGTGGTTGTTCCGGATTTAAATTGGATTCCTGGAAAATGGGTGCAGTAGATTAAACATCAGCACCACTAGACTGCTGGTTGGCTCAGCTGTGGTTCAGCTTTTCTGTCGAACTTGCACTTTGGAAATCTCCCATAGGATCTGACAGAAATAGGAGCTCCCACACACAGCTATGATCCTGTCACAAAAAGCAGACAGTCATGGGGAACTGCACTGAAAATAAATGAGGCACATATGTAAGAAAAACTCAACAGGAGACAGTATATTTGAACCTGAACAATCAGAAAGAGAAGTGTCAAATGCTGCAATCAGATGAACAGAATTGTGGACTTCCAAGACAGCACACAGTGGCATGACATCTTATGGTGCTGCATCTCTTTCTTACACGCCTACATGGTACATCTGCATTTGCCTGTGCTCCCCATATGGGCAGGCACTAAAATGTCAACAAAGAAATTGGCAACCAAGAGTAAATCAGAAATATTATAAATTAGCAGAATAATTTCACAATAGTTGCCTCTGATTCAATCCCTGACCACCTACAATATCTCTTGCAGGTTTTAACATCTTATTCTACTGAACATTAAAAATAAGCCTGATAGCAATATCTGGAATTTGTGAGACACCTGACAATGAAGCTCCACTTCCACTCTTGTAACAGCCATGATTATGTGAAACACACAACTGTCCTCTACATTTTAAGGAACTTAGCCTGAAAAGTGGTTTTAGTTGACCTAGTGTTTAGGTATGTTCAGGAAGAGCAAAAGCTGAAACGTCCTAACTTATACTTCAACACTCCTCCCCAAAAGCTGCATCTGAGGTTGTAGAGCAAATAATATCTCAAAATACCAAGATTCCTCACATTATGGGGGCAGCCTGAAAAACTCCACAGAAAGGCAAATGTAATCAGTTATTTGAAGAGGAAAATTATTTATTGATAACAAATCATCTCTTACATTGTTTCTCAGCACTGAGATAAATGATAAAAATAATTTTGCGAGTATGAACAAGTTAATGGCTAAAGCTGCAGGCAGAATATGGCAGATGAAACAGTGGATACTGGGTTATCCCCTTCACCTAACAGGTGAACATACTTATATCTGTGATTCTCAAAGCACAGGACTTAAATAAATCATTGAATACATTGAGCAGAACAGGCTACTCTTCCCTAATATGGAGCTAATATTCCCTAATATTCCCTCCCACTAATATGGAGCATTAACAGGAGTTAAGATCTATCCTCTCTGAGTTACCAGCAGGATTTATCTTACCAGAGCTTAGCTGGAATAGCAAGTCATCTAGTTCTACTCCACCTGTATCATCACTGGAGAGAGATAGTCACCTCTTGATTCAAAATGACCTAAGGTTAATTGTCTCAAATAAACTGGAAGAATTTCCCTTCCCTGCCACCCCCCCGCCAACAAAAAAAAAAAAAAAAATTAATGCTCTCCACTGATTGTGGCAGACCTATAGACAACTTGATCAGACTGGACACATACTTTTTAGCTAAAAGCAATGTGAAATAAATCTCACCTCATGTCCCAGAAAAGACTTGATAAACTCCTTCAGGAAATAGGCTTGTCAGGTCAGAGAGAACCTAATTAGCACTTGAGAGGGCTTCCTGCCAGCCAGCTGCTATCAGTGATTCTCTACTGTTCACAGGGAAGACAAATAATGCCATATGCAGAAGACTTAAGACACAAATCAACCTGTCTATCAGGAGATTGGCACCGCTATCCAAGCATCTTTGATAAAATATGAACATATGATAGTGAAGGAAGGAAGTAAGCTCTAAGTGCTCTCAAGTGTGCAGATAATAACAATTCATATCTTTATTCTGGCAAATCATCTAAGGTCAATCATTTTGCTTCTCAGGTTTGTAGGTGTAAAACAAAGAGGGAAGTATAGCAAGGGAATGAGAATACGGAATTCTGAAAAGGGTGAAATTAAAGAAAGCATCTGATCCTCCAAATATAAGTATGGGCCCCCACAAAAATACTGCACTACAACTGCAAGATCAGACTTAGGTGGATTAGATTCCTTATAATCTACTTTTGCTCAAAACAGATTACATTTTTCTGATGCACTTAACTGAACTTCCTGCATCTTCAAAGGTTTGACTGCCAAATCTGCCTGATTTTGTCCACTGGTGTTCCTTCTGAGGCATCTTATTCCACATTTGGATTTTGAGATATCTTGAACATGCTCACAGCTGTATTTAGGTGACACTGTTCAGCATTCTGTGTGCTGGCCTCAACATTTGGGGAGATTTCACAACTTGCCTAACAACTTTTTAGCAAACAAACAGAATCAGCTAAGAGCCAAAATGGACACATTCAGGATGTTCCTGGAAGGCAGGAAGGTGAACAGATAAGGGCAAGCATACAGGTATACAGCTGTGCAACCTAGAAAAAAGATAGCAGGCATAAGATAACATACAAAGGTAAAGAACTATACCTACAAATGCTGTCACTTCATAATGGAATTTCTCTTTAAAAAGCCAAAACTAAAACTTCCATCTAGACTACAGACATACCAAATCCTCTGCAGTAGTGTTCACACCCTCAGTGTTAATATAATAGCAGAGATATATCAGAACTGGAGTGCAGTTGTCAGTCAAACATTTAAACTCTTCCTTGAAGTAGGTCAGTATTTCCAAGCAACCAGAACATAAAAACAAAACAAGTGACCTCCATACCTATTATAACAAATCTCCAGCAGAGTCTGGGTTTATGAAATGACTGGGCATGATGCAAATGTTGGCCGCTGCACTGGAAAGACTAGCCTATTTGTCAGTCTAGAGAAACTGTGATCAGACAAGAATAAAATTGTAATAAAGCATCAGAGGAGATGGCAGATGTTTCCCACCCCTGAAATGCATGCCTTGACAGTTCAAGGCTGTCTTTTGACAAGATGGCCTTAGGGATAGAGGCTGACCATGGCAGAGATTGTCACCTGCAACAGAATAAAACACTGCTCCTCTTGGAGCAAAGAACTAGGTGGCAGTTTGCCAGCTCCAGCTCCTAAGGGTGAGAGATTCTCAGTAGTCCCAGGGAGAGAACACCCTTGTGGCTGGGGGCTAGAAGCTTTCTATGGACAGGCTGTGCAGCTGTGTATCCTAGAAACAGCAAAAGAGAGAAAGCTGTTCCTCCCTGCTCATGCCTTGCACGCTCTTCCTTTGAACCTCCCTCATTCCAATTCCTGGACACACGGCAAAGATTAAACCAACTCGTTCAGAGATTTGCAGATCATCTTCCTCAAACTAAATCCAAGGCTCGCTTTATCAAATCCTTCAGAATCAAAGTTATATTTGTAAAGGTTCATTTCCTCAGCTGATATGGGGCCACTCAAGCTCCTGGGACAGGATGTCAAGAGTTGCACCCTTTGCAACTCTTCTCCCCACATAACCACAAGCACGCACCTAGGAAGAAACCATAAGCCTGTGTCTTTCATGCATTTGTGTTGCATCTGTATCTTGTGTGTGAGTCAACTTTTGTGCTTGACACGCATCAGAGGAAGCTGCTGCCCATACCTAGGCAAATTTATCAATAAGAGGTCAGTGCCCTGGCTTTTAGCATCAGCTTGGCTCCTTACTTCATGATAATGCAATTCCCTGAAACGCACTCTCCCCAGCCCAGTGCATGGAGACTCCCACTGCCCTGCTTCCACAACCCAGTGAGACAAGGTCAGGCAGTGTGTATTGCTGCAGAGCAGCAGCAGGGTTTGGACTGTGTTTCTGCTGTGGATCTCTTCTGGGTACAAACTTGACTGGCCACTAACACAGCTGCATTAGTGCCAACTACCAAGTGAAAACAGCGAGACTGAAAGGTAAGCCGGGAAAGCTGGTTTGCCTGCCCAGCTATGTGAAATGAAACAAATTGTTCTGCTTTTCATGTACTTAATTGCTCCCAATATATGTGGTTGCTAAAACTGAGACTGCACAGCGTAAATCCTGCAAATTGAGCATAACCCTGACGCTGTACACTTGGCTTGCCAGCTGCATTGCCCTTACTGTGTTATTTACACAAAAGCTCCACTTACCCGCAAAGCCTAGAGGTGCAGTGGGAGTGGGGAGGCACCTCTGCTACTGGGCAGAGCAACTGCCTGCAGATGAGGAGCGCACTGAATACATGGCCAACGGAGATCTGGCACTCGGGCTTCTCCTGCTGCTGCATCAAGGTGGGCTGCCTGGCCATCTATAAGGGTTGTGTAAGCCTGAATAAATAATCTGAGTAGGTCCTGTCCAGTGGCAGGGAGCCTCCTTCTTTCTCTATTTTCATCTTCCTTATCAGTCAACATTCGTCAGAACGAGAAGGAAAACCCACAGTAAGCTCTTTAAATCTTCTTCATTCCCTGGATTCCTCCAACATTCCCATAGTAAAATTAAAACAGAAGGAGATTGAGCCCACTACTCTAGTACTTCTGTAGCACTGGTCTGTTGTGGGGAGGAATGCCCTGGCTAAGTTATACCATGCTAGCTAATAAGTAATAATAGAATCATAGCATCATAGAATCACAGACTGTTTTGAATTGGAAGGGACTCCAAAGACCATCCAGTTCCAGCCTCCCTGTCATGGCCCACTAGACCAGGTTACCCAAAGCCCCATCCAACCTGGCCTTGAACACTGCCAGGGAGGGGGCTGACACAGCTTCTCTGAGCAACCTGTTCCAGGGCCTCACCACCCTCACACGGAAGAATGTTTTGCTTATATCTAATCTATATCTCTCCTCTTTCC
The DNA here is from genome assembly GCA_013399135.1 of Heliornis fulica. Lineage (NCBI taxonomy): Eukaryota > Metazoa > Chordata > Aves > Gruiformes > Heliornithidae > Heliornis > Heliornis fulica. The sequence goes on from VXBZ01012348.1 coordinate 373,293, forward strand.
ATTTAAAGCCATTACCCCTTGTCCTATCACTGCACACCCTGGTAAACAGTCCCCTTCCTGTAGGCTCCTTTTAGGTTCTGGCAGATTGCAATAAGGTCTCCCTGGAGACTTGACTTCTCCAGACTGAAACAGCACAGGTCTCACAGTGTGTCCCTGAAGAGGCCAACGTCTGTTCTCATGAAGTCCAGGGCAGTGAGCCTGCTGTGTACCCTCCTCACTGCCCTAAGGATCTTGAACTTCACCATTTCATGGTCACTGCAGCCAAGGCTCCCCCTGACCTTCACATCTTCTCCCAACTCCTTGTTGTTGGTATAAACACACTCCAACATGGCACCTTTCGTTGTTGGTTCCTCTACCACTTGGAGAAGGAAATTAACAGCCATGCATTCCAGTAATTTCCTGGATTGCTTTTGCCCTGGCATACTGTCCCTCCAATAGATACTGCAGTGAATGAAGTCCCCTAAGAGGGCCAAGGCTTGTGAATGTGAGGCTGCTCCTATCTATCTACAGAGGGCCTCATCTACACAGTCTCCCTGGTCAGGTAGCCTGTAGCAGATCCCTGCTATAGTGTAACCTGTCCCTGTCATCACTTTAATCCTGGCCCATAACCTCTGGATCAGCTCCTCATCCATCCCCAGGTAGAGCTCCATGCACTCCAGATAGTCATTGACATAAAGGGCAACACCTCTTCTTCATCTGCCCCATCTGTCTTTCCTAAAGAGCCTGTGACCTTCCATTCCAACAGTCCAGTTATAGGAGCTATCCCACCATGGCTCTGGGATGCTAATAAGATCATAGCCCTGCAGGTATGCGCAAGTCTCTAACTCCTCTTGCTTATTACCCATGCCACATACATTTGCATAGAGACATTTCAGTATGGCCCCAGTGAAGGTGAGTGACTGACTATGGAGTGATTGGAATTCCTCTGATGTACTTAAGCAAGGTTTTTCTGTTGGCTCCTATTACTTCAGGAGCCCCTGGCTCATCTCTGCTAGACTTCAAGTGTGCTGCAGTATGTCCAGCATGTCTCTGTGCAACAGGCTGAGGGTCCTTTCTGGCACTCCGTTCCTCCAACCCTGGCATGCCATCCCACAACTTGCTGCAGGCAAGCCTGACATCATGCTCTTCCCTCTTCAAGCCTCGCTGAAAGCTCTTTCAATGAGCCCCACTAGCTCCTGGACAAAGTTCCTTTTCCCCCTTTGTGATAGGTCAATCCCATCCAAATTCATCAAGCCTGGTGCTGTGCAGGCCATCCCATTGTAAAAAAAAGCCAAAACTGTGATGGTGACACCAGCCACGAAGCCAAGTGCTAATGGACTGTCTGTCTGATTTTCCCAACATCACTGTCCGCAAATGAAAGGAGGGAGGAAAAAATAACCTGCACTCCATATTCCCTCAGTAACCATCCCAAGACCCTGAAGTCTTTTTTAGTAACCTTTGCACTTTGCATTGTGGCTTCATCATCACCCACACGCAGGAGCAATAGTGGGTAGCAGTCAGAGTTGTAAATGGCTGGAGAGTTTCTTAGTAACACCTTTATTGTGGGCTCCAGCGAGGCACCAGACTCCCCTAAGAGCAGGGGCTGCTCCGCATATCAGATCTTCTCTTTCCCCTCAGAAGGCAGTCGCCTACAACTACAGCCCATCTCTTCGTGCAGATGATATGGGGTGATGGGGCAGCAGGGGTGGCCCATGACACTTTTCTGGCCTTCATGATACCTGTGGTGTAGTTCAACTGTCATCCATGACCTCCTTTAACTGGGGTACCACAGCCAGAGCCTCACACCTGTTGTCTAGAGGCACCTGGGAAGGCAGGATGAGCAAGGAAGAGGTTCACCTGCCACCCCAAGTGTGGACTTGCTTCCATTTACTCCTCCACTTTAAACTATGGCCTTTAACATGGCAGGGAGGAAAACAGGATCCCCTTCATCTTGTGTTTTCTCTGGTGTCTGATTCTGCTTCAGGGAGAGAAAGCCTGGCTACACCAGTCTACCTCTTTCTCAGCCTCCCTGATGCTCCTTAACCTTTCTTCTTCCTTTTACAGCTCTTCCACCAGGCTGAGCAGATCGTCCCCCTGGTCACACTTGGAATTAGAATCCCAGAATTTCCTGAGTTGGAAGGGACCCATAAGGATCACTGAGTCCAACTCCTGGCTCCACACAGGGCCAGCCAAGTCAGAGCATGTTACTGAGTGCATCGTCCAGATGCTTCTTGACCTCAGCCAAGCTCAGTGCTGTGACCACTTCCCTGGGGAGCCTGTGCCAGTGTCCGACCACCCCCTCAGTGAAGAGCCTCTTCCTGACATCTAGCCTAAACCTCCCGTCGCAGCTTCATGTCATTAACACAGCCATGTGCACCACTGCCATCCATTGCCAGCGACAGGCTCTGGCATGCCCTGCAGGCTGAGACCTGGGCAGCTGCAGCAGCTCTTGTGTGGGTTACCACATCTATTATGGCAAGTGCAGAGGTCAGAGCTTTCTGCTGGATAGGTATCATGGCTAAGCACCTTCTGAGGGGGTAACAGCCACCAAAAGAGCTCACCTCCTCAGATGGCAGGTTGACTAGGCCATTCCTGCATGCTGTTTCATGAGAAGTGCCAAGCCGAGCAAGCCCTGGCTCATGTGTCTGTGCTGTCTGCCTGCTCTGCTCACAGTGCTCCAGCCAGGTTTCTTCTGCTCCCCCAGCACTTCCCTGCCTCAGGAAAGACAGAAGAACCCCTTGTGCACTGAGATCTGCTGCTTCACTGCAGGTCAGACTGGCACTGGAGCAGCTCCCCTTGGTGACTGTTCCACAGAACATTAATGTACAGCATGGTTGTCAGGGTTTTCATTTGTGGTTTTCAGTCTTGCTGCCTAGATAACACATGGAGGGTGAAATCTGGAATCACACTATCAGTCAGAGTTGAGTAATACATGCTACTCTTTCCTGTTGTACAGTTTCTTTTGAAATGTACTCTCGGAGAATCAAGTAATCTCTTCTTTTGTCCACCTCTACCAGTAATCACAGTTTCGAGGCAACAGCAACACATGAGAGCATGTAGATCTGCATTCAAGGTGGCCACCTATGCTTCTGGGCTGTGGCATGCTTAGCACAAGCAATCTCTCTAGAGTGCAGTATGCACCTGCAAAAATTAATGTGGGGACATTGCTAGGTCTTTCAGTGGTGATTAACAGTATCTTCTTTGGCAGCTAGCCAGAGGCATGTGAAACAGCCTACAACTGCTCTCATGACATCCTATACAAATGAAAGAGGTTAGTAATAAGAGGCAAGCATTTTTCTTTTCCAGTAGTGAAGCTCAGGCACTTAGAAAATTTGCCCCATGCTGAATAGCATGCATATAGTTGGACAGAGGGATGGGTTGTCCTGTTCATTGCAGCTGTCTACATCTCAGAAGATTAGTATCCTCTGCTACTAGGATAAACTCCACTACTGAATGAAATTGCTTCCCATCAGCCTAACAGAAGAGCCTCTGCTACAGCTCCCTGTGAATTTTACTCACTGTCAGCTTGGCCCAAACTGAAGTGAAGGACAAAGACACAGTAACATGACAGAGACGCAGGTCTCTGAAACCCAAGGTGGCAGCACTGACTTCAGCACATTCAGACTGCTACTTTTTACTGTTATCTTTCTGGGCACCAAACTCACAGAGGAAACTGAGTAACCCCAGGTAGTTTCCTTTTGAGTCACATACAGTGACATTTGTGTTCTGGAGGGGATGAGACAAACTTATTTCTTCTGGTGAAAATGTCTTAGTCTGCCAGCATGGTTTGGGACAAGAAAATCTTATGGTCTATTTGGATAGCAGTGGGAGGCAATCACAACCCAGCTCCACAAAGACTGGTTGTTGCCAACAAAATAAGGCACCGAAGAAGTGTAGTGGCTGCAGTGCAAGTAATAATGTGGCTATTTTAGAGGCCATGAGCGGGATATGCTGTGCCCTTGAGAGGAGTTGGTAATGCTAATGTATCTTTTTTCCTCCAAGGCTGGAATTGCTTTCTTTGATAGGTTGACAGAGGATAGGAAGAAGGGAGCATATTTTCAAAAGTGTATGGAACATGTGGCTCACATCAAACTCTTCTCTCTCCTCCTCCTCCTGAGTTTTGCAAAAAGAAATTAACATTTAATGTAAACCAGCACACATTGATGGCTGCCTGAGTGCTCCATTAAACATTTTCCACACCTCAGGCGAGACAAATATCTGGTCATAAATTCCAATTTGTCATGGATTTTCTAAGTCACAGGTTGACAGAAGCAGCAGTTATCACTATCTGATCAGTATGCAGAGCCCATTACACTCTTTAGCAATACTTTTCAATGGACAGAACAAGAATTATATAGTAGATTTAAAAAGCAAAGCCCTTTGTATTTGAACATAAGGCTCCTAGAAAAATGTTAGCAGAGATTATTTCACCAACACAGCACTGAGTCAGTAACAAAATGTAATTCCCTGTTGGACAAGTGCCATTATTTGTTGTGATTAGTGTTGTGTAATAGTGTTATCACTATTCATCTTCTATTTACATACCATGTATGTATACTGTGCTTTGTAAGAGACACCTAAAACAAAGCCCCTGCTTAGAAGAGTTTTAACACTTCTGCTCCACAAACAAATTTAGTTCTAGCAAATATTTAACAGTGGCAGCAATGTGTGCATCCTGGAATTATCTGTAGCAAGCATTTAACATGTGCAATCCGAAACCACAGCCAGAGCTGTCCACTGGAGGACAGTAAATGGAAAAAAAAAATCACCCTCCCACCCTCTAAGTCCAATATAATAACTCAGAAAAGTAGCTAGCAAAACAAGATTTCATTGTTAAGATTGCAATTTTGTAATCTCCAGCCTTCAAACTCCATCTCTGGGTGACAGAAATGAGGAAGAGGGACAAGGGAACAAGGAGAGGAGACTAAGATTATCATAGATTTTCAAAGGTTATGCACACAAAACAATTTTCTGCAGGCAGAGCTCTAATGCCTTTGTAACTTCTCTCGATTTAAACCAACTAAGAGTACTGGCCATGATCCAGCATTCCTAACTTAAGCACCTGCACTGAATGTAAATTCTAGGTGACCTGTGAAACTCTCCTCCTAAGGTACGTGCCTAATTTCCTCTGCATTACCAAACAAGAGAGGTGTCCTTAAAGGCCTCCAGAGAGAGGTCCTATTTACTTCTCTTTGCCTGGAAACCTGCCCTCTTTACTGATCAAGGCCCTCACTGCTCTTACAGGTAAACCTGCAAACTCCATCATGGAGCAACACAAATCTGCAACACTCCAGCGTGTTTCATTCCTTGACATGTGCTGCCAATTCAAACTCAACAGCTTCTTTCAATTTATCCAAAGAATTGGGGTTTTTTCCCCTTTCCACCAACTGACTCTGGAAAGCAGTATCTTTCCAGGGACCCTCAGAACATCCGCAATTTCTAAACAAAAGCAGTCTTCTTTTTGCAAACACAAGCTGCATCTCTCTTCAGCTTTTTACTTTAGGTTGCATCATCCTTTGCTGTTCTGTCGTCCAACAAGTGTTGCCAACTCTTAGCCACGGAGTCACTGATCCAGCAGTGGCTGTGTGACAATGGGTCATCTGAGTCCACACCGCTGGGCAGGCGGGAGGAAGAGGCCTAGTTTGCGCACCAGCTGTCAAGCAGTCGGTGTCGCATGAGGACAGTATTTTCCCCCACGCCAGATTACTGACATGTCTCACAGTGGACACTGCTTGATTACTGACATGTCTCACAGTGGACACTGCTTGCATACTTTTGACCCTCCCCCTGAGGAGATAGTTGGAGTAGCAGTAGGATCTTCTGACCCCTGCTTTCCCTCTGTCCTGTAGATCTTGCATCATTGTGGCTTGTATCTAACAGGGGACAGGTACTTCAACAGTCCAGAAGGCAGTACAGAGGATATATGACACAACACAGAGGATCTGATTTGAATCTTTACTTGTCACTGAATAGCATGTAACGTGCGATAAAGGGGTTTTCTCTGCAACTGTAAAGCAAAAGTGCCTGTCTCATGTTGCTGACTGTTGTAATTCACTGCCATATGCTGCAGTCTGTGTTTGAACACTGCAGTTCGCATTTTAGGTCGTTCATCACAGGACTCTCCTGGCACTAGGACACATCCCATCTCGCTGGAGGCCTCTTTCAGAGCTACAGAGCACTGCTCAGCAAGGGAAGCGCCGCTGCTCTCTGGCAGCCCTAGGGGAACACATGGCTGTAGCTATGTTTGCTAACCTGCTCTACCTACAGTAGCTTCTCTGTTGAGGACAGAATTTGCATCAAAGTTTGTCTCCATGACACCACAAGGAAGTGGGAGAGCGGAGAAGACAGAAAGACAGTCTCATTTGGTCAAAAGGTGGTAAAACTGATAAAGTCATCAGTGTAAAACGGATGCGGGGAGAGAAGCTGTTGATTATTACTTCCTTATATGACATTATTGCTTTAACATCTTTCCAGAAACTGAATCTAAGGAAACAAAGTAAAAGACACATCCAATCACTTGTGTTTCTCCTGCCATGACACCTTTCTGAGAAAACAGCTTTTCTGAACTCACACCCAGTGACTTTCATGATCTCAATACAAAACTCTCAATCTTGGTTCTCTGTCACTCAAGTTAGTGAGAATCTCAGTCCTTATCTCCAAAAATAGCAAGTTTCTAGTCCCATCTCACTCATCGTGCTGGGGGATATTAAAAAATGGTGACTCAGTAAAGTTTAAAAAAAGGCTAAAAAAGAAGAAATATTGAAAAGACTAAAAACATATAAGCAAAATATTTTAGCCTCCTGTTTCTTTTCTCCTTTCTATGGGGAGTTTTTCCTAGGGACTGATGGAATGTAGAAACAGGTGAGCTGCTACCAGAGACTGGGCTTCTCTAGAGGGCTCTAAGGACACACCACTCAGCTCTGCTCCGAGCCACAAAGCTCTAACACAACAGGTGTCTGAGCTCCTAAACTTCCATGTTTGCTGCCCAACAGGGATTAGGCTGACACACGCCTCTGAGGCAAATGCAAAGGCAAACTACTTCCAAATGAATCTGTGTAAATGTCACTCAACAGTAATCCAAACTCTGCAGGAAAAGGAACAATTCCAACTTTTACTCTGGTACAGTAGGAGCAGAGCAGAGGGTAAGTGCACCTTGCTGGGACTCCCAAAAGAGCATAAAGGATATCAACGCCAAAGGTACGCTTTTATCTCATAGTCATGTCCACTTTTTTGGCAGCAGAGATGGATGTGGAAAAATGCTGGGGAGAGAAACATTCCAGAATTAATATCCCAGTATCGGTATTTGTTAATATTTTGAACAGGTTGTGCAATAGGTACTTTTTCTTTCTTTTCAACAAAGGAGAAACGAGAGATTATTTCTAAACTGATTTTGTTTCCTAAACGCTTGATTAACTGTTCTTATTAGTACTATCTTACTTAACAGTAAGAATAGCCCCTTACTAGCCCTTCTACCACCTAGCTCCCTCAATGACAGATGTGTTTAAAGGTAAGGACTACTACAGGCAAGTAAGACATGAGATACTTCGGACAGCAATGCCTACGTGTGTGATTCGGCTAGGTTATTTTCAATTTAGCTTACAGGAATAAGACCACTGTACTTGCATTCCCAGCATGCACATCTGTGGTGGGGGAATATCCCACGGTGAGATTTCTTGTGCGATAGGAAGTAACAAGCTCAGTCTGTTGATGTTGAAATGCAGACTATACTAAGTTATTTTCAGCAATTTTCAATTTTTCTTTCATTTTATTTTTATTAACATGCCTTTCTTGCAATAGGAGAGTTGCTCTCCACCTCGGTGCTTACATCAGCCTAAAGGACCCCTCCCAGACAGCCTGTTGAATCAGAGTGTAAGCTTTTAGCACGTGTTTCGTTTCTGTTAAGATGCATAATCATGGGGAAGAGAACTGAAATCTGCTCCCTTGGAACATCCGTTCTTCTCTTAGTCTCCACAAAACCTTAGCCTTAGGTACTACAAGATGACTATCTGGCACTCAGAGAAAAGCAAAACAAAAAATCTGTAAAGCTGGATTCAGAGCACATAAATGTTAGCGCAAAAGTAATTTCAGTCTGATTTATGGATACCAAGGCTGTGGTCTAAATGCATAGCCGAGATGATCTAGAAAAAAAAAATCTCTAGTAGAAAAATTACCTAATGCTCCATCCACAAGCTTTGGGAAACAGTGAAGTCACAAGGAGTGATGACACTTGAGACAATAAATAAAAAGCATTCACTTAAAAGTAAACATTCAGTGGAAAGACTACCTCATTCTTCAGAAAAGCAAATATAGCTCAGGCTTGCTAATTCGAATGTCAGGAAACCTCAGAGCCCTAACTCAAGTGCAGAAGCCTCTGGCCTCTATCCTTCCTTTGTTCAGTGAAGATTTAACAGAAGATTACTTGAGTGAGGTCTCCTATTGCTAGAAACAAATTAATGGCTGAAACTATATGCTGGTATAATTGACCGCTCACACTGGGAAGCATTCACACAGAGGCTTGCAAATCAAACACTGCTTGCGACGCTTACATTCACTCTCCAAGCACTGTCCCTCCTTTAAAATATAAAACACTAACAAACCCAGAGCATATGTATGAACCTATATAAATGTTGCTTACTCATAAATTGATGATTTACTGTGGGACCCCACTGATCAGAATGGATTCACTTTCACATGAAGGTACAGGACTGTAGGAACACCCGCAGTTCTGAGTAAAGAAATGTGACTCCAGCTCCAAGGGTAACTGGGAGTTTCTTCGCACTTGGGGTGGAAAGGAGAACCCTCCACAAAGGACGTGCTTGCCACCCAGCTTCCACACCTTGGCTCGCCCAAGCCCCCACCACTGGCTGCCACCGCAGCACTCCCCATCCCCGGCGCCCACCCTCACCTGCTATACACCAGGCACTCCATGTGGTTGATCTCCTTGTCGGAGCGGTAGCGGCTGTAATCCTCCCAAAGGTCCTTGATGGCCGTGACCGCCAAGATGAAGAGGACGGGGGCCAAGGCCAGCTCTGGCTGGAAGGCATTGACGGCCGGCATGAAGTTGAGCAGCGCGATGAACACAAAGTAGACATTGGCCAGGCGGTGGAACTGCTCAAAGAGGTTCTTGGGCAGGAAGGAGAGCGCCGTGTACTTGGTGGTCTTGAGGCGGTTGCTAGACAGAACCACCTTGTTGGACTTCTCCACCTCGGCCTCTGGTAACAACAAGTTGGAGCGCACCAGCCGCGTCTTGCTCTCCTTCTTCCTCCGCCTCCTCTTCCTCTGCCTCTCCTTCCCCTCCGGCAGCACCTGGGGCGCTCCCTCTCCCCCTGCCGTGCCCTGGGACATCGCTGCCGCCCTCCCAGCCGCCCTCACCCGAGCAGCTCCCACCGCCAGGCACGGCCCTAAGTTATCATCCTCCGCCGCCCGCCACGGCTCTCCTCTCCTCTTCCCCTCC
>VXBZ01012348.1:382867-464492 GCA_013399135.1 Heliornis fulica
CCGCTGGTGACATTTTACCGCCCGCCTTGATTTTCCGCTACAGGCCGGGAGGAGGATGAGGGGCTTTGGGCGGAGAAAGGAAAACATCCCAGGGAAGCTTTCGCAGCCCCGCACCGGCCTTTATCCGAGGTCCCGCGGCCGGCGGGAGTTTGTATCGACCGACTCATTCCAGCGCCCCGCGCTTTCGGACTGAAACCCAGTGCCACGGTCGCAGCCGCCTCCTCCCTTACGGCGGGCGATACAGCGCGGCGCTTCCCGACTCCCCGCGCCGTTTCGGGTCAGTCAGCGTCCGCCGCGGCGCCGGGGCCGACCCCGAAGGGCGAGGACCAAAGCGGAGGTCTCTGATGGAAAGTACCGTCCAACCGGCGCTGTGCCAAGTGGTGCGCTCGGCTTAGGTGGGGTTTTTGTCTCCCTTCCCGTGAGGGGAGGAGAACGCCGCTCTCCCACTCCGAGGTGTGCGCTCCGCGCTTTCCGCCGAGGGATGCAGGCGGGGGCGAGGGCGGAAAACGTCACACTTGTGAAACACAGGGAAGGAGGGTAATCCAGGTGGGAAGACATAGCCTCAAGGCACAAGCGAAGAACAAATAACGGGAGAATAACGAAGATCATTGCTACTGGGAGTGAGGCTTCGCAGCAACGTTTTAGGTTGGGATTTAGGAGCAGACCCTTTGAGTATGGGACTCTCAGGCAGCACAGAAGGCTGCCACAGGTCACTTCAGGCTGTGTCTGAATTGTAGGGCAGATGCATGTTGTGGTGTGACCCTTGCTGATCCGGTGATATTCCAAGGTGGGATCGTACTGAGTATAATAGCAAGCCCCTGAGGCCTGTCACCAGGTTTTCTGGTTGTCAGGGAAAGTAGGCGTGAAGTATAGGTGTCTAGTCCTGGTATATATATCAAGGTCAGGACAGGGTTCAGAGTCAGGGTACCTGGGTTCCACAGCTGAGATGCTACCATCATGAAATCCCTGAAAATCAAGAAGTGAAAGCCATTACCTCTAGTTCTTGAAGCCTGTAGTTATAACATGCAGCTATACCTTCCCTCTGCATTCCCCCATTTGCAGTGTGTTTGTAGCTGCTTTTAAATGTGTGTAAATAATTATGAACCGATTTCAGGCCCCGAGGCACAAGGTGAGTGCCAATTGAGCATAGGGCCTGATAGTGGTACTGTGTGAAGCCATGCACCCTTTACCAGTCCTGCTGTCAGCCATTCTGATGATACTGCAAACCCAGTGGGAGTATCCTGGTTTTGGAATATGGAGGCAACAAGGTTCTAGTTTGCAAGGCGAGAAGGTAGAATTGGCCTCAGTTCCTTTCCTAAGCCCATTCTTTTGTTGATAAGGGAAAAACTACTCCTCCCATAGAGAAAAAGGAGACAAAAACCTTTCCTGTTTTAATTTTTTGTGTCCATTTTTTTCCTTGGTTAGCCAGTTCCCAACTTGGTTACACTTGGATTTAACTTCTTGGGTAAACGGAGATAAAACAAGAGTCCTTTTCCTGTTCTTGAGAAATACTGAAATGGGATAAAGAAGTTTCAATATCACTCTGCGAGGATCCTAGAATCTGAGCTTCACCCACCCAGCTCCACCCAGGCTCCTTGCAGGCATCTGGAGATACTCCAAAAAGCAAGAAGCTGACCTTACTTTAAGGGTATTAAACAGAAGCCAAAAGTTCTCATGTATTTCCCAGCTCATATAACTGAGTTTTACAAATAGATACAGCATTAGAAATATAAACAATTGGGTGGGAGGCTATGAAGACTCCCATGTTTGTTAGCTAAATCCTTAGTTTCAAAACAGTTTAAAGCCTTTGTATTTGATCATGCCAATCAAGAGCCACCCTTGCAAAGCTTCACTATAAAAAAAGAGAGCAGAAAGTATGCAACACCTCAGTCATGAAGAGCTGAAAATCTCTTGTTCTCATGTCATTGACTCTGTTGCTTATAAACTGCACGTATAGGTTTATTATTATAGGCAAGCTAGAATTTCACGAGGCAGTGAAGGTTTTTCTTTTGACTATAGCAACCTCTCAGTCACCTGAGGAGTCCAATGTCCCGGATATTTATATTAAAACCCGAGGATATATAATTCATGATAAATAAAAACAAGGCTTAGTTTTATTTTTAAAAGTCTGTAAAATATAGCTTGTGAGGCTTTGCTAGCCAAATATTTTGGCAGTATAGACACACTCCCAAGAAATTAGTCTCTTTTTTCATTTTCTAAGTAAAACTATGCACTTAAGGTTTGAGAAAGCATAAATGTTTTTATCTGAACTCATAGAACCACAGAATATACTGAGTTCGAAAGGACCCTCTCTTTGCCCACATGGTCTGAGTATGATGTCAATCACAAGATCACAGAATTGTAGGTGTTGGAAGGGACCTCCAGAGATAATCGAGTCCAACCTCCCTGCCAAAGCAGTTTCCTTAGAGCAGGTCACACAAGTGGGTATCCAGACGGGTCTTTATCTCCAGAGAAGGAGACTCCACAACCCTCCTGGGCAGCCTGTTCCAGTGCTCTGTCACCCTCACTGTGAAGAAGGTCTTTCTCATAACGATGCAGAACCTCCTGTGGTCCAACTTGTGGCCATTGCCCCTTGTCCTGTCCCCAAAGGCAACCGAGAAGAGGTTGGTCATCTTCCTTTGTCTCCCACACTTCTGATATTTATAAACATTGATGAGATCCCCTCTCAGTCTTCTCAAGGCTGAACAGCCCCAGCTCACTCATCCTTTCCTCATAGGAGAGATGCTCCAGGCCCTTAATCATCATGTGAGGTTGCAAATAAGAGGCCGGCTGCAATTTCAAACTTCAACATGTACAGAATACACATGCACAAGTCTGGCCCTAGTTTTTAAGTTGCAGAACAAGAAGTATGTTGGTTTTGTTAACTGGGATACATCTGCATCTCCTTTTTACGGAGTCTTCTGGAGGAAAGGGGGTGGAAGTTGTTTGGCTTATTATCAGACCACAGAGTCCATGGTCCTTACAAGGTATCGCTCCTGAGAAATGTAAACTCACTGGAAAAGCCTAAGGAGCCAAGGACTAGATCTACTAAACCAGAATGTGAGCTCTTTGCTATTTTTCATGGTCACTGAAGCACTAAAACTGGGGAATGCCTGAGGATTGCTCTGTGCTCTGACGGAGCAATCCCTGCCTTCTACATATGTCTTTTTCCTCTGCAAAGCTCTTCACTGTCACATAGCTGCTTCTTTCTGTTGTCCATCTCACTGGCCAAACCTCTCTGCATTTTTTTGGGTACATGCTCTCTGATTTCTCCTGCCATTAACATGAATCCAGCCACTGATCTCTTGAATTTCAAGCTTTCCCCAGAGCCTTTCTCAACACCTGGCTCTTTTTCAACTGTGCGGGTTTTCTTCAGATCAAGGACTAAAGTTGCAAGAGAGGTTCTAAGCAGCCTTTAGTCTGAAAATATGCCTAATGAGCTCATCTTTGATAGCCTAGGCCATTAAAAGCTGAGTCTTCAGGTATGACACTGCTTTTAAGTCTAGAAGTAACTACGGAGTTTTCCAGACCAAATACTGTATTAACTTGACCACATAGATGCTACACACCATACAGCTTGAAATCATTACTGAGTGCTTAATATATGAGCAGACTGCTTGCTTAGAGATGAGATATTATTTTTTTTCCCTTTCTCAGAGTCATCAACTCTGATTATATCTGAATCCTTTTCTATGGTTTGGGGTTTATGTGGGCATGTGAGAATCATAACATCAACCAGAATTGCCTTTGACCTGATGGTTGCATGGAACAGTTTGGAAATGGCACCCACCCGAATCCTAAGGATGGAGAAACCATAGGAAAGGAGAAAGGACCCCAAATATAATGCTCATATAAAACCTCATGTTTTGACTTGTCATGGTTGTTGAATGCTTGGAGTTACGTTATTCCATCGTAGCAATTAACTTCTTATTATCAGAAGGTGAAGCAAATCTAATATTAACACATATTCTGATTTACTAGGCCACATTTCTCATGTTGGATTTTGGCAGAAACATCTACAAAATTACCCATAATTCTTATAAAGAACAACCTTTGTTCCAAAGGACTTATCAGTATGCTTAATATTATGGAACCACACAGAGGCCTCAGTCAGAATCTAGGACTTTCAGAGCTATAAAAATAGCTATAAAGACATGGTACCACACATCAGACAAAATCTGTTCTGCCCTTTGCAGATGAGACATATCCCATCTGGCTCTCTGTAAAGGGGACAGGCATACATGTTTTGAACCAGCAGAAAGAAGGCAAGAGGCTTTCAGTGTGAGCAGCTTGTTAAAAATGCCAGAATGGGATGAGGGGAGGCAACAGCCAAAATGGCATCATTCCTCATTTCCTTCCATTCTGCAGGAGATACATAGACACACACAGACACGCACACATGCAGAGAGGCATACACGCATATGTGCAACAAGCAGCCTCCAAATCCCTTTCCTTACTTTCTCAACAGCCAGAGAGGGAAGATTTGGGTCCCTATGTGAGCAGGAGCCATGTGTGAAAGACAAAGAGGGATGTTCAGTGTTGTGGTGTTAAGGGAAGCGGATCTTCCATCCTGCAGTTACATTTTGAACAGTTGAATTTTACATTTCTCCTGCTTCACCACACCATGAGCCTGACCCTAGCTGCTCAGCACAAACAGAATGTGCCTGGTGTATGGGGTGGTGGGGTGGAAAGGTGGCTATAGCACTGTGGAATATGTACCATTGATCAGTCTCACATAGAAAGGAGACTGCCCAAAAAGCAGAGTGCTGCCACAACTTTTCCTCCACCATCTCAACTGCCAGGTCCACTCTATGTCCCTTTTTGCGTGCATGCCCTGGAAAATGAGCCAGCTGACACCTGTGGAGCCATAGGCACCAGTGACAATGGATTTGGAAATCACAGAATCAGAGTCATAGGGTTTGGAAGGGACCTCCAGAGATCATCAAGTCCACCCCCCCTGCCAAAGCAGGCTCCCTAGAGCAGGTCGCACATGTCCTACTGAGTAATAAGCTAGGTAAGTGTGGTGGGTTTGTAATGTGGCTTCTTTATGAAATGGCTAGAAAGTTTCTAAAGAGTCCAACAAAATAAATACCAGCTGGGCTCCCAACCCCTGTTGCTGACAAGGCCGAGCCAATCAGTGCCTGTCACAGCACCTCTGGGAATCACATTTTAGATAATAAAAATACAAACAGCTGCATTTTGCCACCAGAGAAGGGAGTTAGAAGATGTAAGAAACTTCGCAGACACCAAGGTCAGTGAAGGGGGGAGGAGGCGCTGAGGGAAGATTCCCCGTGGCCTGTGCAGAATTCTATAGTGAAGTGAGTGTCCCTTTCATAGCACATGGAGGACAAAGAGACCCCACTTGCAGCCCATGGAGAGGCACCTGGGCCAGGCAGGAGCCCACCATGGAGCAGAGGGAGGAATCTGGAAGACTCTGTGACCTATATTGGAGCAAGCCCCTGGCAGCACCTGCAGCCTGTGGAGAGAGAGAGAGGCAGAGAGAGAGCTGGAGGCCCACGCCAGAGCAGGTTTGCTGGGGGGGCTTGTGACTCTGTGGGAGACGAGGCTGGGGCCAGCAGTCTGGGACTGAGAGACTGAGAGATATTCTATAGAATGAGAAATGCATCCTCCCCCCAGAAGGAGAACAACTCATGAGGAACTTACTGAAGACTGAAGCCTCCATTCCCTATTTCCCTCCTTTTCCCCCATGACATCCTGGGGAGGAGAAATCATGAATAAAGTGAAGCCTGCAAAGAAGGGGAGCTGTTTTAAGAGCTGTTTGTACTTCTTATTACCCGACTCTGGTTTCTCTGTGTGTGTAGTGTAGTGTCATAAATGAGAGGTGTTTTGCCTTTCTTCTATGCTGAGTCTGTTTTGCCCATGACGCTAATTGCAGAATGATCTCTCCTGTCCTTATCTTGACTCCAAAGCCTCTCAACATGTATTTTCTTCTCTGTCCAGCTAAGAGGAGCGATAGAGTGTTTTTGGTGGGAGTCTGGCCTTTAGACAGGGTTAAACTACCAGAATAAGAAACTAGTTAAGGTGTAGCAGGGGCTGAAAAACAAAGAAATAAAGTGTTTGGGTAGCTGTAGTTAGCTTACAGGCTTTTAGTGGAAAATTCCACTCTGCAGATACACAGTGACCAGTAATATTTGAGTTGTTAAGGACTAACCAGATGGAGCTGTTGATCAGCATTTAGAGATTTCAAATCTGGAGCTTTCCTCTAATTATCTAAAATAACTGAAAAAGTGCCATCACAGTTGATAGAAAGAGACTGGTACTTCTGGGGAACCAAGTTGAATGTCTTCAAGTGGGTCAGTAGATACACAGGTCAGGTGAAGCTGTGCTCAAAAGCACTTCCTAGTTCCCACTTCCCACTGACTGTAGAAGTCATGACTTGTGTATGGGAAGATGTTTCCCTGGTGGTATCCAAAGGGGGTAAGGTAAATTTCACCGTTTGTGTCTTGCCCAACCACCACCGGTGTGAAAGACAAGGTTACACTGGATGGGACGCACACAATAGGGGATACATGCAGGAGAAACACCAGCTGTGTCATGATCCTGTGCCTGGCACACTTTCCAAAATACATAACACACAATTCACCGCTTCTGCAGTGGGAGAGCAGAGAGAGACCTTTACCCACTTAAACTTCCCACTTGCAGAAATACTTTATTTAATAACAGTTTTGTGTCAGAGTTGTTTACTCGGGAACACTGGTAAGCATGCTTCAGTCCATTTGCTAACATACCGATTCACAGGGACACTGCAGACAAAGAAATGCAGGAAAATCTATATAATTAACTGCAGAAGGAATAAAAGCAGACAGTCTCTATTTATAGAAACTGCAGTTTGGGAAGACACGAAAGTTAATATCCTTACTGCGGCGCTGCCAACTCTTGCTTTTTTATGGTGAGTCCCACAGTATTTGTTGCTGTCTTTAAAACTGCATATCCTTGTACAATGGGATCTTTCAATAATCATACCTATCTAAGGCAAGAAACCAGGGCTGCAAAAAGCTTGAAAGTGGGAACCCCAGAAGCAGAAAATAAATAGGAGAATATAAAAAGACCTGAGTTTATGTTTTTGCTAACACTGTGATTCCTAAATCAATTACATGAGTTTTTCAGTCATAGTAATTTTTAATCCTGAATGTTTGGCAATGATTCTGCTTGCATAGAAGTTGCTGTAGGATTTCCTGAACAAATGGGGTCAAAACCTCAGTTTCACATCTCTAAAAAGAACACACTGTCTCAGGATACTGTTCCTGAATGCCAAATTGGGTGTCTCATCAAACTAAGGGATATTTAATCATGCTTACATTTTGCTATTTCTAGGTTTTTTAAAAAACTTCTTCTTGAAAAAGTTAATTAGAGCTGCGTGAATGTGTTTGTACAAGGATTTGTCTGAGGGGAGCTGTACCTTCAGTGGAGAATTAACAAAAGGAAGTTGGGGCTCTTCTGCTCTTTGGTCATTACTCAGGATTGCTGGAAGAGAAAGTTGTGCAAACCACAATTACCACACGGTTTATTTGGCTGGCCAGTCACTATGGTCAGATTCCCCTTGGCATTTTGTGATTCTGCAGGGCAAAAACGAGACTTCCATTCAGGTCCATGCATGTATGCCGAGAAAAGAGGTGGTTGGAGGCTCTCCTTCTGGGAATGCGACTGCCGCTTTCAGTCTGCGACAGGTCTAGGGCAGCACTGATTGATTGTTCCCTGCCTAGTGCTGACTCAGAATGGCCAGGCATAGTAGAAAATAGTGTAAATGGGCTGTAAACAACAAGATTTGAAAAGAAAAGGAGGAAAAAACCCCAACAGCAGGAGAGTGAAAGAGTGACTTTCCCGCCTTTGGGGAATTCATCTGTAAGTACAACTGATCAGAAAAAATTCTGGTTCATTGAACTTGACTGCTTTGTCTGAAACCTAATAGCCTGAAGAGATTTTGCTGAAAATAAGGCAGCATGCTCTGTGATACCTGCTGGGTTTGTCAGGAGACTCGTGACACTCTTATGGGGAGGTTTGCCCAGACTGCTCTTCCACCTGCCCCAGCGGCAAGGGGTGCCCTGAGGTCTGGGATCCCTGCCTCTGCAGCACACATCCCCACTAGCTGGGGCCTTTCTAGCTGCCTGGGCAGCTTTCAGGCTTCAAGTGTCTGCTCGTATTAGCAGAGAAACTGTCAAATTCGTATTTTTGTAACTTGCATCCTGAAAAATACTTCAAGTAAAACAGTGGTTTGGGACCAATTCAGACTATCTACAAAACAGTAGAACTAAAAGTAGAAAATTATTTTTAATAGAGAAACACAGGCTCCTGACTACTTCTGCTTTTAGTACCTATGCCCAAGTTGCATGCTGAATGCCAACATCCCAACCATAATTGTTTGTTACTCCCTTAAAAATTCCAAGCACGAACTGCTAAAAACACACATACTTGAAGAACACGGTGATATATGACAAACCTATTGTCTCTATTATATGCCACTGATGGTAAGAAATAAGTCATATTTTTTGCCTGCTAAAGCTAATGAACTTCAGGAGACACTTGCTTTTAATAACAGTATCTAACTGAGCCTTTCTGCAGTGCTAAATAGACCTGATCTGGCCTTTGCTCAAGTTGGTCCAAGAGATCTCATGATCCCTAGAATTTCCATATGGTTTGAAAACCTATGAAGATTCAGAGACACACATTATTTGGGGAGTTTTTGGTGTAATATTGCAATTGGTATTCTCTAGGTATGATGAATCATCTATGACCATAAGTAGGCTATATATAGGCTATATATTCTCTAGAGCTCCCACAATACGTATGCAATATTAACACACATAAAAGCACCCATGGTATGTATACATGAAGTCTGTGTGTACATACACTGGATCTATGTCTGTAGTATATAAAGATGTAGTGGAATGTGCAGTAATGATATCGTAAGATGACAGATTAAATTAAATCAATTCCACTCATTAAGCCACAGCAGCAGTTTCACACTGCAACTCAAGCTCCTGTATCTTTGCAAGAGAAGCACTGGACCTGACAAAACAAATGTTTTAAATAAGTAATACATGGGAAAACAGAAGTGATGCCACTGAAAGGGTGGTTCACCAACAGTAGTTAGAAGAAACCTGAAGAGCAGCCAGAACAATAAAACTAAAGGGTGGAGGACTGTCTGATGGCAACACAATGTTTTGATCAAAATAAAGCAAGTTTTACATGTAATGAAGTGCTAGCCCATTATTTTTAAAGACCCATGCATCCAGCAACCACAGGCTGCCTTTCAAGTTTACAAGCTAATATTTCTTCATATTATAAAAGGATATATCTTATAATTCTCTTTCAATGAAGCCCCAGAGAGAAAACACAGCAATAAAAACAGAGACTTTCTTTAACAGAAATATCTCCAAGTTTATATGGCTGGAATTAGAGGTCCAGTCAGTAAACCGTGATGAGTATTGTTTACTCTTAATATGTTGCTTGGTTTTCTTTCCGCTATTACTCACTCTCTGCTTGGTTGCAAGATGAAAACATCCCTACTATTCTGCTCTCTGCCCATCCTTGTCCCTCTCTCCTTGCAAAGATCCTTGGCCAGATCAACATGACAAACTGTTGCCAGGTATGCACATCAATCAGGGGAGTGCTGAGGTGTCTGCAGCCAGCATAGCTGTGCCAGCAGAAACCCCTAGTATGGATTAAGACATATCAGCAAAAGTGCTCTTTTACAGGATAACTTTTTTTTTTTTTTTGCCTCAAGAGGGCTGCAACAGCAGCAGAAGTGGAGAAGTGGAGTTTTCCAAGTCTAACCTGCAGCTGGAGTCTGAACACTGCCTATCAATACCAAGCTACCTCATACAGCGCTCGTAGCATATATTTGGCTTTCTGCATTCCAGAGGTCAACATTAATAAGAATATCACTTAAACTCATGCCACGGCCTTGTCCCAGTTCTCATTCATTGTCCTGCTTTGCCCTGTATCATTCATCTCAAGCATATTGAAAACCATGTATTTCACCTTGCCACCATTTATTCTGCATATTTTGGTCTTTACTGTCACTTTCTACACACTTTCTGCTACTTTGTGCCTGCCTTCGGAAAATTCTATTTCTGTTACCTAGATATGAACATTTTTGTATCAGACTGCTAATGCCAGGCATACAAAAATTAATCTTTTTGTTCCCTAAGCCCCTCTATTGTACAGAAGAAAAATAGTACATTTGGGTCTTTTTTATTTGCCATCTGGTATTTAGAGTGTTGAGACTCATTTTCAGGCAATCGGGACTAAATTCCTGCTTTAGTTTTTATATGAAAACTGAGATTCTCAAATAATAACAGAATCCGAGTATCTGGGGATTTCAGGACTATTATTTTTTTATTACCTACCTTTTGCTGAACAAACTAGTTCAAATCCTACACGTTTTCTTTGTTCTCTGCCTAAACCCACTAAAACCCACGTAACCTGGCCCCAGCTCCACGCGTTTCCAGGGGGAGAGGTGGGTAAGAGGAAACTCCCCGGACCTGTGCTGCACTTCCACTGCAGATGGCCATTTATACCACAGTGATCAACAACTAAGGCAATGACATCAGATATCAATAGTCACCTTCCAGCGTCAGTGCTGAGACTCCACCAGAAGGCAGCTAATTTGGGAATGACAAGATGTGTCTCCCTATCAGAGGGACGGAGAACCTTCTGGTTCTACTGAGCATGCAGAGCGATACTTGTTAATGCTTATGCTGGTATACTGAGGGATTAGTATCACTCCTAAGTAAATATGGAAGGGCCCCAAAAGTAAAGGATGTTTGGCTATTGCCATAGTGCAGTGGTCACTGAGTGACTGCAGGGGTGAGATACTACCTTTTAGCAAGTGTGCATGAAGCCTTGAGGATTCTTCTGGGAGACTGGAAACTTACATGAATATATCATTTAAATACAAAATTTGTGGTGGTTTGCAGGGTGGCTTCTGCAAGAAGTAGCTGCAAGCTTCTTTTGAGGTCTGACAGCTGTGTTTTAAAGGCCAAACTCCATTACTGACAGAGCCGGGCCAATCAGTGCCAGTCACAGCACTTCTGTGAATCACATTTTAGAGAGAGAATGGGATGAGGGGAGGCAACAGCCAAAATGACATCATTCCTCATTTCCTTCCATTCTGCAGGAGATACATAGACACACACAGACACGCACACATGCAGAGAGGCATACACGCATATGTGCAACAAGCAGCCTCCAAATCCCTTTCCTTACTTTCTCAACAGCAAGAGAGGGAAGATTTGGGTCCCTATGTGAGCAGGAGCCATGTGTGAAAGACAAAGAGGGATGTTCAGTGTTGTGGTGTTAAGGGAAGCGGATCTCCCATCCTGCAGTTACATAGATAAGTGTGGTGGGGTTGTAATGTGGCTTCTTTATGAAATGGCTAGAAAGTTTCTAAAGAGTCCAACAAAATAAATACCAGCTGGGCTCCCAAACCCTGTTGCTGACAAGGCCGAGCCAATCAGTGCCTGTCACAGCACCTCTGGGAATCACATTTTAGATAATAAAAATACAAACAGCTGCATTTTGCCACCAGAGAAGGGAGTTAGAAGATGTAAGAAACTTTGCAGACACCAAGGTCAGTGAAGGGGGGAGGAGGCGCTGAGGGAAGATTCCCCGTGGCCTGTGCAGAATTCTATAGTGAAGTGAGTGTCCCTTTCATAGCACATGGAGGACAAAGAGACCCCACTTGCAGCCCATGGAGAGGCACCTGGGCCAGGCAGGAGCCCACCATGGAGCAGAAGGAGGAATCTGGAAGACTCTGTGACCTATATTGGAGCAAGCCCCTGGCAGCACCTGCAGCCTGTGGAGAGAGAGAGAGGCAGAGAGAGAGCTGGAGGCCCACGCCAGAGCAGGTTTGCTGGGGGGNCAAGGAGAAAACTCATGAACTGATCAAAGACTGAAGCCTCCATTCCCTATTCCCACCCTTTCCCAGATGCCAGCCTGGGGAGGAGCAGTGAAATTGAAGTCTGCAAAGAAGGGAGGGATGGGGGGTGGTGTTTCAGGAGCTGTTTATGTTTCTCATTACCTGACTCTGGTTTCTCTGTATGTGCAGTGTAGTGTCATAAATTAGAGTTCTCTTGCCTTTCTTCTGGGTTGAGTCTGTTTTGCCTGTGACACTGATTGCAGAATGATCTCTCCCTGTCCTTATCTCACTCCAAAGCCTCTCAACAGATATTTTGTCCTCTGTCCATCTGAAGATGGAAGTGATAGAACAACTTTGTCAGGAGTCTGACCTCCAGCCAGGGTCAAACAACCACAAAGTGACTCAATTTGATGGATACAACAGATGGAGCAACTATGCAAATAGCACCGAATTTAGTCAGATTGCTTTCCCTCTTCAAGATTCTTTGTGGGTAAGGCCCCATATGCAATCCTTCAGGAAAAGATCTTTTCTTCTTTGGCAACTATACTCTTAAAAGCTGAAACCTTGAGCACAAGACCCAGCATATAATAAGCTAGAATGCTTAATTTTTACCTCACCTTTTTGTCACAAATACTTTTTTGGTCTGTGTCACTCACCACTCTTTCAGGCAATGTCTGGCCGGTGGTTTGAAGCTTAGTATCTACCAGGTATTTGGGATTATGATTGAGACATCTTAGCTCTTCAGATATTGAATAGTACTGTTCTAATAGCCTGCAGAGATCAGGCCCTGGCTCATTTGATTTATTATACAACCAGCCTCTGAAGCTGAAATATTGTCCCTTCACACTTTAAGCTGTGATTTTTATCTATTCTCTTTATATTCTCTTCACTTGAATAGCTTTCTTTTCCCCCACAGTGAACCAAGAAAGTGATTTTCTTACCTGCAGACAACGTTCACCCAAATTCCCATGTCCATGCAACACACAGCAAAATGATGTAGTGTACCTGCCCCTGGCAGGTACATGCTCATCAAAGGATAAAGAAAGCTCAGGAAGCACTTGGCTGATATCTTGTCAGACAAGCCAGTTCTTTAATCTCTTTGCAGATGTAATATTCTCTGCAGCTCATTGGCCATCCCATGAAAAAGCTGCTAGCATGCTTCATTTTCACATCACAGAATCACAGATTCATGGAGGGGACATGAAAGACCAGCTTGTCCAACCCTTCTGTCATGGGCAGGGACACCCTCCACTAGACCAAGTTGCCCAAAGCCCCTTCCAACCTGTCCTTGGACACTGCCAGGAAAGAGGCAGCCACAGTTATCACCAACAAACTGATGGCCCTGCTGGAAACTGTCATAACCTCTATGATCCAGAAGTTTCTCTCTGTTTTCTTCTTACTGTTTAAATTGTGTTTTCTTCTTTTTTTTTCCCCCCACTAGTGTTGTTTCAATCACTTTACAGAAAATATTAGGTGGGATCTGTTGATTGCCCCACAAATTAAGGAGTACTAAAGAACCCAAGAGAGGGTCAAAATAAAGCTTTGAGTTGGTATTTAATTAGCATTTATCAACAAACAGATTTTAAAGCAAATATTTGTACAAGCTTATTAATAAAAGGAATTGTTTGGGCAATGTCGCTCCCACTCATTTTCACCTTGAGATATTTTAGGGGTTGATGACCTGGAAAAGTGAACAAGCAGTGAGTACTGTACAGACTGTGGGCAGTAGGAAAAACTGTTTGTCTAAATTCAGTGTTGTGACAACTTTGTGATAGAGACCTCAGGCCCTGGTGCCCTTGGAGTGCAGGTGGGTGGGTGAGTCACTTATTGCTATCCTGACATGCCATAAGTAGGTGGCTGTACTCTGTTGTCAGAGTATGGTCCTTCAATTTTTATTCAGTGAGAATAAAAATTCGTCTGCTTCATCATAGCGTAAGGTGTCTGAATGCGGATGACATGGCTGGAAGTAAAACTGCAGCCAAAAGCTACCTTGGAAAAACACTGTGCTATAAATGTCTTTTGTCATGGGTCATGTTACCTAGGACAGAACCCATACATAGGAAAAGGCGTAGGAAAAACATTCAAGCAGCATCATGGGTAACGCACTTATCTTATTCCAGGCATCATTTCCTTGGAAGATGGAAAAAATATGCACATGTAAGAAATCTGGTATTTCTGCTATCTAAATGGGAGTTCAACACTGTAACAGTTTTGTTTAATTGTGAAAATCTGTCAGCAAAATTGGCACATAGTATTGAAAGGAAACTTCAGAGTTAGTAGTTGCCTCCAGTGAACTGCCGTAGAGCCTGTAGTCCTTTGCTGAGAAGCAAGTTCTGCCCACCAGTAACCCTGTGGCTGAGGGGGCTGTTCCAGAGCTGTTCCAGAGAGGTTTGTTAACTGAAGACCATCATTAAAAATGAAACATACATCCTGACTAACCTATATATTTTGCTACATACCCAAATTCTTGATTTTGTGATGGGCTGGGAAAAGCTCCTGAAACCTTAAGAGAAAGCCCTAGAAATGTCTGCATCATTAATATCCAAACCAACCAGCCACAGTGTGACAATTTGAAGGACCTGTAGTCACGCTGAAAGATACTTGTTCAAAACTGTCATTCCTCTTTGTGAGAGTCCTTCCTCCTCACTCTCCTGTGCTCTAAGGAGATTACCTGCAGATCCCAAAAGCATCCCTACCAAGTTTCAGATTCAGAAACTAGTTATTTGGCTTTGGGTTGATGGTTTTTCTCCCCTCTTCTTGGAGAAGGAAGAGCTTGTATTATATTTACTTTTTCCTTCCCTATGGTGTTCAACAGGGAACTTTCCGTGGCTATGCCCAGGCACAGACCCATTTTTGTATTTCAGCCAGCACAGGCTGGTGTAAGAGCTGCTTGGCCTTGATCCAAAAAGGAAGGGCCTTTCCCATTCCCTAGCTATCCAGCTCTGCTGCACTGGTATCCTGGCCCGAGGAGCTGCAGGCATGGACACTCATTCCAGACACATTTGGCCTTCCCCAAGCACACCCTTTTTTATCTTCCTTTTCTTCCTCCCAGCTGCCTTCTTCTACCATCTACTGCGATCACTTCACATCCTCATCAATCCAACCCGAGACATGAGGCACTTTGCTTTTCCCTGAAGGCAGTGAGGATCTGGCCACCTCTCCTCTCATGGTCCCTGTTTCTCCTGAACTCAGTGAGTTCACTTTGTTCCCTCTCTCCTGAAGAAAAAGCCTAGAACAGCTTGTAACCACACACCTCTTTCTCCTAAAGCAGCTAGTTCAGCCTTAGGAAACACATTTAAATGTTTCTGCCTTTAAAAGATACTGGCAAATTTGAGTCTGGTACAAGCAGTCACAACACAATTAATGCTGACAGATTTACACCGGGCACGAAATTAGTCTAAATTGTCTGTTTTCCATTAAGAATAACTATCCAGAAGAGAAGATGTGCACTCTGTCCAGCAACATGGTTCATTCATCCTCGTTGCTTGTGTCTGTTGTGGCAGGCTGTTCTTTTTAAAGGTTACAGTAAGGAAAAAAATGTTTCCATTTCTCCTCATATGCCATTGTTTGCAAGTTTGGACAATGCAGCATACTTTTGATAGGGTTTTGAGGATTAGCTCTCACATACTACATGCCGATTTTAGTACAAGAAAGACTGCTTAGGCATAATTGTTAAACTATAGTTGAATTTGCTGCTAGAAATAAATCCCCCAAAATACATATTATTTTGAATGTCAGAAATGTAGAGAATAATAATTTACAGTGAATATTTAAAGTTTCACTCCAGCTTTCTGTCAAAGGGTAAAAGTGAACATAAGTGACATTTGGAATAGAATTAGCAAATTACATTAGACCACAAAGTGAAAGTGCAGTTTCCTTATCTTTCTAGCACCCAGTGCGTCAGATCTCATAATAAAAATACCTCATTTTCTGAGATTTCTTTGCCAAAATTTCCTTCACTTGATAAAATGCAGGTGATGTTTAAAGATAAATTTAGAGATCAGATGAGTTATATATATGAAGAATTAAAAAAATTAAATCCTTGTTCAATTTATAAGATGACTCACTTTCAAGAGCAAGATTTGTAAGCTACCTGCTTGTCTCAAGGACAAAAGGATACAGCATGGCTTTCCCTGAGAAAGGGAGTCGTCTGGGTCATGGCTGAATAATTCCAGTCAAGGAAGCTTCCAAGAAGTCTGCTTTTAACTGGTGCCTGCTCTGTAGGTCAAATGGACACTCTGCCTTTCAGGGTCAGAACATAACCTCACCCACACATGGCAGTGGACATGGATTTGTAGTACAATTTATTAGAGGGGTTTTTTTTTTGTTTGTTTTTTTTTTTTGTATGCTCTTGCTCTGTCACTAGAGACAGGATCTACCCAAGGATGGGTCATCTCCCTGCTGCATCCAGTTTTCCGCTTTATCTGATTTCCTAATTAGCTCCTTAAGTGTTGCCTGGCATGAGGACCACATCTGGCTGTGGTCCCCATGCCAGGGACCACAGCCAGATGTGCTGGCTGTGGTCCCTGGTGCAACAATATGATGCACAATCCTGGTAGTTCTAGTATTAATTCAGTACTGCATTACATCAACCTGAGAGATTAATACAAACCCATAGTTCTTCCTAGGGTGCTCATGCTTATAGATGGAATTGTAGAGTCAGAATGGTTTTGGATCGAAGGGGCCTCAAAGCCCATCCAGTTCCAACCCCCTGCCATGGTCAGGGACACCCTCCACCGGACCAGGTTGCCCAAAGCCTCATCCAACCTGGCCTTGGACACTGCCAGGGAGGGGGCAGCCACAGCTTCTCTGGGCAGCCTGTGACAGGGTCTCACAACCCTCACAGGGAAACATTTCTTCTAATGTCTACTCTAAATCTGCCCTCTTTCAGTCCCTGTCCAGCTTTCCTATAGACCTCTTTAGGTACTGTCAGGCTGCAGTAAGGCCTCCCTGGAGCCTTCTCTTCTCCAGGTTGAACAAGCCCAACTCTCGCAGCTTGTCTTCATAGGAGACATGTTCCAGTCTTCTGATAATGTTTGTAGCACTCCTCTGGACTCACTCCAACAGTTCCATGACTTTGTTTTTGTACTGGGGCCCTCAGAGCTGGACACAGTACTCCAGGTGGTGTCTCATGAGAACAGAGTAGCTGGGCAGAATCACCTCCCTTGACCTGCTGGTTACACCGAGCATGGTTGGCTTTGTGGGCTGGGACTATATATTGTCGATTCATGTTGATCTTTACATCAGTAAACACCCTCAAGTCCTTCTCCTCAGGTCTGCTCTCAATCCTTTCTCTTCCCAGTCCATAGTTGTGCCTGGGATTGCCCCAACCATTGTGCAGACCTTGCACTTGGCTTTGTTGAACTTCATGAGGTTCCACCTCTCAAGCATATTAAGGGTCCTCTGGATGGCATCTCTCCCCTACAGCATGTCAGATGCACCACAGAGCTTGGTGACAACATGACACTCATCTGTGACATTTTTTCTGCTCCTTCCTCCCTTCTTGTCCTCTTTCCTTTGCTGTAGGTCACCTGTCCCAAAGCAGATGGCAGAGCACTGCATGTGATCTTCAGTGTGAATCCTGGTCATTTAACTCAGCCCTCACCTAGAAGCCACCTTTGTCTTGATGTATCAGGGGAGCCCTTGGTGTTTTATTCTGCTAACCAGCCTCAAGAGAGGAGTGGTGATAAGCACTGGGGAGAAGGTAGGATTGGAACTCCGCAGGTATCTATATCTGGCTGCTACATGAGCTGGTACCTAAGCCCTGTGAAATGGTTTTCAGTTGTGTTTGTACCTAGTCTGTAGGCAGCATGTGGAGTAGCAGAGCTTTAGAGCTTTGGACAGCTACAACAGCAAATCAGTTTCTGCTGCATGTAAACCAGTGGTTTGTCACCTGTAAACACAAGGAGAAAACAAGACAGAAATGCAGAGAATCCAGCTGATCACCCAACAGAATTTCAGAGAGAATTGCAGCTTGGAGAAACCCTTACAATTACTTCAGGCAAAAAGGTTCTGCTTTTTTCCCCCCTTTTGCACCTCTTGCATGGACCATTGGCTTCAAAGTGGCACTAGTAGTAATGTAGTGGAAGTGGCCATTTTGTGAAAAACAGTGAGAGCGGAGAAATGTACAGCAGTGGTGCTCCAGAGACAAGAAAAGCCCCAAACATTTCAGCTACTCTTGTAGAGAAGTGCCACCGGAAGACATGAACGATTGTATTTAACCCCACTGGTAGCAGTGGACAGGGCTAACAATTCCGCTGATGCATCACCCAGGATCTGCTTTGATAATGCAGCAGTATAGGTGGATTTGTGCGAGAGGTTGGCTGCGACGTGGAGGCATATCGAATGAAGCATGCAAAATTCAAGGCTGTCTATGCAGGAAGCAGTGTAGCATGAATGGCTTCATTTGGAGCAGATGGCCCTAATGAAGTTTTGGAGGAAAACCTGTCAGAGACCTACTTACAATCTCATGTTGATTTGAATGCCATTAGATTGGTATAAACAGCAGAATATTGGCCGCATCAGTTTTAAAGTAGGTCTGACAGGACAGGAATTCCCCCTTCCTTCAAATATTTTGTGTCCCCACCGGAACATTCTGTGATTCTGGGAAGCACCAGAAGGAAAAAGTGCCACTTGAGGAAAAAACTGTTGCACTTAGGAACCCCTCAAGCTCTCATATTCATGCAGGGCAAAGAAATGAGCATTTGTCTCTTCTTTTACTGCTCCTGTAATTCCTCCTGCCCAAGGTATGGAGGCTGTGCTGCAACACACCCCTGCTTCTGTCAGACACCTCTACCAAAGTCAGTGGGTGCTGACACAAGCTATTTTGTTATCATTAAAGTCCATATAACTTTGCCAGCTTGGCAATAGTCTGCGATTTAGAACGATAAGTAGGCCAGAGTGCCTTGATATTTACAGCCTCAGCATAGTAGCTATTTTCCTTTAATTGCAAAATTGCTATGGCTACATTAAATGCCAGATGCTTCTTGTTACCTTCCAGTTCCAGTTCACTTCATTTAATGCCTTGACTCCCCAATCTTGACTGAAGCAACTTTTTTTCCTTGTGCCCTTTCTTTTCCCAGTTTCAGTATATTTCCTTGTCTGTTTGTAATCCAGACCAATGCAGAATCAATAAACCAGAAAGGAGGCCCAGTAGGATTTGATATAAGGTAGCATTATTTATATCCAAGGGGTTTTCCAAACAGGAAAGGTCATTTCCCTTCTCTCACTTGCTATCACCTGCTGGGAGGCCGGCAATCACTTCATGTCATTCACAGTATTATCAAAATGAGTTATAATTTTTTAAAACTTCGAAGCATGGCAATAGTGAGCGTGACACCTGCGTACAGAGGTGGAGAGCAAGATGGGAGGCCATTGGCTGTGTTCTTCTTGCCCTTCCAAGCATCTTGGCTAGTTGATATTAAGGGTTGTAAACACAGACTACATGGACATTGTCTGAAAAAAAAACCCCAAAACAACAACCCCACCCCAAAAACCACCCCCAAAGCAGCAACAAAAAAGTGCTCCAAGAGAAAGCAATTTCTCCAAGTCAGTGCAAGCTAATTATAACAACTCAGTGCCAAACTGTCATAAGCCCCACTGTGAGCAGGCACAGCTCTGGGGAGAAGGACCTGTGATGAGTGTTTCTGTCTTGCAGCTATTTCCCTGGCTCACAGTCCATAACTATATGCAGTTGTGATTGAAGCCAGGAAAAAAAATATCTCTTTCCTGTCTGGTTTTTACATTATATGAATCTTAGTGGCAACCCAGAGCTAACCTCATGGGTCCTTGGGGAGGTCAGGCTGACTAGGTCAGAGAATGATGAGCATTCATGTTTGCTATAATTGTGATTTATTTCCCATGTAAAATTTACTCATCTCAATAAAGATGCATGGGCCATTGTTGAGCCTACATAAACTGTTTCATGCCCATCAATAAAGTGGTTTCGGGGGCATGTTGGGGATGTAGCTTCTCTGGAACTAGCTCAGTATTTAATTCCTGCTAATGTACACTGTGAGATTGTGTCTAATTCAATTTGCAAAAACATGAAGTGCCATTTAAGGGGAACTCATATATGGTTAGACGAACGTGTAACCCAGATGCCTCTGTAATTTCTTTCAATGTCATTAACTTGATTTGCCGAATTGTTATTTACAGACTCCAAAACAGAATAAACCTCAGAGAAGGAACCCACAGTAAGTCTTTTAGGAGCTGGATGTTTGGCTGTGCAATAGCACTGAAGAACAAAGATGTCTCTTGGTATCTTGTCTTCAGCCTTCTAACTTCATTAATATCATGATCAGAAATATCACAGCACTGACAAATGAAAGACAAACCAACCAAAGATTCCCAGGGACATTGCTGAGATTGGGTTTGTCCACTTAGGTGTCCTGTAGTCCAACAAGTGTCAGAATTGGTAACAGTTCTAGGTATCAATGTGTCACAAGTGTGTCAGGGAAGTTGTGTACTGGTGTCATATCTTAGACTTCTGACAGTCCATTTTTTAAGTATTTTGTGTAACTTGGATGATCACATGTGTGATCATCCAAGTTGCTGCAAGATCAAGCAGACAACAGACCCCAGACCAAGCTTTCGTGCAGTCAGTCAACCTGAAATAGAGAACAAGGGTGACAATTTTACATTTCCAAACTTCAGAGCTAACCCTAACTGCAGTTTTTAAAACTTCCTCTGATTTTGGTTTGGTTGTTGTTTGGGTTTTTTTTGTTTGTTTGGTTGGTTTTTTTTTTCATCCTTTCTGTGTTTTGTTCCCCTGGAGGCAATGTAGCTTTAACCCTCCCAGCCTGACTGGATCCCATTCAGCTGGATTCATCTCAAATCTGAGTGTTATTAATGAACTTGAGCTTGGAAAGCAATTCAGTCACAAAATGGGCTCAGGCAGCAGCAAACTCACCCTCATGTGTAGCAAACAAGTCAAATGAGCAGAAGAAAAACGCTGAGGGTGCACTTGGTTTAGTTATAAACACTGATGCATTGAAATTATATTGAAATGTTCCTCAGATATTCTGGGGTAATTTCTCCTCTTGTGTTCAACAGTGTCTCCTATCACTGGAAAAGGTGGTGGTAAAATGCATTTGTAGAGAAAAATAGTTGCTCCTGAAGAATATTACACCCATACAGGGCACATTGCAGGGGACTTCTACTTTGGACAAGTTCCAGCTTTGTCCCATGTTCTGAATGCATGTTAGAGGCTACACAGATACAACAAGAAGAGCATGGATGGTGGCGATAGCCATGAGATTATCTCCAGAAGCACACTTTGGATGTGAAGGGCTAATGTAGGTGCACCTCTGAGGTCCAGTGAGTGAGGTGCTGCCCAGAAATTAAAACTTCACATGGGAAGCTCGGTTGTGACACTGGAGTTTCCCAGGAATTAACAGCAGGACAAATGCATTGGTTTGAAGTCAAGATGTAAATAACAGGCACAAAAAGCAGACAAAGAATGTGCAAGAGAACAGAAGATGGTAACAAAACAAGAGGGTTACTCAGAATTAATTAAAAATGAATAGGGAAAAGTGCAAAGAAAATATTTTTCTGAACTTTATTTTTTTTCCTCAAAAAGGTGTGTTTTTCTAGAAAATCTTGCAAAAAGACATTAAATAGGAAAAGCTCCAGCTACCCTTAATAAACATATAGAACCCTTTCTTTACATAGGATATCTGAGTGCAGAGTTTGCAGACGTAGATTACGTTATACATTTTTTGTCTGTTTTGCCCCTCATTAAGCGGCAAGCACTGGGGGAAGAAATGAGCCTTATCTGGTTTGCTACCCGCCTAACCATTATCAGCTGGCATCAGGTAAAGAAATGAGCCTGAAAGAGTGAAGGATAGATGCAGATGCTGGAATCCAGCGAGGTCAAAGGAGTCACATGGATGAAAGGAGTGAGAAATTTTCTTAACGTTTATTTTCAGATGAGCAGGTCTAGCAGCGAAACAAGCAGCAAAGCGTGCTCGTGTCTTGTGGCTGGATTCTCAGGTGTCTAATAAAGTAGAAGCAGAGTTTTATTTTCTCTCAGGTAGGCTATTCATAATGCCTCTCTATAATGTGCAATTTCTTGTGATTGATGTGTTGAGCTAACACTAAGGGCCTCCCCTCGATGGGTGAGATTTTAATGATCTGTCCCTTTGCTTGGTAGCCTATTTCTGTAAAACTTATTGAGTCTTAGCATCACTTTGGTTTTGATCTTCATATCAAATTTGATTGAAATTAACTCAGTGGTTCAAGAATTCAGGGCAGGGGGAGGCAGTGATAAAGAACAAGGGGATATACAATACCACTCAAGTACAACAAAATTGCTGAAGTTTTGTGCCTTTTAGAACCCAGTCTGAAAATAAAAGAAGAAAGGAACACGTTCTCATAGAACATTACTTCTAGATTTTTGGCATTTTTCTCTCTCATTTTATTTCAGTTACTCAAGGTTGAATGAAAAATTAAGAGTACTGCCTAAAGAAAATGCAGCTGCTGCATGTCATCAAATTTGAGTGTTTTGCATGAAGTTGTTTGCTCTAGAGTTTGATAAAGAAACTGAGTTTAGCTGCCTGTCCCTTTGCAATCTTCACAGAAATCTGAAGATGTATCTTTTAAAGTTATGTTTTGAACAAAAGGAGAAGGTGGCTGCCGTCATGATACTGGGAACTTAAGAAGAAAATACCTGCTTGACTGAGCTGCCCTTTTCATCCAGAGTAGTGTGAGACAAGCACACTGAATCAAAGCCCCGGCTACAGATGTCATGTACAGTTGGAGATGGCTTCCTGCCAATGAGTTTCCAAAGCAAACAAGGAAGAGCAAATTCCTGTAGCTGGAAGTGAAGCCACACACAGAGGCAGTGAACAGGGTGGTTCCCTTCAGTGTGGAAGGGAATGTTAAGTGCTTTAGGCATTTTAGCCAGAACAGGGCCTGATAGAAAGGGTATGGTTTTTAACTCTGACCATAAGACTTAATTAACATTTATAAATATGTAAAGGGCGAGTGTCAGGAGAATGGAGCCAGGCTCTTCTTAGTGATGGCTAGTGATAGGACAAAGGGCAATGGATCCAAGCTGGAACATAGGAAGTTCCATGTGAACATAAAGAAAAACTATTTCACTGTGAGGGTGACGAAGCACTGGCACAGGCTGCCCAGAGAGGTTGTGTAGTCTCTTCTGGAGACATCCGAGGCCAGTCTGGACATATTCCTGTGTGATTTAATCTAGGTGATCCTGCTCAGGCAGGGAGGGGTTTGACTAGATGATCTTTCGAGGTTCCTTCTAACCCCTAACATTCTGTGATTCTGTGATTCTGTGATAAGCTCTCCAAGCCAAACAAAGTCAGTTAGCATTTTGGATGTGTGATGTACTGTGACTTTTGTGCCTTCCTTTAAGGCATGTCTCCATGACACAGAGTGTTTTCAGATATTGATAACCAAGCCAGCAGTGAAGGAGATTAGAAGTAAACTTTAGATCAAGCCAAAGAATCCCAGATGCATTTGTCAGTAAACTGTCCCAGTGGCTAAAACTGCAGACCTATGCAGCTGGCCATGTTGGCT
This sequence comes from Heliornis fulica, assembly GCA_013399135.1. NCBI lineage: Eukaryota > Metazoa > Chordata > Aves > Gruiformes > Heliornithidae > Heliornis > Heliornis fulica. The sequence goes on from VXBZ01012348.1 coordinate 406,290, forward strand.
GATAAAAGAAGATAATTTTAATGCCTGTGTAAGTGTTGTCGCTGGTGAATAGAGGTACCCGTTGGTGTAAGATGCTTTCCATGGCTAGATAGTGAAGGAATAACAGTGTTTAAAATACCACCTCAGAGAAGATTTTCTGTCATTCAGCCTGGTTACCCTTTCTGCATATCAACTGTATTTTATGAGCTATAAAAGCTGTTCCTGCCTTGTGGCCACCTTCTGTGACAGGAGAGCCCACTGCCCTCTTAGTCGGGCTGCCACAGAAGCACCTGACTCTGGCTCAAGGCTTGGAAACTGCAGTCCCTGTTGTTTGTGGATTTACCACTGAGGGGTCTGGTCACAAAGAAAAATAAATGAATATGTCACCTCTACAGCAGTCTGTCTGGAAGATCTCTAAATGGGACTGCACCTTCACAGGAATGACAGTGGAGGATTGCAGAATGGAAACAATGAGCTCAGTTTGTGACAGCAGAGGTGTGGGCAGCAGGGAAACTTAGTATAGGATAACATTTTGATATCTGAGGCTGTGATTCAATCTGAGACCAACAAAACAGAAACTTGATGAGAAAGAAATGTTGCTGTTGAGTTGGTCTGCAGAGGGAAGCCAAACTGTGGGAAATACTTTGTTACTCTTTCAGTCACATTTTTTTAATGATTGATAAACAATTCTGAGTTCTCTGACAGTCCACAGGTTGGGGAACATCATCAGAGGCCTGACTTGTGTTCCCCATGTAGACTTGAGCAATAAAACATACAACTGAAGGCAACAGAGTTGTCTCTAGGATCAGAGTAAGATCTTTACAGTGGCAGACATGAGCATCTTTGAACATGTAGTGGAAAGGATGCACATTATTCACCACACACAGCAGCGCTGCTGCTGCACACTGGGTACATACAGATCTCTGTTAATTGTTTACTGTGACTGCTTGGGGGTTGTGGTTTTGCAATGTGGCTTCTGCAAGAAGCAGCTAGAAGCTTCTTTGAGGTCCAACAGAGTAAATACCAGCTAGGCTCCCAAAGCCAAACTCCCAAACCCTGTTACTGACAAAGCTGTCCGGGCCAATCAGCGCCAGTCACAGCACCTCTGGGAATCACATTTTAGAGAGACAAAAACCCAAACAGCCACATTTTGCCACCAGAGGCGGGAGTGAGAAGATGTAAGAAACTTTGCAGACACCAAAGTCAGTGAAAGGGGGAGGAGGAGGCGCTGAGAGAAGATTCCCTGCAGCCTGTGGAGAATACCATGGTGTGGCAGGTATCCCCCCGCAGCCCATGGAGGATGAAAAGACCCCACGTGTAGCCCATGGAGATGCACCTATGTCTGGCAGGAGCCCTCCATGGCGCAGGTGGAGGAATATGGAAGAATCTGTGACCTACATTGGAGTAAGCCCCTGGCAGCACCTGCAGCCCATGGAGAAAGATAAGAGGCAGAGAGAGAGATGGAGGCCCACGCCAGAGCAGGTTTTCTGGGGGTGCTTGTGACTCTGTGGGGGACCAGGCTGGGGCCAGCAGTCTGGGACTGAGAGACTGAGAGACATTCTATGAGTTTATAGCAGTGACCCACACTGGGGCAGTTGGTGGATAGCCGAGGTCCTGTGGGAGAGGACTCAAGTGGAGAGGGGTCATGGAGGACTGTCTCCCATGGGTGGGACCAAACACTGGCGCAGGGAAAGAGTGCGAGAAATGTCACACACACACCCCGTCGCCCCACCCAAAAAGAACAACTCATGAGGGACTGACCGAAGACTGAAGCCTCCATTCCCCCCTTTCCCCGTGTCATCCGGGGGAGGAGAAATCATGAATAAAGTGAAGTCTGCAGAGAAGGGAGGGGTGAGGGGTGGTGTTTTAAGAGCTTTTTTGTACTTCTCATTATCTGACTCTAGTTCTTTTTGTGGTTTTTATGTAATAAAGGAGAGAGTTTTCTTGCCTTTCTTTTGTGCTGAGTCTGTTTTGCCTGTAACGCGAATTGCAGAATGATCTCTCCCTGTCCCTATCTTGACTCCAAAGCCTCTCAATAGATGTTTTCTCCTCTGTCCAGCTAAGAGGAGTGACTTTGGTAGGAGTCTGGCCTCCAGTCAGAGTCAAACCACCACATTGGAAAAAAGGGGAATCCAGAAAAATGCCAGATTGATGTGGTCTGTTTCCCTGTGTTGGGTACACTTGCTCCTGACAGAAGTGTGCAGGATAAATCTTGGGGATCAAAACAACTGCCACATGAAATGAAACGAGGTGCCTCTCAAAGCCAGGCAATATGGGACTTCTCTGGGGATTGGTAGCTCTCATGAATCCCCAGAAGGATTCAAATGTCACCTGGTTGATAAATCAGCGAATGCCATTTCACAGGGTCCAGTAAGAGCATTACCAAACTGCCCAATGTGGTTCTGGAGGAAATGGTCAGAGTGCTCTACATTGTGTCGGCTCACAGCTTTCAGTTCACTCTCGCTTCCTTACCTTAAAAAGTACAAAACCAGAAAAACCCACTCAAAATTAATGTTTTGGTGTTCTTCTTTTGTTTTAGCTAGATTTGCCATATAGATTTTAGTCTTGCACGTGGTAAAAATCATGCCCACTATTTCTTTCTGGTTCATGTATATATATATGTATGTGTGTGTGTATACATATACATTTATATATTTATTGCTAGTACTTGTATATAAAAGTCTTCTGCACTCTTTCAGAAAACAATTCTTTCTGAACCCAAAAGTTAGTGCATCAATTTACCATTCAGCCTGTGTGGTCATTGGTTCTTTCTTTTGTTGAAAATCAGAGGGTAACACACCATTATCTTTAAACTACAGATGTCGCTTGTTTTTATTCCCCCTCTTCTCCTAATGCTGCATAGTACATAAACATTTAACTTGTGCACATTGATGCCACCTGATCTCCAAAGTGTCTGCATGGTTTATTTCTATAGCTCTATCTGCTCCAAGATTGCTTTTTTATGGTGCAGCATTTTAGAGTAGGTTCTTTTAACAATTTTAGACTGGATATATAGATATATTATGTACATGTGTGTACACTCACGTGTGTGTGTGTGTGTGTGTGTGTGTGTGTGTGTGTGTGTGTGTGGATTTAAAACAGAGCCATCAGTTTCCAAGACTGGAAGTACAGCCTGAGCACTGCAAGTGTGGATTCAGTGTATTTCTTACAACACAATTATCTGAAGATGCAGAGACATGTTACAGTAAAAAAGCAGCCATATAACTTTTTAAGAGCCTAGTAGTTTGGAGTATATTTCTGATTAATTTGTTACTTAAACAGCCCTGACTGTTCAGTGCGAATTGGGGATTTAATAGCGGCTCCCAGCTGAAATGAATGGTGCTTGCTTGGCTGAGCATCTTAGTAAGCTTTGAACATTCTAAACCTGTTTGTATCCCTGATGGCCTTTTGGGATCTCAGAGGAACAAAGCCAACTGTCCTTGCTAGGCATCCCTGCTCAGGGGAAGGCAGACAAGTGATGGCACCTGGCGATCAAAGATGACAAAGTCATCAGAGACCTCTACAGACACCACCTTGGGACCTCATTCACAGATAGAGCCTGGAGCAGATTGCAAGTCAGTGACATCTGTGTAATCTCAGAGACGTAAGCAAAGATGAAGCCAGCTAGATGAGAACATCTAGCTTTTCTAATACATCACAGCCTTAACCACAATATGGAAGTTTGTGCAAGTCTGTCCTTGCCAGATTGTCAACCTCAAGTGACAGCTGTCTAAGCAAAGGTTTAGAGCACTGTCTGATGTGCTACAAAGTCTCATGCTTCTTCATCCACCTTCATTAGCCAGTAAAAGGACAGAAGACTTCTTAAAAAACAAAAAACAAACAAAGAAAAAAACCGCAAAAAAACCCTCAGCAATCCTGGTCAATCCAGAACCTCAATGTCCAGGCACAAACTAAAGGCAGAATGGGGGGCAAAAGAAGAGGAGAAAAGGGAAGTGATGCCATCATTCCCCCCACCCCCATGTTCAGCTGCTCCAGGTAGCAGTCCTCACTTGTCTGTCAGTCATCATCCAGCAGAGCAGACTATGATGGACTGAAGTCTTTCCTACAGTTCCTGGTCAGCACTGTGGTGACATTGCCCCTGGGAGGAAGCAGTCCTGGGTGAGCTACCTCAGAAATGCCAAGGCCCTTGCCCTTCTCTGTGTACCACCTCAGGCCACAACAAGCCTCAGCTGAGTGGTCTCACCCTGAAACCAGTAAGATAATTTCTAAAGGGATCACCAGAGTGATCTGTCCCCCAGAACAGAGCTAGCATATTAGCATCTTCATCTTGTATAGGGATATTCACAAGTGCCTATGAAAGAGTTCTTCTAAACCCCATGGTTGACCATATTTCTCTGACAGAAGCTTCTGAGTTGGGGAGAAGCTACAATTTGACCTATGTGTTGCATGCCGATGAAGCCAAGGACAGAACCCAGACCCCTCCTTTCAAGACCAAAACCTATGCTCACCCACTGAAGACCCCACTGTCTCTATGAAGCTATGGTCCCTTCTGGGCACTGAAGAGCTGGTTATACTGGAAAACATCTGCATTCTTCAGAATTTTCTGCTCCCTGAAGAACAGTTACAGTGCACAGTCTCCACAGTGGCCTCCTTTAACAGCTCTGTAGGGTAAGCGTTGTAGCTGATACTACATGTGTTTTTAGCCCATGACCTTCTGTGTTTCTTCAACCTTTTCTTGGGATTCTGAGTGATAAAGGAGCTGAGAAAAAGAATTTACACAGCCCAGAACTGTATAAAAATATCTGTTCAAGCCTGTAGTGAGAACATCTGGGCTTGGCAGAAGTGTGAAGGCATGCCTGACAGCAAGCGTACACTGCACAGTGCCACATGGAGAAGAGCAGCCAAGATTACCCCAAGTGATGTCTCTCTGACATAACACAGCACCACTGGCCCCGTTGTACCTAAGGATCTCGGTGCTGCACTTCATCGTGCTACATCAGCATGCACAGAGCTCCAGCTGCCCCTGGTCCAGCTGCAGCGACCATCAACAGGCTTATTGGAGCTAAGTATCATCATTCATCATATCCAAACTGTATTGCTTCTTCTGGGAGTGTGGGCATAAGTCTGAGCGCTGCTTAAGCTTGGGTGGTTTTCTCTGTGGTGAGGACAAAGGCAGCATCTTGATGATGCACCCTGGAGTGCATCTAGTCTTTCTGAGGAAGGAGAGGAAATTCACACTGCAATTCACTGGGAACAAAGCATCTCAGCTGATACAGGACACTGGGATGCAACTCCTTAGGTCTCAGTAATTCCCTGGGAAAGGAAGCACCAGTGACCATGGATAGTTCAGGAAGGCTGCAGTTTGCTCAGCCAATTTGAATTGTTCCTGCACTAACCCTCACTTTCAAATCACTGATGTCCACTGGACTCTGAGGTTCCCTAACATTTGCAACAATTTCATTGTGGAGCATCAAATCCTTTTTTCCTTCCATTTTTTATGAGCTGCAACTTGTTATGAATAAATAGATCCTTCAGAGAATGGTTTCAATGGAGTAGCAGGCTTTATACTCTTTGTTTGATCAGCACTTGCCCGTCAGGACTACTGAATAAAAGCCTCAGTGTTTTCTCAGCTTGTTCCCTGAGTAAACTTCATGCAGCGAAAATCAGGCCATATTTCTTCTTTGTTTACACTGATGGCACTGACTTTTCATGGAGGGGCAGACAGTTTGAGGAGAACTTTGCTTTTATGGGACAATAGGTCAGGATGTCATACAGCAGTCTTCCTCTGCAGCTCCATGACAACGAGTGGATAGGAGGAGGTAGCTCTGCCTGCCAACCCTCCAGCTCCCAAACGGTTAGGTGGCAAAGTTCTACTCCTTTTCAGCCTTTGAGCTGTTTGGAAGAGAAATTTCAGGCTTTGCGTTCTGCCCATACTGAATGTAAATATTTACACAGCAAGCAGTGTCCTTCTGGAGAAGGAGCTACAGGAGCAAATGGTCACCATAGCTGGATGACTCAGGGTGTCTTTAAATGTCCCGTACCCTGGGTCGTGTTGTCTGTGCCCACTGCTGGCTGTTAGCAGTATGGTGAGACAAGCATTTCTCACTCTGCTGGGAAGTGCTTGAGATGCTTGCTGGGCACATGCACCCATGGGGTGCTGCTGGGGTTGCTGCCATGTTCAAGGTGATTCAGTTGGCACTGAAATGTGGGCAGCAGCCACAACCTTCCCTCCTGGGAGTTCATTCCAACCTGTTTACACCTGGTTTGGGAGGAGTTTTGGAACCTTGCTCAGCCCATAGCATTTCTCAAGACATGGTACTCCCCACTGGGCAAGCTGGAGAGTTGGGCTTGTTGAGCCTGGAGAAGAGGAGGCTCAGAGGAGACCTTATAGCAGCCTTGCAGTACCTGGAACAGCCTACAGGGAAAATGGGGAGAGACTGTTTGTAAGGGCATGGAGTGATAGGACAAGGGGCAGTGGCTTTAAACTAGCACAGAGTAGTTTTAGATTAGACATTAGAAAGAAGTTCTTCACTATGTGGGTGGTGACACACTGGAACAGGTTTCCCAGAGAGGTAGTGAGAGGTGGTGAGAGGTGGAGGCCCCATCCCTGGAGACATTCAAGGCCAAGCTTGAGTAGGTGTGGCTTTGGCGCAATATTTAAGTCATTTGTCCAGTCAGTGACTGGGGATCTATTCCTATTTCTCAGGGGGCTGCTAAAGCTCCCGCAGAGCTATGCAGCCCAGTAGCCTAGTGGCCACAGCACAGGGGAGGTAATAAATCACACTGGCAGCTGGGGCAGCACTGTGCTGCAGGAACGCCTTCCTGTGCAAAGAAAATGCAAACTGGTGTAAAAGGCAATCTGCTTTCCCTTTGGCCTTTACAGCAGCAACTGTAGGCTATTTCACACCCTATGCTGGACTCATGGACACAGGAGAAGACTGCAGCGGTATGGTCGCATGCCCGTTGGCTTTCTTAGCTCCTGAAATAGGCTGCAGGCAACAGTGATGCCTGTGAAGTGCATGGGTACGAAGCACAGTGCTGCTGCGTGCGGTTTTAATGTCCACCTTTCCTGCTCCCTCTGTTCTTTCACTACCCTCTCCAGAGGATGGTTGGACCTGTCCCACAGCCTCAGAGGTACCGGAAGGGAGCCTCACCCAGCGTGATGCCCCCAGCCCCATGTCCACAGTCACACCCCAGGCCACCTAAACCAAAACTTCTTCTCAAGTGTCTGGGAGTGGGGAAAATTCCCACCAGTCTTAAACATCGATTGATGGGGAATCCTTCTCCAGCTGTGCTTTGTCTCTCCCTACTGTCTGCAGAAGGATGCCAGACAGCAGCTGGAGAGAAGGCAGCAACCTCTAGAAGGTTAAATTTAGGTGAAGCTAATCCCCTCCTGAGCACACAAGGTGACATAGCTGTTATCTGGTCCTTATGTTTTAGTTATGTCCTTCTCCCCTCTCTGTATGAAGAGCACACAGCTCTGCTACTCTTGCCTGGTGGTTGCTCAAAGACTTTCCCCACGCTGAGCATCTTCTTGAAGACTCATCCAGAGGAGGGTAAGAAATGGAGAAGCAAAGCTGGCTGAAAGGAGAAGGAAGGAGCTGCCGCCCAGGAGAGTTGCACAGGAAAGCAGAACAACAGTCATGCTCCAAAGAAATGCTATTTATCCTAAATCGATATGCAAACACAAGGCACTGCTGTTGGCTTCAATTATGGACACTGTGATTGTGTAGCAGCAGTCTCCAATCGTAACCCTTGAGTAGAGTATTTTACAACATTTTATGATGTTACAGTCTCATTAAGGATCCTTGGACTTTATTCCAAGGGAACCTGCTCAAAAGGCAGGCAGCTTAATCATACTTTTTTTTTTTTTAATTTTAAGCTGAACAATATGAGTGCAAATACCCTACTAGCAAAAATTTCAAGTGAGTCCCCAAGGTGTTAATATACAATTGCGAAAGAAACCAGTAATAAGCATCAAGCAGACTTTATCTGGGTCCAGAGACTACACTTCCAGTAAATAACAGATTGGATAAAATTATCTACAGCTCAAAGAACAGTTTCACTAGAAATGAAACAAAACCCCAATAAAACAATCAGACTCTAGAGCGACACAGTGTGAGCTGCCTAATTGTCAAGTGTTTTAGTTAGGATATTAGGGCCTGAGTGTTTACGATAATCAGCTCCATTAGAGCTGCAGCTTTTAATACTATTTTTTAAAAAGCAACAAAGGAGCTGTTCTGGTCTACCAGGCTCCTGATGTGGATTGCTTATATACAATCATGGATGTTTTATTTAAAAGCACATGTGAAAAGTCTCCATGTACTAAAGGTGCCTGAAGAAGAGAGGGCTTGGCTAAGCAGGGTGTTGTATTCTGGGGAAGGTGGATCTAGGACCATTGCTCCAGGATGCTCTTGTTCTTTTTAGCCTCAGTGCTAACTGGTACCTTAAGGAGTTGTTCACAGCCCCCAGCTCACCTGTGCCCTGTGCTTTGCTGGGGTGCATGTTGGTGCAGGGAAACAGCCTGAGACCTCCGTTCGTCATGAGCAGGGATGAGAAAGTGTGTGGGAGTGAGTGTGGTGGCTGAGCAGTTTCCCACATGGATGGAGCAATGGGGCTTTTAAGTAGCTCCCTGCCTGTCACTGCTGAGCCTCAGCAGGGGTAAGGAACCACCCTGCCTTCCTGCTCCACTGTTTTCCTCACTTCATAAGCCCTGCACAAAGGCACTGATTTTATTGACGTTTCCAGATAAAGTCTCTCTTTCCTTATAAAATCTCTGCCTAAATTAAGGATGATGCTGCATGAAAAAGGCAAGATAAAAAAGGAATCTCAGAGAGGCACTGGGATCCAAAGCATAGCACAGAAGATAAGAGCAAATCTGCTGCCAAACATTTCTTGGTACCGGCCAAATTTTACAAACCCCGACAAAATAAGCATATGCCAACTTGTGTATGGTTTGGTTCATGAAAAGGAAGAGGGCTCCAATTTTTCACATGTTCATGTCCAGGAGCAGCTTCTTGCATCTGTGAATCGCTGGTGAAGCTACCCACAGTTGTGAAATGCCTTTGATGTGTAGGAACTGGACCTTTTTATAGCCAGACTGCTTTTGTTATCTGCTGGGAAATCTTCACACACTAGTTTCTCCCCGCTGTCTTAGAAAAGGCTGCATAGCTGCTGGAGCAATCTCTGCTGGCTTTCCTGCAGCTCTTCCAGGCTCTTCTTTCATGTGCTAATGTACTGTGGGGGATCCTCCCCGGGGCCAAGGGGTAAAGTTGCTCTCCAGCAAATTCCGCAGAAGGAGGAGACAAAGTGCAGAGCTCGCACAGGTACCAGCCCTCTGTGGCTGGGACAGGGAAGAGAGCTCTCCCCTCTGAACAGGCAGCCCTGAACTTCTTCCCCCTCAGGCACTCTCCGGACCAAAGCCTTCCTCTCACCTTCCTTAGACCTCTCCATCCCTGCTGTCCTCTGCTGTCCCTGCAGCAGGGATTCCCGAGAGCCTTTCCGAGGGCAACGTGGATACACAAAGGCAGCTGGGTGACACGCTGGGGAGGGTGGGGATGGGGACGGAGGTGCTCTATGCGTTCTTGGCAAGATTTGGTCGGTGAGATTAGTGTCACTGACTTGCAGACCAGAAAGTCCACAATAAGGGTTGGGCTGGGCTCTTCTGTTTTCATGGAGCAGACACAGACATTGCAGGTGCCCCTTAAGGCTCAGGGTGACAGAAAAATGCCTTCGAGGTGTGATTCACGCCCCTGAATGCTCTGATGGCCCATAACCTAAACTGCCCATTGCTTACAAATTGAGCCTGTAGCTACCAGGCACAGAGGATATTGCTCAGGAGACCTACTGGGGTGGCGTGCTTACGGCTCATCTTCCAGGAGCAGGGGAAAGGCATCTCTCCTGCTCTCCTCGTTCACACCTCTTGCTGCTCACTTTGAGATTGGATTTCTGGTATTCACTTTTCAAAATGACCTTTCCTTTACCTCCTGTTGCAGACAACTGGGAGCTGTGCGTTGATGCCACAGGGAGAGATAGGCAGTCCTCTGGTGCTGACCCAGGCTGTTCAAGTCTGGATGCATGGCAGGTCCTATAGCTGTAGGACCTGCCATGCATCCAGGGTCTGCCCCAGATGTGCAGAATAAATCCTAGCATTTGCTCCAGGTGGTTGGATTAAATCAGTGGATAATTCAATATGTCACATGTATCTTTACCTTGTAACACTTTTATAGCAAGTTTAGATCTCCTAAAAACAGTTAATGTAAATATCATGTCACTGTATTAAAATTTCTGTCCCCTATGGCTATTACAAGGCAGAATATTTAGGATTTCTTCCAAGTTGATCTCTAAATTTGTCTATTTTAGCAAGTTATTATGAGGGGTAAATTTACTAAGAAACCTGTTTGCTGAGTGATAGTGTGACCTGAGCATCTGGGGATAAACAAGCAGGCATAGAGTCCTGGGGCTGAGAGAAACATAGTGTCCTACCTGTTTGAAGGACATAGCATCTGGGTAAATGGACTTTGTTCACTGCTTTGAAGCACCCTTCCAGTAGGAAGGTGACAAGAGAATTTCTGAGAGAGGCTCCCTTTCTCCTCTTCCAGCAGCTTCATTTAGACAGCTGCCCCTGCGATACCTGTCAGTTCTAATGATCAGGCACTTACAGGCTAAGTAGTATAAATATTTACATTTCAGGCTTCTAATGCATCCAGAAATGTAATGGAAAAGTGTTCTTTTTAACACCTTATCTCAGGTAGAAGTGTAGAAAACATGAAATTAATTCTTAAATTACAATTTTATGGCTTAGTTGAAACACCCATCTCTGACCATGTTATGCAAAACATGTAGGTCTCCCAGGATAGCTCAAGTCCCCACACCTTGTCAGCTCTCATATGCTTAAAAAAATCAATCAAACTGAGTATTTCACGCGTACTTATGGCACATATGCTTCTACATGTTGAACTCTGTGTTTTGTGTAGGTGTTACCACTCATTGATTCATAAAGATCAGCCTAGGTAACAGTTCTCCAGGACTTATCCCAGCAATATTCAGCCGCTCTGCTCTTGTTATGTGGAGTCAAGCAAGGAAGCTCATCTCTTTTTTTGCATGTTTTTGGTTTTGTTTTGTTTTTTTTTTTTTTTTCATGGCTGCAACTGTGGAAACATTTTTATAAGGATTTGTTTCTTACATTCATAGGAGAGCATAGTGAGATGGGGTGAGATCAACTGCTTATTTACTTGTTGAAAAACATTGATTTGAAGAGAACCACGTAGTCCTACATGGTTACCTTTGCACTAGGTTGCATCGTATCATTTTACCCAAACAATCTTCTTTAACAAACATTCCCTCCAAGGCAGGGATATGAACAACTCAATCTATTTGATCTACAAATCAACAATGCTTTGTGCAAGGAGATGTTATGTGCAAAGGGTGATTTTTTTAGAGATGATGTATATCTGCTCATTGTCTATCAATATGTTAACAATATGGTCAGAACTGAAACGGTATGGATAGATGCTATCTTTTAAACTGTAGAGGAGCCATCAGCAATGATTTGGGTGTTTTATAATACTCTCCTATTTATTTTCAACATTAGGCATGAATACTACTGAGAAATCTGCATAGTTTTGTGCCCTGCTATGACAAAATGCCAAAGCATCAACATTGCTAGAAATCTAAGAGAACAAGTAAGTCTTGCGGGAGAGGCTTGCTCCATGTATACTTCCCTTCCTTAGAGAATTAGATGGGTTGTTTGCCTCATGCGGCGAGGGCCAAATCTTCCCTCTGCAACTGTCGGCTTCAGTGGGAGTCTTGCCTGGGGAAGGGCTTCTGAGTTTTTCTGGTCAGAAGGAAGTTACTCCTTTTATTGGATCAGAAAAGCATGCAGTTATGAGTGCAGCAATTAAATTTCCCTCTCACTGTGCAAGAGATAAAACATCACTTTAGATTAGTTGTCTTTAAGATGTTTTTTTCCCTCTCCCATTAGAGTAATTTAACCTCATCCTTGCCTGAGAATCCCGATTTTGTCTATGCCAGGGGAGCGGAGACGTGTGTACTTACTGAATATGTGTCATATGCTATCCTGCCACACAGCATTAGTAATCAATGCTTTCACATAGACTGCAGGCCCCGATTTGCTTCATATAGGCAAAACGTGTGTATGTGGGAGGAGGGAAAAGATATGAATTACGAAAATTTTGTATTGCTGAAATGTGGCTTTACAGCTGTCAGGGTACATGCAGTGTCTGCAGCCTATTATTGCCATATATGAAGTGGTTCCATAGCCTGAGGAACAACTGACTCGAGCTGCAGAAGAAGCACCCACGTCTGTATTCATGCCCTTTCTACACCAGCGTTGCACTTCAGAGAGCAGAGACATTTCAGAGGATGGGTTGAAGAGGATGAACACAGCTTCCCACTGAGGTATGGGAGCCAGGTGGATGGTGCCAGTAAAATTAACCAGACCGAAATGAACTTAGACTTGAAAAAAATGTCTGGCCATATCACTCCATGGTTGGGAAGTCTTCTAAAGAAGACCGGTCCATAGGTCTTGTGTGGCTCCTGAACCTCACAAACTCTGGTTTTCACTTGTCTGACATGGCCATGGAGGTGAGATTGGAAAGAAGAGGTTGTATCAATTTCAAAGCAAAATAATTTTTGTCCGGCAGCATTCTTGACCATGTAAGGTGGTCATTGACAAATGTTTTGAGAAATATCGGGACAGTCTAATCAGCTGGTCACCTGCTGACACCCTTACATGCAAGATCCTAGTGAATTATTGTTCCAGTACAACAAGATTTCTTTCTATTTTAAGTCACCATCTTGAATTTATATTTCAGACTCACAGTTCCTGTTGTGATGGTTTGTTATGAACTAAAGGCAATTCGTCAGTGACTTAGGCTTGAAACAGTCGTTTTGTTTTGTGAACACTCCTGGTTCCACTGGATTTCCCATTTGAGGCAGAACGATCTTGTTACAGTTGACGTCAACGGTGAGCCATAGGATGACTCTGTCAAACCAGTGGACACCTTCTGCAGAAGGGAAAGAGGAAACCTTCTGGAAGCATAACTGCTGTAATTCTGTAAGTGCTAGCCTCATATTGTGTATGTTGACAGCTCCTGACCAACCAATTGCTACATGAATTGGTGACAATTTAAGCTAATGAATAAATTTAGGGTCATGATCCCTTCAGCTGCATTACTTGGAGTTGCATTTTACTGAATCCATAATTTTCTCAGCTTCAGTGAAGAAGTGACACAGAGATTGGATTGCCATCCATCACTGGAAGAGAAATTCAGGCTACATGAAACCACAATCACTGGTGCCAGAGACCTGGAAAAGTTTCCTTCCAACATCTCAGTTGGTCTCTGGTAAAAGAAAATGTAGAACAGATGAAAATGACAGCGACAGAGTTAAAAAGTAATTCTTGCCAAGCGCCAAGGTTCCATTTTAGTAGTGAATCTGACCCAAACTCCATCCTATCTACACATAAAAGATCCTTCCTTGAGTCAAATTATTCTGCAGCCTGTGCAGCATGCAAGGCTGGCAGGGAGACTGCCACACAACTTCCGGTCTCGCAGCTAACCCAGCTGTCCTGCAGTTGGGCATGTGCCAACTTGAGCCAGACTCACTAGTCTGTGTGTGTCCATCTGTCAGCAGTTGTCCCACTTAGAGGTAATGAAGCTGTATTGTAAAGCAGTTTTCCATCTGCAGTCAAGGTATCTCTGTGAACCTGCAAACTGCTTCTTAGAGGCCTTGTCAAAGTAGACTACGCCAGCCTGCTGTCAGCACGTTGGCATTCCATTCACAAGACTCTGAAACCTCCCACCTGAAAAGATTTGAGTGTCCACAGATCAAACCTGAAAACTTTCATCCTAAAGAAATGACTGTCTTCATACCCTTGTATTCCCACAGTCACCTTTAGTAGCCCCCTCAGCAGCTCCACCTGCTCTGTGTTTCTTGAGCCTCGAATGGCATGAGCTCAGACTCGAAGTGTAGTGAGCGTGTCATGCATCAGGATCACAGCAAGAGGCAGAAACAGGCAAAAAAAAAGTGTTTGTCAGTGGAAAAATAAATGACATATCTGCATGGAGGCAGGGGATCCAGGTAGATCAAATCAATCCTTTCCTCAGTCTTGAAATCTGTCAAAATAAGATGCATTGAATAAAGATAAAATCAAATGCTTGCTTTCTTCCTTGTGTGGATGCCTGCAATTTAAAGTCAGCCTCCAAACTATAGAAAGTTGCTTTCAGTTCTCCAGTGGTGTAGTTGCTAGTGCTCCTCACATTCCCTTACAGCAACCAGTTGAAAAACATATATCTATCTGGGGCCTCCTAAAAAAGTCTTTAGGGATTTTATTGTAGCCTACAATCCTTTTATTAAACAACATCTATTCAAACTGATTTCAACAGTGGGTTTTTTTTGTCTTGCAGAGTTCAGGTTTTCTTGTTTTTCTGGGAGAGGATATTTCCATCTATCGATGATAATTGCCAGGCATTACTAGGCAGATGCAGCATCTGGCTTCAGAGGCTACTGACTTCTGTGGTGGGGAAGCCCCCTGTGTTACACATGTGTCTTGTCTAATGGAGTCCAGACTTGATAGAAGTTGGAGAGATTGGTCCTCCAATTCGTGGAGGAATTTGACTTGATGGTACTTATAGATCCCTTCCAACCTAGGATATTCTTTGATTCTATGAAGTTGTTAGTGTGAGTCCTGCCAGGGATCCAGGTTGAATGCTGTTTTGCAGCAAGGTTGCAGCAAGATAACATTTTCTGAACCCTTGCTGCACAGATGCTTCAGCAGTGACAGCAAGGCAGTGGCCCAGAGACAAGGCCAACTCTCCATAGAAGACCTACAAGAAGGCTGAGGTTGTTAGCAGCCAGTCTAGCAGCAGTGCAGCCTCCACGACAGCAAGCCTGACTGTAGCCTGAAAGTTGAAGAGGGACCAATTCCTGAGTTCAGCAATGGTTTAGGAACAGAGCCAATCCACCTGATTCACCAAAAAAGGAAAATCCAAGGATGAGGATCAGAGACCCAAAGGGAGAGAAGGCAAGGACTTATTTGGTGTCTCCTTAGTTCCTAGGTGTTCACAAAGGTCCTAAAACTGTGGTGCACAGCCACCAGCCAAGGTAAAAGGCTCATGTACCATGTTTACTCTACCCTGTGTCAAACATTTTGTTTGAAGTACAGCATAGCATTGATACCTCCACTTCTTCTTCAGCTTCTCCTGTCTACACAGCTTCTGATCTCTGGCTAGAGCCAAGAATGTCACAACAATCATATTCTGCCCCAAAATGTGTCCCTAGCACAGGCACCTGTACCTCCTTTAGGTGTCTGGAGGCTTTGCTCTGGCCCATTCCAGGTGTGGATCCCCAACATCTCCTGGGAAAGTCTTCCTGGCCTTCTAGCCTCAGGTTCCTGGGAAATCCATCTGGATCCAGGAAATACCAGAGATGTTCCCTTGGCTGATGTTGCAAGAGGCACTTAGCAGAAATTAAAATGCTGAGTGTGACATATATGTGTAGTGTATACTCAAGCAGGTACAGCAATGATGAGGCTTTGACCAGAAAAGGGCTCTGATGAAGAGCTAGTTCTTTGCTGTGACAGTGGTGGGACACTGGAACAGGTTGCCCAGAGAGGTGGTGGAGGCCCCATCACAGGAGACATTCAAGGTCAGGCTTCATGGGGCTCTGAGTAACCTGATCTAGTGAAGATGTCCCTGCTTACTGGAGGGGGTTGGACTAGGTGGCCTTAAAGGTCCCTTCCAACCTAATGCAATCTGTGATTCTATGTTTTTATGAATTATATCCTATCAGTCATCCATCATGTTATCATAGGTCACACAGTTGCACTGTATCTCAGCATGGTGCTGTATTGCTCCCTGTATTGGTCCTGTGTTGGTCAAGCTTCCCTGCTAAGGCCTCCTCCTGACCAGCTATTCAGAAAGGCGATCTGGAGACCATTTCTGCCAGTGCTGGAAGCAAGACTGCTTCAAACTGTCCAGAGGCAGCTGTTGTGTGTCACCCCTGCTACTATCTCACACATGTCCAGATGGTGAACCAAAGGCAGTGAGACCTTTGCAGAAAGGCCCGCAGAGCTAGCCCAGGCAGCAGAGATGATAGTGGCAATTGCCCTAAACAAAGAGCAGGGGAGAAGCACAGCTGGGTACAGAATGGTGACTGGTTTCATTTTCTTGCTTAAGGAGAGTAGAAACCTGTGGTTGAAACCAGACAGCGAGTCCCAGGTGTACACCTCATCTTGGAGGCTGGTTGCTTTCTGGTGGCCCAGCAGTAAGAGTTTACTGGGTGAGGCAGGGACTGCCTGGTTGGCCACAGGGAGCATGTTCTGGGTGAAGGCTGTTGACAACTCAGAGTGGATGTTTCTGCTCTAGCTGTTGTATGCCTACTTGTGAAGTGAGGTGGGGACTGGGAGGTACTTCAGGTGGTGGAGGCATAATAGGGTGCATGGGGAAAGTCAGCCCCTGTCTCTTCTGCACGTGATATTCCTCATACCTTCAATAATTCTCTCCATCCACATTTTCTAGACCAAGTCATTAATGCAGCAGCAAGTCTGCTAGTGCAGGGTATACAGAAAGACTCTTCCTGCTTCCTTCTCATTTCTGCCTGGTTCAGAGTTCTAACTATGAGCCCCAACGACTGTCCGATGAAGTAATTAGCCAAGACGACTCCAAACCTCAGGGCTACATAGTGGGACAGAGACAGCTGGTCCTGCCTCCGATCAGACACACACAGAACCACACAGACACAGAACAACTCTGGCAGTGAATGAGGGTGCCAGGGAGCTGGCTGGGTGCAGCGCAAGGGGCACAGCTGTGGCTCAGACTGGCGTAAGATGACAAGGCTGCACCATCCCATTAATTTGGCAGTGACCTTTCACAACCAGCCACATCACTGCAGCTCGAGCCAGCTCTGCTGAGGGATCCAGTAACAAACAGCTGTGGCTGCCATGGCCTGAGCCACGGGACCTGCAGCTTTACATCTGCCACTTATTGGGGGTTTGTGTGTGTGTGTAAAGCCTGCATGGGAGTGTGATCATCCCTTGTTTCCTTTCCAAAATGAAAGGATTTTTTCCCAATTGTGTCCTATCTCATTCTTCTGTCTTTTTAGTTTTATGTGTCTATCTTACTAACTGTTGATTGGAGTGATGCTTCTGTGACTTATCACCAATTGCACAAACTTTCTGGAGTAGAGATGCTTACTTTCTATGCATTTATTACCTGTCTGCACAGAGAATTGTGAACAGCTACACAACAGAATATGACACACCTCACCCATTTCTGGATGGTCTTCCGAGGTCTGTTCCAGCTCCTAATATTCTGTGATTCTGTGATTCGGTGATTCTGTGTGATTTCCTGGGCCTCAGAGGTGTTCATTGCCAACCCTAACTCATCCCTGAGACCGAATTTTAACTTTCAGACAAGGTCAAAGAAAACATCACACAAAATCCTGGCTTGCGACAGCGTCAGGTACTACACGCAAATGTTTGTTGCTTCTCTGTTTCCTTGATGTGGAGCTGGATCACCACTTAGACAGGTCTATCAGCTAAAGGGCTGGCAGGACCCTGCCTGTGCTTCTCCAAAGAGGGGACTGCTCCATTACAGACCCAGTAACCTCCTGTGGACATCATAGTCCTACAGAAAGGATGGGCAAGTGGTTTCTTACGGTTTGTCTCCATATTCCCTCCCTGTGCTCTATGCCAGAAGATTTCTTTAATTCCATCCCTCCCCACTCCCACCCCCACCCCCCTGAACTGTTATCTACATTTAAAATAAATCGTTATAGCCTTCTGTTTGTAGATTAGGTACCACTTGGAGAAGATATCTTTGGAGTTGTGTAGGTGATCATCTATTCCACACCATTCAACACTCTACTGACCAGGGCATGAGGGTTCATCATTCCTGTAAGTACTGAAGTTACAAATATTGGAATAAATAGACAAATGAATTTCTGGCATATGTTATAATCACAATACTTTCTGCATTAACACCCACCTCGTTTATTCCTCTCAGAAGGAAGGCCTATTGCAAACAGTTTTCATCCTGTCTGCATCTCTAAAAGACACAAATAAACTGGAGCTTTGCTCTCCACCACTTACCTTCCTTTCCCTGGATGAACTGTATTTCTTGAGATCTGCTTTCCCTCTCTAGCCATTGTTCTTTCAAATGGGGTTATAATATTAAGCAGATGGTTGGGGCAATGGCTTACGGCTGGATCATAAGACAAACCTATTTAACGGATTGGGCCTAGTATATGAAGTAGAACGCAAGTATATGACCCAACTAAAAGTGAGATCACCAAGCAACAAAGCATGGTCATAGTTGGCATAGGTTGTTAGTCAGGTCACAAATCCTGATCTGTAACTTACCGAATAAGAAGAGGTTTTATGAAGATGAAAACAATAGGGTTTTAGAGGAACTCTTCAAAACACACAAAATGGGATAAAGGAGATTTTCCTTCACAGAAGGTAAGCTAATGATTTTGAATTCGGAAAATGAACTGTTGATTGTGTTCCTCTCCTTCTACATACAGTCCAAAATCACAGCTGGATGTTTCTAGTTATGGAATCCTGGTATTTCACAAACAATTAAAGAATAACCAGAAAAGTAAAAGAAAGATGGACAGAGGACAAGAGTTCAGGTTATTCAATAGAGTGATCCAAGTAGGTTGCCAAGGCAAAACAGAGTTGATGTTTTGTCCTTAACACCCTGTCCTTTCTACTCATCCATATCCTGGCTGGAGCTAATAATTGTCTGTGTAGAGATCTCTTGGGATGGGTATTATTTAGCTGTAAAACACTCATGGGATATAGGATGGGTGTTGAAGAACTGCTTGGGTTGTGGGAAGATTTTGTCAGACAGTTCTTTGGAAACTGAGGAACACCCTTCCGAACTGCAGGACTTTTAACCAAGATAGCAAACTTGTAACTACCCACGCAAGAAATCAGCTAATTTAAGGAATCTTGTAGAAACACAAGGAATTGGTCATGTGGCTTTTTGAAGCTCTTTTCTCTCTGCCACTCATTACAGAGCGAGTCTGGGGACTTGATGTCCTTATTTTCATGCCTAAAATTAGCTGGAGTGAGCTCCCTTTGGATACCGTGTGGTTGATTCAATGGTAAACCAGGTTTTCTGAACTTTGTTTTCCTCTTCCCCACTGACCAAGCCCACTGTTACTGCCTTTGCCCTTTCCACCAACCTGTGTACCCTGTGAGGGGACAGACATGCATGTTTTATTCATACCCTGGTGTTATCCTTCTGCTAGCACAATTCCTCCCTTTTTTTTTTTTTTTCCTCCTCCTGCCCTCAAGTCAGTGTGCAATATCAAGTGCATCTGTTGTTTATTGATTTATGCAGTGCTCTGAGACTACTCCAGAGAAGCCTTTTACAAGCAGGGAACACTTCATTTATAACTAAAATACTGGGACCTCTCGGCTGGAACGCAACAGCCGTGTAACAGCGCCGGTAATGCAGCTCAACAGCTCTCAGAGAGAAACTGAAGAATACCGTATCTAATTGAAGCAACGAGGGATTGTTAACTACTGTGGGAAGAATGTAATTGCTTGTGCTGGAAATTGGCCAAGACACTAGGGCTAACATTTCTACCCTTACCAAACACACGCTGGGACCTTTAAATGGCTACCACTAATTGTAATTACCCCAAATAACGCTGCTTAAACTGCCTTTTGCTATCACATCACACCATCGACTTTATTATTATTATTATGTATGTATCCTTCAGACTGCTCTTTCTGCAGTCGGCTACACAACAAAGTCATTCACGGAAAGCTAATAAAGTGGTACTCAAACTGCTTCCAGTCAGTGGACTGGGCACGCAAAGAAGTCCGAAAGGAGTGCCACGCCCAGTTTCAGGCAAGCTTTATCTGTGGCAAAATGCAAAACTGTCAGAAAATATAACCTGAAAAGGAAAATAGCACAGATGGGTAGGTGGATTTGGCTGGAGAATGGAGCTCTACTGTCCTGAGCCTGTACAGAAAGAAGAGAGCAGAGAGAAACGTCTCCAGTACGGTGTTGCACGGTGGCTGGAAAGATGCCTGTAAACTTGAGGAATGAGGTAGCATCTGAATTTTATCCATCAGTATATCCCTACTCACACATGAAGAAATGTACCCATGTTTGCCCCAGGGAGGCTCATAGCCTGAGGAGACTTTGCACTGTAACATTTGAGCTTCGTGAATGTATTTAGACTTACATGTCCCAAATTATTGCCGTTTCATTAACGGCCAGTCAGGTTCAACTCAGGAAAATTTGACTCATAATGTCTAAGTTTGAAAGATAATCTCTGATGGCACACAGCAGATGTCTTTAAATGTGTTTTCTTTTTCTACTTACCCATTAACCATAATTTTATTATGTGTAGCATGTCTCTAAAGCTAAAAAATACAGCTCTTGAGGTCTAGAATCTCTATTGTTTATTTTAAATAACAGCCTATGCAGGGAATAGCTGCCCAAAAGCATAAGAAATGCAGAGTCATGTGTTCAAGCATGTACTGTCACCTTATTCAAATGCAGAGTTCCCATGAGTTTTATTCAAAGCTTCAGTGCTTGATACCTTTGGCAGTGGGCTCCATGGCTGATGAGGTGGGGCTTCTGATGGACCCGGAGATGGAAGGGCAAATCCTCCCATCCCATCCCGTTGTGCTGCAGAAGCCTTGCCACCCCCCACACCATCACAATTCCACCTTTTAAAGCTTGTCAAACAGCTGGGGGAGGGGGGGGGGACCTCAAGTAACAACATTTTTGGCCAGAGGCTGTGTTTCAGAGCCTGTCAGCAGATCTCACGGCAGCCCGCGCAGAGCAGAGGGACAACAGTAGATGTCCACAGTAGCGACACTGCACTGGGAATGGTCTCTTAAACTTGGATTTGATTTCTGAGCTGGTTTGGAGCTTCTGTGAAGATGTTTGATATGAAGCATGCAAATATGCATATTTGTTTTAATGGGACCACTCCCGTGCTTGTTCCTGAAGTTTAGAGTGGCTGTAAGCACTGGAAGAAATAAGGCTGTAAGGTTCAATTTTACAAGGATGTCAGTAAAGGCTTCTGCTAAACCAGCGGGCGAGAGGGAAGTCTGGGTGCTGACAGCCCTTCCAGTGACTGCGCATCTTTTAACTAGTCGCTTTCCCCGCAGCCCAGTAGCTGTCCATAGAAGAAGCACAACAGAGATTCACACTCTCGAACTTGGAAAGCAACGCCCAGGAAGAGTTACCAGCTTGTTTTCCTGAGGACACTGTCACGGCACATCACGTAACAGTGAGAGTTCTGGCAAATTAGATTATTTCTCCTTGCAAGTGTTGCCTCTCGTATCTTGAGCTGATTATGCCTCTGAAAATACTAGAAATATTCAAAATATATTATCCTAAGGTCTGGGGAAAAATCAGCCCCCGTCCCACCCTCTTGCTTTGTGGTTCTCACAGCACCAGCCAGCAACATCAATGTGTGCAAGTGGCAACTTCCCTTGAACAGGTCTAAGCCTATGACATTATCTCATGTACTCACAGACTTTCGAAGACACGGGGTTGCTTTATGTGTGTGTTTTTATAAATTATTTCCTTCATTTCTCCAGAGCTAAGAAAGCTCTGTGGTGAATAATAGCTCTGTATTTGCAGGATTTATACTACCAGTAGTTAGAAGGATGGATGCTTCAGTCTGCTGGAGATACTGAAATCTGATTTGCTTCTGAAGAGGAATAAACTCAAATGCTTTAAGGCTTCAGAAAGAAGGACTTTAAAAATAAAAATACTTTAGATAAATACAGAGAGTTCAACAGAGTGCAATAATTTATGTCAGTGCTTAGCTGTTTTCCTACATTAAAATATATAATAAAAGGTAAACATAATTGGAGAGGAAATTCATTTCCGCAGTTAATGAGGCATTTTATTTATGAATACAATAAACGAATGAAATGAAACGTTGCATAGTCCAAGAGCGTATTTCCCCATCAAAGTTTCTTTATCCAGTTCTCTTGGGAAGGATGCTTAAGCCAATAAATAAATTCAGATTCAAACACACATCACTATTCTCAAACCTGCCTTATCTTGCAGAGGTGGGAGGCTGTTACAACCCTGTTTTTCTAACTGCTAAGCTGAGCTTGACTTGGCATTCCCTGAGACACCACAAACATACATTTCCCATCTTTTCAGGCTGGGTTTCAGACCATGTAGCCAGCCAGTAGCTCTCCTGGCACTGACTCATTGCCGGGTGATGCTGCAAGCTGACAGATATGGACAGCAAAACACGCAACTTTTGTGGTACGTGGCCATGTGAAAGATGTGTTGGAGAAGCCATGTGGCTGACACCTTGAAATGCATGTAACATCCTGTAAAAAGGATCAGGTTTTGAAGGCATACAGATATTTGCCCAGCAATCTGTGCTGCCACAAGTGGGCAAAATACTTTTGGAGCGAGCTGCGAAGTTCAGTTCTCTGTGCCGATGTCAAGCTCCCCAGGGAAGACCTGAAGTTCATTTGGCGCTGCCTCACATCATGCTGGATGATGGAACTTGATCCTCGACTGACACACTAGCAATTCAATACTGTTTTTCAGTTGGATTTATTAGGAATTTATGCTAAAAAAGTCTTTAAAAACATGCTGCCAAGCTTCTATTATTTCTACTGCACCACTTGGGATTAGAGTGTTTTAATGGCTACTTTTGAAGAAGAGTAGATTAGGAAACCTCACCTGGGTGCACAAAGTCCCTAGGAAACAGATTGCGATCCTAGTAAATACCAAACATTTAATGATAATGTAATGCTGAAAGGTTAATTCCTTACTGTTCAGTATAGGTTTTATTTTATCTACATAACTATCTAGAAAATATCAGAAATAATTTGCTCCATAATACAACAGCAGGAGGCATTGGGCAATCCCTAGACACCTGCTACAACAAGCTAGAGGAAGAGGAAACAAAATTAAGACAACCTATACAGCATAAGTCACAAAATGTGAAGTGTAAAATGTCCCTGTATATAAACTGAGATATTTAATTACTGACTGAGCAGATTATATTCAACTACAAAAAAACTTGTAAATACCTGTGGAGATAAATCTTGCATTAGTTCCGTGCAATAACAACTGCAGAAATAAGGGATGAAAATTTGTCATCTGAGGTGGCTTTTTGCTGTTCTAAATGAATCATGAACCTGACATTTTCCACCAGTAGAAAATGTAAGTTCAGGGAAATCTCATTTAAAAAAAAAAGCTATTTACAGCATTAAAGTGCCGGACAGAGGATGCGTGTTCAAGAAGCATGCAGATCCTGGAGGCAGTATCACAGATTCCTCCTGGAGGGATGTTGCTTCAAGCTGAGGAATCCTAATAACCGAGTTAATAGGATCCAACCATTCCAAACCCACAAAATTTTCAGGGATTTCCCCTTCCCTCTCTACCCAGTGTTTTATATTCAATTTTTGCAGGCAGGATATTCACATTTCCAGCTAATTTGTCTGTGTGAAGGGATGCATGTCTTGCAACGAACTGAATATCTTCTCCACAAAGGCTCATGTAGAGGCAATTCTTACTGTTAGAGAAAGTATGTTTTGACTAGACAGCTTTATTAGCATGTAACTGGGAGTGGGGAAAGGCACCGTGGGTCTGTATGACATGTATAGTGGAAATCAGCCCCATGGGTGAGGGCAGAAGGTGGGATACTTTGAAGTGCTGACTTTGACTGACTGCCTCTGTGTATGTGCTCCTTGTGCCTCAGCATCACCGTGATTTTTCTCAGCAGGGAGCCAGCTTCAGTCACTTCTCCCTGGATGTGCAGTCGCCTTTTCTGGCAGGGGAAACACATCTGAAGTTGCATTCTTTTAAGCCACTGACCACAGTGTTACTACATACACTGTGAATCTCTCATCCATGCCCTGTTGGGAGGCTTTCTTCTCTCTCTTCTCGTTTGTGGAAGAATAATCTCCATGCTTTTGCTTCTGCCTCCTGCACTCCATGGGTGGGCTTAGATCTTAAGGTTCTTTTGGACACAAACTGTGTTTCTTCCAGGCTTTAATCTGGAAATCACCCAGCAAACTTCTTTTTTCTAGCATGTTTTCAGCTGTTTCTCATTCACATTTCCATTTTGCTGCTCCAAATAACTTTGGAGATCGATACCTGTTTTCTAACATTACTTCAATATCTGCTATTAAAGAATCAGAAAGCAAAGAGTAAATTTCTCTTAAACAAGTAGGTCCATGGAGTATTCAGATAATGGCATGGCAAAATCAGCTGCAAATGACTTTTTCTTGCAAGTCCAGTGTCTGCAAACTGTGGTGTCGTCTGGGGCTAGCTGGCAGTCCAGTGACCCAAGAGAGCCCAGAGATCTCTCATCCCACAAAATCAAGTTTCAATACAGTTTGTGAAGACCTAGAAAGACTGTGCTTTAAAAGTCGGGATATGACCCTGCATTGGCCCTAATGGATGGTTGGTTCAGTGGTATCTTTTAAAGGGAGCAGAAGTTACTTGGGTAGTGCAGAATATGGCCACATCTCATTGCCTGGGACGTGGGAGAGGTGAAGGTGTGGGCTTTCCCCTTTGCCATCACCATGGGTTGTCTCATGGGTCAGGGGTGAGGACTGGGTAAGGCCAACACTGAGTGTCTGTAGCTTTATTCCTACAGCTGCTCAAAAAAAACCCCAGGGGGTGGTCACAACTCTCCAGATGTTTCCATTCATGTTGGGGGAAGACAACCACTTCACAGAAAACATCTGGATAGAAGTTCTGCTCCTCTAACTCTCTCCAGTGAATTCCCCTCTGTACCTTTATCTCATGAATAAGTTGATGCTTTAAGGAAACCCATCTGTCTGTATCATTGTTTTCTTATCCAACCAGAAAATTAATTCAAAATTCAGCTATTGTTGTGTTTTTACAACAATATTATGGAGCATGGTTGTATTTTTCTACCTGAATGTAAGTAGAGCATGCCAATTAGCTCATTCTGTGTTTGGGTTGAGATATGGAAACATCTCTTGGGCAAAGGTCCTGCAAAATTCTATGGTAAAGAACCTCTGGTGCTCTCAGTGAAGTGTAGGTGACAGAGTGGATCTTGCTTTCTTCAGACAGCTAGAAAGAACAAATGCAACACGTTTGTATCAGTAAGATCAAGTAGTTTCTGCAGAGTTACATCAAGAATGACTTCAGTTTTTCATAGCTATATTCCAGCTGGTGGTGGGCACCACTAAGGGATGGTAATTTCTGTCTAAATTGCTCCTGTTTCATTACATAGATTTTTTTTTTTTAAGAGAGTTATCATTAAGTCAGCTCACTTACACTGTAGAGGTACTGACAGTGTCAAATTTTGTCAAATCATGCATATGTGATAAGAAGGTACCAGTCTGGTAATGTCGACTGGATTTTTTGTATAAGACAAGCCAAAGAAAGTCAGATACTATTTCCTTATGAGCCCTCAAGCATCTGTTGTATCCACAAAATATGATTTTTTTTTAGAAACAAATTAAATTAAGGATTACACATGAAGAATTCATCAGAGCACTTGTTAATTTGTTCCATAGTTTATTTCCCTAATGCTTAAAAATGTGCCATACTTACAGCTTGAAATTACCTAGATATTGGGTAACATCATGGTTTTTCTAACTCCTGGATTATAGGGTGGTTGTCTACAGAAAATGTTTTTCCTATATGGGCTCTCTTAGAACATGATCAACACCTTTTAGGCCCTTAAGTAACCTTAACAAACAGAACTCTTTGAGCATCTCAGTTTTACAGATATCAAAGTGCTTATGTGTCCCTCTTCTGAACTTTTCCCAATTTTTCAACGCCATTGTCCCAATGCATCTGTCAAGCCTTGAGATGCTGTTTACATCTAGAATAGTATATTGATCAGGAAATGGTTCTGAGCACTTGAACCTGAGAAATCCCGGTATTAAATTGTTAGCACAGGCTCTGATGGGGCTTTGGCCTGGGTCAGCGAGAAAGATCAGCTCAGGCCAGACAATGTCTGAGCCTGTTTTAGGGTTAGCACAAGCCAGTGGCCATTCCCAAGAGACAGATCATCTGTAGCTGCTGTGACCTAGAAATTAAGATATGGACCGTTTCATGCCAGCCATCCTCAGCACTACTGGGCAGCACAGGGTGCTTCAAATTTCCTGTCAGGCAATCAGTACAGGTTGGCCTTAGAATGCTGTATTTTGAGATGGGAACTCCACCTTCTTGTTCCTATTATCTATTGTTCACACCTCTAGATCTATATTCCTCACCATCCTCCTGCCCTTGGATCTTGTAATGATTTTATTATCGATTGCATTTCCCAAAATAATATCACTATCTAAAGATCCCAGGATGTTGGATTTATTTATTTATTTGCTTATTTATTTTTACAATATGAGAGTAGCATGGATAAAATTTCTATTACTAAAGGCATTCTGAATTTCATTGGATCATAGAATAGTCTGGGTTGGAAGGAAGCCTTCTCTTTTGCAGGCTGAACAGGCCCAAGTCTCTCAGCCTGTCTTCACAGGAGAGGTGCTCCAGACCTCTGACCCTCTTTATGGCCTCCTCTGGACTCAGTCCAACAGGTGTCTCTTTCTTGTACTGGAGATCCAAGAGCTGGACACAGTACTCTGGGGGCAGTCTCACCAGAGCAGAGTAGAGGGGTGGAATTACCTCCCTTGACATGCTGGCCATGCTGGTTTTGATGCAGCTCAGGACACGGTTGGTTTTCTGAGCTGCAAGCACACATTGCTGGCTGATGTTGAGCTTTACAACAACCAACACCACCAAGTCCTTCTCCTCAGGGCTGCTCTCCATCCATTCTTTGCCTACCCTGTAGTTGTACTTGAGATTGCCACAACCTGTGTGCAGGACCTTGCACTTGGCCATGCTGAATTTCACGAGGTTTGCACAGGCCAACCTCTCAAGCCTGTTAAGAGCCCTCTGGATGGCATCCTTTCCCTCCAGCATGTTGGCCACACCCCACAGCTTTGTGTCATCAGCAAATTTGCTGGGGGTGCACTTGATACCACTTTTCATGTGTCTGACTAAATCAGTACTGGTCCCAATACCAACCCCTGAGGAGCTCCACTCATCCCTGGTCTCCATTTGGACATTGGAGTATGACCATCCAGCCAATTCCTTATCCACTGAATGGTCCATCCATCAATTCCATGTCTCTCCAATTTAAAGACAAGTATATGATGAGGGACGGTGTGCCCATGTCTCTAACTCCTCTTGTTTATCCCCATGCCACATGCGTTTGCACAGAGGCATTTCAGTTGGGCCTCTGAAGAAGAGGATTGACTGGCTGGAGTAGCTGGAATTAATTTGTGCTGTGGTTCAGTTGTTCTCCCGCTGACCTGGGATCTTTCTCTTGGCTCTGGGCATCTATTGCTGGCACTGGCACCAAACTGGTAGGAGTGGGATGGATTGAGGTTCCCTTCCTCCAGCAACTTCAGCTTAAAGACCTCGTTTCCAGCTTGGCAACTATGTATGATATTTATCTGAGCACCCGTTATGAATGTGTGTGAGCTTTCCCACATCAACATTCTGCTTTCATCACGATATATCACTTCACCATTTTTACTATAAATTAATTTAGAATTCCTTCCAGAAGGTTGTATTAATAAAAAAAAATTATTAGCATTGCGCCAAGAAAATATCTTTCTGGGAACTCCTAAGGACCCTAAAATTTCAGGAGGGGAATGTATGCCATTTACTGTGAATGTTTTGAATTTATCAGATACCTTACTGTTAACTCAGTCCTTTGGGTATACTTTCACTTGTCATTTTAAACCAGGGTGCTGCAGTACACTTCCTCCAGAGACCTCAGAAACATCTCTTTGGTCAATCGTGCAGTGGAAAGGAGAGAAAATCAAGCCTTTTGCAGAGGATAGTAAGTAAGGGCGATGGAGATATATGGAATCTGTACATCTCTGGATTTCAAGCCTCTTGGAGGTTCTCTCTGTCACTGGAAGAAAAGTTTGTGGATTAAAAATCCTCCTACATTTGTAGAGAGGCATTTTTTGTGGTAATGCAAACAGGTTTGGCTCTCTCTCTGCTGCAGAAAAAATGTGTTACTGGACAGAAGTAGAACTGTGTTTTTCCCTGGTAGTTTCCAGATCCAAGCTACATTTTCATCATTCATCATCATGTGAAAGGTGCTTGTGTGGCAGCTTTGCACAACCGCATAACTGATTAAGTCAAAGCATATTTCACATCATGTCCTGATAGTGTGCAGTCTGGGAGGGTAGGAGCCTCTGAGGTTGTTAATGGCTGTAAAATTTTCTCACCTCAGCAATTAACTCAGCAACAAGTGTTCTCATCTGTGTTAATACTGGACCACAGAATGATCTGTGGGATCAAGATCAAGAGGTGTATGTTTGAGAAGGAAGATGAGGGCTTTTATTAACCTATTTTTACTTTATACTTGGCTTACATTAAGCTGGTGTGATTTGTCAGCTAACAGGTGGCAAGTTTTTAAGATGTGCTAATTTCTTCCTGACAAGGGGGAGTGAAGGGGCAGGTGTCCATCTCCTCTCTTTGGTGATCACTGATAGAACACAAGGGAATGGCATTAAGCTGGGACAGGGGAGGTTTAGGTTGGATATCGGAAAAGGTTCTTTACTGAGAGGGTGGTCAGGCACTGGAACAGGTTCCCCAGGGAAGTGGTCACAGCACTGAGCTTGGCTGAGTTCAAGAAGCATCTGGACAATGCACTCAGTGACATGCTCTGACTTGTCTGGTCCTGTGTGGAGCCAGGAGTTGGACTCGATGATCCTTATAGGTCCCTTCCAACTCAGGAGATTCTGAGATTCTATGGTTATTCTATGATATATTTGATTGACCATAAACTTATCACCATAGGATAGAATATCTTGGTACAATGTCTTAATCCCTATCTCATCTGGATTGTCTGCTTCAGGGAATAGTAACATTTTACTAAAGATTTCAGTGAGGTTTTAAAAAAAAATAAATTATAGAATAGCATCAATTGCATTTCTGTGCTACTCAGCTGTTTCTCTGATGTTGGGTCTTGAGGTACCTATAGAGGGCAAGGGTTCAAAAAGCAAGTTCAAGTAAGGGTTCAAGGCAGCAAAGCATTAAAAATGATGGTTAAGTGACAGTGATGCAGCACCTCCAATGCAGGTAACCAGAGATCCTTAAATTGCTTTTGCTGACAGGGGAAGCCCCATTCCTCCCAGATGGGGAGGGATTAGGCCTGTGACCACTGAGGAGGGGTGGTCTCCTGAGCAGCAACAGCTACAGGGACATTGCAGGGAAAGTCAACAATACCTCCAAAGCAGGGTGATGTGGTGGTGTTCTGATACATCAGAACCAGTTCTCAGCTGGATTTGAGAAGCCTCATCATAGTTATAAAATGTGTCCTCCTGCATGGCAAGTAATTTCTTTCACATGTCCAAAAAAGAAAGAATGAAACCATGTCTGCAAATAAGCTTGCGAATGCCAGAAAGCACCTGAAATTTGGACACACCTTTATCAAGGCTCATACCTCTGGGTCTCCTTACCTCACCTTGCAGGACTTTTCTGTCCTCTTCCTCATTCCACATATTTCTTGCCTTCTTTCTCCTTCCCCCCTTCCTCCAGCTTGGCAGGCTTTTGATACCAAAGGTTGCTGGTGTTTTTTCTCTCTCCCTTCCCCACCAATCCTGCGTGCTCTCCCCAGAAGGCTGCAGAAAAGCACTGCAGTGGAGGTCCTGAGTTTTAAAGGCACAGAGCCCTCGTGAAAGGGGCTGGAAAGTTATGCTCTGAAATGATCCTTTTCATGTCCTGTCCTTCATGCCTCTGGAAAGTGAGGGGTGTTTTGTATGGCCGCACCGCTTGGCTGTGTCCCAAGGGCAGGACAAAGAGCCAAGTTAAGTTCTTCAAGAAATCATTTTTTTGGGTTGGCAAAGTTTTCCTGCAGAAGGTATTGCACTGGGCCAGGATTTAAAGTTACTCCCAGGTGATTAAGGATTCAGGCAGACTCTGGGAGATTTGAAGAAGAAACTGGCATTGCTTTTAGAAAACAAAAAGTTTAAACTAATTAATTTCTTCTGCTTTCACCGCCAACCTCGTCTATGGTCTACTGGCACCTCTTATCAATTGTGGACAACCTTAGGATTTGGAGTATCTACAAGCAGCCGGAATGGCTCCCAGAACAGAGTGTCAGGAGGATGGAGCCAGGCTCTTCTTGGTGATGGTCAGTGATAGAATAAAGGACAATGGGTCCAAGCTGCAGCATAGGCAGTTCCATGTGAATGTAAGGAAAAACAATTTCACTGTGAGCGTGATGGAGCACTGGCACAGGCTGCCCAGAGAGGTTGTGGAGTCTCCTTCTCTGGAGACATTCAAGGCCTGTCTGGACACATTCTTGTGTGATTTAGTCTAGGTGATCCTGCTTGGGCAGGGGGGTTGGACTGGATGATCTTTCGAGGTCCCTTCCAACTCCCAGCGTCCTCTGATCTGTGACCTTTTCCCGAGGGCTTCCAAACCATGTCTGCGTCTCACTGCCTGCCAGGGGACATCCCCTGCCAGCTGCAGCGGGGCGCTGTGCTCACCCCATGTCAGCGGGCCTTGGCCTTCTCTCGGTACTACGTTTCCTTCCCTCTCCGGGGAGTGCCACGAGGAAGCCGCACGGTCACAGCGAGGGGCGATGCCTTGCCCAGCCAGCGGGGGCCGCAGCCCGGAGCGGCAGCAGCCCCACAGTGCCGGGGGCGCCGCCGGTGGGAGTGGGTGGTCGTGACGTGGCTCCGGAGCCTTTCCGGCAATTGAACAGCGCCACCTGCAGGCCATGCGCGGCCGCGCCGGCTACCGCCAGCTGCCCGCAGACACGACCCTTGGCCCCTGGGCTTGGCCTTGGCCGCAGCACAGGCGTGTGCCTAGTGTCTGCCGGCCTAAAAGGCTGAGTGAGCTGGGACTGTTCAGCCTTGAGAAGACTGAGAGGGGATCTCATCAATGTTTATAAATATCTGAAGTGTGGGAGACAAAGGGAGATGTCCAACCTCTTCTCAGTGGCCTGTGGGGACAGGACAAGGGGCAATGGTCACAAGTTGGACCACAGGAGGCTCTGCACCAATGTGAGGAAGGATTTATTCACAGTGAGGGTGACAGAGCACTGGAACAGGCTGCCCGGGGTGTGTGGAGTGTCCTCTGGAGACATTCCAGACCCATCTGGACACTGACCTGTGCAACCTGCCCTACGGAACCTGCTTTGGCAGGGGGATGGATTCAATCTCTCGAGGTGCCTTTCAACCCCTACAATTCTGTGATCATGTGTGATTCTGCTGGCTCCCCTGGTAGCAGTCTGGGTGGAAGCACCAGTGTGCACAGCAGCAGGCACCGGGACAGTGCGTTCTGGGCTGTGTAGGCAGGTACTGTGCTGTGCAGGCAGTGCGTGTGGCTTTGGAGGGTTCTCCTCAAAGTAGGTTGGGACAGGACCTCACAGACAAAGATGTTATTTTTAAAGGAGAAATCTTCATCTTTGGCTACACTTGCTTACCTCTCAAAATCAGCAAGGGGTTTTTTGTCTTCCTTCGCCCACTAGCCCAGGAGAGCAGGAGCACCCCATTGTGCCATCACAGCATGGAGCCTTTCTGAGCTCCCTCTTCCAGAAAAACTACCACCAGGAGTGATGTGTCTAATGGGAGGTAAGATTCACCCCATGACTGTGAACATGTTCACCCTTAGACTTGTTCTGTCCCATGAAAGGAGAGAAAAAAAAAAACAACCCAAAGAAAAAACACTGTCCCTGCACTTCACAGGTGAGACACAGACCCAGTAGGAAAGGAAGTGAGTGAGGCATGAACTGATGTTTTAACATTGATAACTTTCCTCCTAAATCACAAACTTCTTTTTTATTTTTAAGCCTTCTGCTGCTGGCACGTTAAAATGTCTGCTGAATCCCTGACTACTCTTAAATCATCAGCACTAGGCTGTGAACATTTTTCTGCTGATACTTTTCTTTTACTAATAATATCTCTGCTGTCTTATAGGAATCCTGCTAAAAGAACCATGACTGATTCTTTTTTTTTTCTCCTGTTTTAATGCTGAAGGTCTACCTCTTTATTTTCAATAAAGCATTTTCCCAAAATCCACCTGGAGAATTTTATCTGCCACTCAGCTGCATCATTCCGACAAGCAGGCAAGCTTAGTACATCCTCCAGGTATAATACCAATACGTCCCTAAAAAAAATCGGAAAACAAACCAAACATTTTTTAAAAACTGAGTATGTTAGAGAAAGCTGGATGAAATGAGATTCTGTACAGAAGAAATTGCTGGTGACTCAAGCAGAAAGATGCTTTGTACCTGTCTACCACCATGCTGATGTGCACCCAGAGTAATGATGTCTTCTTTTGTGTTTGGGGGGAGTGTCTTGGCCCAGATCACATCTGGAGTTCACTACCATTGCTGGCAGCCATCTCCAGGTGTTCACAGCAGGCCTTGCAGCAGAGCTGACAGTGGGATCATTCTCTTCTGTAGGCTAGCCCAGTGGCCACCACCATGCTGCCTGGCCTCCTGCCTGCCCTGACCACCTGGGACTCTCAGGGGAGATCCCAGCTTATCGCAGTGCAGGCAGACCTGGTGTTCTGTGCCCCGATGTCTAAACTGTCATTGTACCAGCAAACACCAGTCTGTGATGAAGGTCATCACAGTCAGGGTCTTTCCTGTGAGGACCTTAGCAATATCTACTTCCATGGATGTATAGGTGCCATGATGTATAGTGGATGCCTTGCTGCCAGAAGAGATGACTGTACTTTAGCTGCTGTCCTGGGAGTGCTCTATGGCTTCAGGCACTTCCAGGATTTCCCGGCTCAGCTATATGTGATGGCATGCCATTTGTTCAGATCAACGTCTGAGCCACAAAATTGTTCTTCTCCAGTATGCTGGGTCTGTGTGCTCCAAAGATGCATTATCATCCCAGCCTGTGACCTTGTACCATCAGGCAAATCATTACTCTTACCAGAGTTGAGCCTCATACAAGTGATTCACCCTCTCGCAGGGTGAATGCTGATCAACAAGCGTTGCCACTCTTCAACGAGTGTTGAAGACAGTGTCCTCATCCAGGGATGGTCGTTCTCTTGACTGGCTTGTGGGAGGGCAGCGCTGTGTCAGAGAGCCCTGTGGAGCTGCTGGCAGCCATTGCCCAGAGGTGCTGGCAGTTTCCGATCATGAGTGTAATAGCAGCTCATCAGACCATCATGCTGTGTACCTGGTAGCAGTCTTTTCCGTGAGACTTTACAGCCTAAATGTACTACGCAAGTGGTTGTAACCTGGATTTTACTCTGTTTGATGTGGTGCAATTACACCAGGGATTCAAATGCTTCTTAGTTACTACCCAGCAGCTCTTGCAGAAATTGTATTTCTCCCCAGAGCAGCTGTCTGCCTGTGTCGGCAGGTAGAGATTCCTTCAGCCTTGTATTCCCTGTCACATCAAGCTCTCTGGTCTCTCTTGTTTGAAACCTGGTCGGATTGATCTGGAGACATCCTTCTGGAAACCATCACCAGCTCCACAGATCTGGAGGGGATATGCCACAGAAAGCTCTGAGCTGGTCAGGCTTTTCCCATGAGGAAGTAACTTTGGCTTCTGCTGCTCTCCTGATGGATGCTGCTGCTTAGGGCAAGAGCAGCTCTACTGGACAGCACCCTGTCTTGTTCATGGGGAGACTGCAAACAACAGCTCAACACAGCCAAAGCATGGTGACCTATTGCCTCCTTCTCCTGTCTGGGGTGCTTGGGCTTCCCTTGGAGAACTGAAAACTTCCAACTGGTTTCCCAGAGCAGTGTGATCCTGCAAGGGTTCTGCTGGGAACTGAGATGAGCTCCACCATGCAGGCTGGGTACACACACAAGCTATTACTTCTTCCTTTGTTAGAAATGAGGATTTGCCTTCTGTGTGCAGAACTGATCATCACTTGGACTATGCAGCAGATTCTTTTGGCACATAATAAAGGTATTGGTTTTTTTGTTTGTTTGTTTGTTTTCTGGGAGAGAGGGAGATAGTCATTCAAGACATAGATGGCTCTGCTCATGTACTGGGCTAGGCAGACACAAGCCATCTCAAGTCCAGGAGGTGACAGCGATGATAGAACAGAGCTCCCAGCAGGTCTTACTGGCTTGGATGTAGCTCCACTTTAAGCTGGCTTTCCATCTTCCAGAGTGGAACTGGCTCAGGCCCAGACAGTCCATGGACCACACAGGACATCTGTGATCCCTCTGCATTCATCTGTGCCTATATATAGCCACAGAATAGAAACCCAAGTGAACTCAGTGATGGGTCACCACCCTCCTGTAACAAACACATGTTATGGAAAGATTTCACACTGGAAATGAACCTCACTGGCGAATCTAATCAACATTTCTGATCCAAGTCAACAAAGTATGCTTTGTTTATAAAAAAAATTGCACAAATCCATCTATTTTCCAGTTAGGATCCACCACAGCACGCCCATGATAGCAGAAGAGGAACACATTCACAGGGATATTTTGTTGCTTGTAATTCCGTTAAATGTTGCTGGAAAAGATCGTTGTCCATTTTGAAGTAAATCATCATTACCAGAATGGGATATAAATGGAAATAGCACTGGGCTTCAGGAGAGTTAAACCAAGGCAAGAGAGTTGTGCAATACGCTGTTGTGGAAAACCAGTAAACTTTACTTTTGGTTCCAGCTCACCCAATGATTGGAAGTGAAATAGAGCAGAGTTTTTTCCAATTATGCTGAATATTCAGAAGGCAGAGCTGTGAAATTCAAGCACCTCCAAAATGTATGGTTGGGTTCTGCCTTTAGAAATGCCTGATCGCAAATTCCTTTTCTTTTGTAGTTTATGGGCTGTGATGGTGCTTCAGACCTTGCCAGATATAATATTGCAGGAGTGTTGAATTACATGTTCTTTGACTTGAAAAACTGAGAACACCGAAAATATTGGGATTTATTTCCTATTGCACCTGAAGGAATACAAGCCTCTGTATTCATGGGGTTGGAACAGGAGCAGGGAGGGACTCAATCCCCTAAACCCAGTATGAGGTTTTGGGAAAAAAATAAATAAGAAATGGCACCATTTCAGTGCACTGTTTGTTTTTGCTACTCTTCAGAATTTCTTATTAAGTCTGAGTTAGATAGAAAAGGGAGGATTGGAGGTCAATTTGCTCTAGGGCATTCTCCTCCCTTCACAGATGCCTGGATGTGGAAACATCTAAAGCTGAAGGCCGCTCTGGGTCTGTACATGCAGTGGACTTTTTGAATAGTTGGTTCGAGGTGCCTACCAGTCCTGATGAATGACTGCTTCTGGATTTCACTGACTGGGAATGAGACGCCAAGAAGTGAGATATAGCAAAAGTATTAACTGGGTCTGGCCTTCAACTCTTTGTTTCTGAGCTGTGAAAGAACAGACAAAATTATGAAAAAAAAAAATATTTGAAGAAGAATTTAGCAAGTGTGGGAGGCAAGCACCAGGAAATTTGGGAATGTGGGGTGAACAGTCTGTGAGTGAATGCCATCCGTGTTCTTCACTCTATTTGGCATATTGAGATGGTGTCAGAATAGTCTTTTTGTTAACAGAATTTGGACAAGTAGACCTGACTATCGCAGAATCACAGAATGACGAGGTTGGAAAAGACCATGAAGATCATCAAGTCCAACTGTACCTGTCCTCTCCTAAACCATATCCCTGAGAACCTCATCTACTCGTCTGTTAAATACACCCAGGGATGGTGACTCCACCACCTCCCTGTGCAGCCTGTTCCACATCCCAACAACTCTTTCAGTGAAGAATGGTTGGACTGGATGATCTTAGGGGTCATTTCCAGCCTTAAAAATTCTATGATTCTATGATTCTAAGAACTCTTTCCTAACATCTCATCTGAACCTGCCCTGGTGCAGCTTGAGGCCACTTCTCCTCATCCTATCACCGGTCACTTGGCAGAAGAGACCATCACCCACCTCTCTACAATCTCCTTTCAGGTAACTGTAGGCAGTGATAAGGTCTCCCCTCAGTCTCCTCCAGACTAATCACCCCCAGTTCCCTCAGCTGCTCCTGATAAGGTTTGCCCTTCAGACCCTTCACCAGCCTGGTTGCCCTTCTTTGAACGCATCCCAGGACTGTGATGTCCTTCTTGTAGTGAGAGGCCCAGAACTGGACACAACACTCCAGGTGCAGCCTCACCAGTGCCCAGTACAGGGGCACAATCACCTCCCTAGACCTGCTGGCCACGCTGTTTCTGATACAAGCCAGGATGCCGTTGGCCTTCTTGGTCACCCGGTCACACTGCTGGCTCATAGTCAGTCATCAGTCAACCAACACCCCAGGTCTTTCTCCACCTGGCAGCTGTCCAGCCACTATCTGCTGGGAGTTATCTAGTCAGGTTGCTTAATGCACAGTAGGGAGAGGTCAGCGGGGTTTTAGTGACCAGGGAGGAAAGTGACCAAGTGGAAAATGTGTTTGGGAAAACAAAATGGGCTGTGTTACAGACAAAAAGCCAAAAGGCTGGGCAGCAGCAGAAGGCAGGAGGCCAGGGCAAAGCACAGTGGCAGATATTAAGGTTACAGAAGGACACAGCCAGAAGTCAGGCTTTGTGATCCACATCCAGTGAGTAAGTACAAATGCTGTGCACCATGTGTACGTGTGAGGTGAAGAAGTGACGCTTCCCACGTACCGTGGATGCGTCTGAAGCCCCACTGAAAGCATGTGGGTTTAAACACTCTGAGAGAGGTGAAACTGAGGTGTCACTGTTGGAGGTGCAAAGAGGTAACAGGGCCATTGGTCCTCATGTGGGAGCTTCTCTCACATGCCTTGCTGGTGTTGTTGTACACTGTCCCCTTTGCCTGCAGAGAAAGACCAAAGACTCAGAGTGGGAGATGGATTTTTGCTGTCGTTACGGACATAGCAGTGGCTCCAGTGTGATTAAGGATGGCTTTTAGTTTCCTGTGAAGACTCCACTACAAATATTCACATTGTCATTAGGAGAGCAAACCAAAAGTATTGGACTTGGAGGGATCCTACAAGAAGGAGCCATACAGAGAGATGCACCCTTTGAGGGAAGGAAGCTAAAGCTATTGGACAAGGTGTTGCTTTGTGTTACTAGCTGTTCCCTGAGGAAACACTGGAGATGGGGGTGAAGGACAGAAAGTGGGTAAGGATAACAGAATCCAAGAGACTCCCTCTGGAAGCTGGCAAGGAAGGAAGGGAGGAAGAGAGGAAGGAAAAGCATAAAAAAAGACATGGCTACCAGGATGGACACTGTAGGTCCCACCTGGGGATAACTGCTTTCCATGATCTGCTGCTGGTGACACAAATAGCACCTGATGGGAAGAGTAAGATTGGAGGAGAGGGATGCTGCTGACTTTCTTAGGAGTCCTGTGAACACTGAATGCTAAGAAGGAACAAGCAGGATTTTGAAAACAAACTTTTGGCAGAAGAAATGTTAGATTCATGTGATGTGAGGCTTCTCTGAGAGGGAGCTGTTGTGGGCTGCAGACATTCCTGTTTATCCAGAGGGAAAATAACCTTCTGCTGGCAGGATTAGAAGGAAGGGCTTTGAAGTGAAGAAAAAGGAGGAAGATACCTCCTCAAAAGACAATTGAGAAGAGCATAATAAAACACCAGAGCTAGTGTTGCATACAGAAGAAAAAAAAAAATTGCTCTTGAAAACAGGCTGTTTCAGGTCTTGCTTGTCCTTCCAGAGAGGCCCAAGGATCTGCAGGGAGTCAGAGCAGCAGATCGCTGCACAGAGCCAAGCCTCTTAGGTCCAAGCAAAGGGTTCAGACATCTCCTGGGTTGGTACTGGTTAAAAGCTTTTTCATCAGGTCAGCATAGTTTATAAACATCTCCTAACATGTTATAGTGCACACTAATTGGCTTACTTGCTTCCTGTTCTCAGAAAAGAATTCAGGGACAGGGATGGATAATTTATGCTGTGGGTAAGACATTCCCTGGTCACACCTCTGGCACTCTTCTGGGTTCATATGGAGAGCTTGGTTTTCTGCAGCAGGAGCCTTGGACAGGACCCTTCAGTCTCTTATCATGGAAAGTTTTGTTTTCAGAAGATTTGCTGAAGATCTGCATTTCTCAAATGCAGTGTTATTTTCTACCAACTGTTTTTTTTAAGGTACTGTCTTACACAGCATCAGAATGGATGAAAATAACCCCTGTTAGATCTCCATCTCCCCTTCACTTCTCAGAAGGTTCCTCCCCTCCTGTATTCCTGCACCTGCTGCTCGTGGGTGGTCCTTGGAAAACAAGGCCTCTTAATGCAGGGCATTTCCTGTCCCGTTCTGTGACTCAGAAGTCCATCCTGACAAGACTGAGTTTTCTTGAGGTGTTTTTTGAAGCACAGATCAATGTCATGCACTCTATCAGATCAGGTCCATTTAATCTGCAGTGGTCCTTCACAGACGGTTGTGATTCATAATGAGGGAGCTGTATGGGATAATGGGTCCTAGGGCAGGTCTACCAACATGGGCTTGTTCTGGCAATGCTGTTGACATTGGCAAGCAGAGGAGGAACCATTAAAATATTTGGGCAGCGCAGGCATGCTTCTCTGAGGCTGTTTCTGTAGAAGTTGTGAAACATTTAGCACAATTTGGGAAGCAACACACTAAAGGAATGTGAAATGAAATTCTGTGTGCAGCGAAGTCATGAATAGTTAATGCAACTGGATGGAGAATGGTAATTTTGTTCCATGGAGGAGTTTGATATTTGCTTTCTTTCACATTTGGAATCAAAACTAAACATCCTGCAATTCTCCACACGGTGTTATAAGGAGATCGGGTTCTGGCTTGGCCATGTGGTGAGACATTTGGGAAATGTCGGCACTGATGATCCTGCTGCCAGGAGCTGCAAGACTTCACATTCTGAAACTGTCAACTTTCTTCTTGCCTGGCTGCTTAAGCATTAAAAAAACTCCCAAGTATAGTCCACCTAGCTCGATATTCTCCCTTTAGGATGGTCCACGGCAGACACCTAGGGAGACAAGAATAAGGCGAAAGTATTCAAACCTCCTCACAGAATGTTGGGTGTTGGAAGGGATCTTGAAAGATCATCTAGTCCAACCCCCCTGCCCAAGCAGGATCACCTAGATTAGATCACACAGGAATGTGTCCAGATTGGTCTTGAATGTCTCCAGAGAAGGAGACTCTAAAACCTCTCTAGGCAGCCTGTTCCAGTGATCTGTCATCCCCAGAGTGAAAAAGTTCCTCCTTATATTAAGATGGAACTTTCTATGTTCCAGCTTGGACCCATTGCCCCTTGTCCTATCACTTGGCATCACTGAAAAGAGCCTGGCTCTGTCCTCCTGCCACTCATCCTTATCATATTTATAAACATTAATGAGGTCACACCCCAGTCTCCTCTTCTCCAAGCTAAAGAGACCCAGCTCCCTCAGCCTGTCCTCATAAGGAAAATGTTCGACTACCATTATCATCTTGGTGGCCCTGCCCTGGACTCTTTCAAGGAGTTGTATGTCCTTCTGGAACTGAGGGGCCCAGAACTGGACACAATACTCTAGGTGAGGTCTCACCAGGGCAGAGTAAAGGGGGAGGAGGACTTCTCTTGACCTACTAGCTACCCTCCTTTTAATACATCCCAGGATGCCATTGGCCTTCTTGGCCATGAAGGCACATTGCTGGCTCATGGTCCGTAATGCAGAGGCCCCTGCAGAGTCACATGTGTGTGAGTGTGTCTCCTCCTGCTTCCATAGCTCAGGCATTCTGTGGTTCATCTCTGCACACGAGAAGGAGAACATTGTAATGGAACCTGCAAGCCATCATTTTTAGGGACATTCAGAGCATGGATTGCTTCTACTGCCTTGTGATTCAGGTGACAGAACTTTTACTGAGGTAAAAAAGAAGAAAGGAAGAGAAAAGGTAGGGAAAAGGAAGGGAAACTGAAGAGAAAGGAAGGGATAAGACAGGGAAGGGAAGGGGAAGGCAGAAAATCTATTCTAAAATAATCTACATTAAAAGTATTAAAACAACAAATGACATAAACATATCCTGTTGACAGTATACACAGAGTGTTGAAATGTTTTCTGAATCTTTCCTTTATCTTTTAATTTAATTTTTTTTTAAAATCAGGTAACTAATCAGTTCCCGTGCAACTAGATGCTTCACCAAGACTCCTTTGCTCTGAACACAAACGTGTGTTTTTTGGTTAATGCACAGACAAGACCAGAGAACATTGTGGAAGGCTGGGTGAAAACTTGGCTCCACTGGAAGCATGGGGAATGGTTCAGGCTGAGCTGGTGCAGAGGGGGAAGGTGAAGAGACCATCTTTTCCCTGTCATGGTTAACAGCAAGTCACTGCTGTTTCCTTGAATCATGATCTGCCCCTTCCAAAGTGATGGGACTGGCTCAGTATGTTTTTTTAAATGATTTTTGGTCTGTTGGGATTTTTAATGATCAAGTGCTTTCTGGACTTCTGGGGTTTGCTTACTTCATGTGTTTGAGCTTTAATCTTCAGTTCCAAGGCCTAGAAATAGACACTGTGTTCAAATAGCACCCAAGAGCCTCCACCTCTCCCTGCTCTGCTTGCTCGTGGAGGTCAGACATATGGACACCTCTTCGGTGCAACATGCAGAATCTGGCTTGTGGGCAGAGGCATACATGGCTCCAGAACAATGTCACTTGACCAGCAGATCCCCCAAAATGAGATGTGGAAGCTATTTCTAATCCACATTGTGCTCTTTTGAGAAATATCATGAAGCAATTCCAACCACATGGAAAATGAGACAGTGTCGTACCTCAAAGTCCCATAATGAATCAATGATCTTTACTGTAAGAGTGGTGGAGCACTGGAACAGGTTTCCCAGAGAGGTGGTGGATGCCCCATCCCTGGAGACGTTCAAGGCCAGGTTGGATGAGGCCCTGAGCAACCTGATCTAGTTGAGGGTGTCCCTGCTTCTTGCAGGGCGGTTGGACTGGATGACCTCTGGGAGTCCCTTCCAACTCTAAACATTCTGTGATTCTATGATTCTATCTACATCAAAAATGGCAAGGACTTGCCAAAGCCTTTACCAAGAAAGCAAACAGAAAAATGGAACCGATGGTTTATGATATTTCATTTTACCTCTTCATAACTGGTCCATTTTCCTACAATGACCGAGCATGGAGAAATAAAATGTTTGATTGCAGGAACAGCTTGGTCGAGTGGGGAGGGAGGTTTGGTTCTTTTATTTTTTTTGGCTAAAGTGGATATAAAAGTTAATTTGCGGCAAAAGGTCTCACAGCAGGAGCAAGTTGTGTGAAAATCACTCGTACCAATTAAAGAAATTCTTGTTGCAGAATAATTTTTCTGCTCTAAGTGAAGGAAGAAAAAATGTTCCTATATTCACCACAGACTCATATTCATATACATATACATATACATATACATATACATATACATATACATATACATATACATATACATATACATATACATATACATATATTTGGGAATGTGTTGAGATTTTTTGTTTTTCAATAAAACTATAATTAGCTCAGTGCTGCAAAATAGAATAAATGTAATAAAAAACTCTGTATTACAGGAAAGTGTATTCTGGACAATGAGATGGAGAGCTTGAGAACGGCTATTACAAGGAAAATCACGTCAATAAAATAGTTCATTACTTTACCTCTGAGTTGACAGGAGAATCTTGATTAAATGACAATCTCCTATTTAAGCAAGAAAAGGAATAAATCAATACCATTGACTCAAATACACTTTCTTTGTTAGAGAAGAGAAAATGTGTCGGATGTTATCTCTAAATACACTGCACACAATGCCAGTGCAGCCAAAGCAATAATCACAGCTTTAAAAAGAGACATCTCTTTTGCAATGAGTTATTTTCCTGGGTGCCAATTGCTGTCTTTTTGAAGAGGCTAGACGGTTACACACACTGATTTAGCAAAGTTCGTGAATGCTCTGGCCTCGTCCTTTTCTCCTGTCAGTTGCTTCCCCATCACCATTCTCTCTAAGCTGAACGATATGGGGGTGAGCGTAGTATGCATCTGTAATCTGAGTACGTAGCCGGGGGAAAATCCTGGTGGGCTGCAGAGCCCTACCGTGGTAGTCTTTTGATGAATGTTTCAGTGATGTTGGCTTAGGATATAGACATGAAAGCATAACTCACTATTACTTGTGAAGCTGGGGAACCCATATTTTCAAGGGTAGGTTTAGAGCTCAAAAATGTGAGGCTTTCCTTTTGCTTTGTCTTGGCTTTGGATATGGAAAAGAAGGACGCTACTTCTGCGAGAAACAGAAAGAGACAAGAAGATGGCTTAGATATGACATCTCTGCTGTGTAGACTAAAGGGAAGCTAGAAGGAACTAGAAGGCCTTGAGGCCTCAGTGGGAAAGTGCCCAGGCAGGTGATCCAGCTGAAGATCTCCAGTTCCTTGTCCTAGCAAGGCTGGCAGGGGACAGAGAGACAAATACACCAGTGTGACTCAGAACTGCCTTTCTGCTCAGCAGGAAAAGCACCAGCAGGGTCTTTGCTTGATTCTTGGGCACTTTAACCATCTTCTTGAAATGTTTTTGTGTGTATGGGGAACCTCAGTTATTCCCTGCTCACAGGATGGAGTCTAGGTTCCCTTCACCTAATGGAGATCAGCTCTGAGCTGCTCTTCAGATGGAGCAGAAATAGTGCAACTGAGGAGCCATATATTAGAGACACATTAATGACATCATATAAAATAAATCAGTGGTGGAAAAGATGTTTTACTGTATGTACTAGAAAAATTATAGGGAGTACAGCTGAGATCTCAAAATAAAGTAATCTGAAAATAAATCAACCAATATACAATTTATTGGTGGCCTCTCACCTAAAAAAGCTATAAATAGAAATAGTAAAAGGGGAATGGCAACAGGAGCTGGTGGACTTGACAGAAACTCCAGGACCAGCAGTGCTGTGGAAGGGAGAAGACTCTTCAGCAAGGCCCTTAAGCAATACCTGTGGGCACCATGGAAGACAGTAGGATTTAGAAAAGTCAATGAGATTAACAGGACACACTCAGCCACTTTCCTAAAAAGAAGCAAGTGCTCAAGGTTAAGTGTATACCTGCACAGTTTTGCTCATGTACGGCTTTAAATGGATCCCTGTGTGGTTCCCTCTGCAGAGCCTGTAAATGTTACAGATCAAGAGAGTATTCACCAGCTCTTTAGATGGATTAACTCAGGCTAAACTTCAAGGCTGATCCTTTGTGGTGACACAGGGATCTCTAGAGACCCTCAAAGGCTCACAGTGCAGTAAACTAGCAATAACTGCACTTTTTGTCAACATCTTTTAATTTGTGAAAACAAAATCCTGCCTCTTGTCCCCATCTCTTCCTCGCCAGGAGGTGCCTCAAAACCCTGCCCTTTTAAAAGAGAGGCAGTTAATTATTAGTGGTCATTTAACCTCCTGCTGAGGCCTCAGCTTAGATTTTGTGTCTCAATCCTGTTTGTCACTCAGTACTTTAATGAAATAATCTAAATCATTAATAACACAAGTACCAGCAAAACCACTGCAGTGAAATCTCCCCAAGTACTATTTATGTAATAATCTCAGAGCAGAGATACTCCAGGTGGAGAGTGATCCTGCTCCACAGAAATCAGAGACAAGCCCACAGGCAGTTCCTAGCCTGGTTTATGGGAAGGGGATCCTGCTGCTTCTTTTAGGAATGAGGGGAGCACTGCTATTGGGGCAGGAAAGCCTGTTTCACGGCACATACCTGCTGGTGAATCTCAACAAAGACAGCTGGTAAATTTCCATTTTCAGTGATTATTTTTTTTTAATAATCAGCTGGCAGAAGGAGTGAATGGGGAGAGTGTGTCCCACCTTCCTCACGTTAGGCATCCTTGGTGGTGTTATTGCTTTCCTGCACTCTGAAGAAAACCAGCTTGTTACACCTCACTTGTCTGCTGTGGTGATGATGTGGAAAGTTCCTGGTTTTGATGGGAGAGGCTTCCCAAAGCATGAACGAGACACAGAGATTCCCATGCAGCGCAGCACTGTATATCCATCTTTGTTAGGAAACCTGCTTTAATTCACGCTCCCTCCCTACTCTTCTGTTGCATGTGATGCTTCTGCTGAAAGTCCTTTCTGGGAGGAGAAGTTGAATGTCCAATCCTAACTGGCACATAAACTGAATTTATGTTAACTGAATTAGCAAAGGAGAGGACAATTAAGATCACAGAGTCTCTGCTTTAAAAGCTAACTCCATGTAGTGTCTTGGTTTTGAAATGCATTTTTCATATGCCTAATTGAAAGAAATGTTCTATTAATTTCTGCTATTAGATGGAGAGGTTTGTGTTATGCTATGATTACCAGGAAAAAGGAAGCTCTGTTGGCTCAGATAGGCATGCATCATATTCACCAGAAATGTGGATTACAGAAGCCATCTCCCGGTTCTTCTTGCATTATATTTTTTTTTATTATTATTCCTTGCCAGGTTATATATTTTTTAGCTTGGGAATTATGTCCTCATGCAAGAATACAGCTACATTTTTAGGAAAAGCAATCTCTGTTGCTGAGGAAAAGAGCAGTAATTTTGTCCCCTTCTGTCATAATATTTAGAGAAAAAAAAAACCAACTCTGAAAGCAGCACACGGTGTCAATGTACAAATTTACTTAAAGTCTTATTTCTGTTTAAAAAGCAAACAAGTTGTAAAGCAACTTTGACAGAGCCCCTTTTCCCACAAGTCATGTTTGTCCAGAATTGCTGATCAACCCCTTCATCTCTAAATAAAACGAGGCCTCTCGGAAGCTTTTTTAGGCTTTTGAGATTCATTAGACATGGGTGTCTAATAGCAGTGCTGGCGTGCTATGAGCCAGGGCTGAAGCAAATCACTTGAAAAGCATAAAAGGAGAAAAATAAAAGTCAGGGTAAAATTACACAGCAAAGCTCTAGGGAGGGTGTTGTAGCCTCAAACTGACAGGAGCTCCAGGGTACAGCCCTCTGGGTTTTCCCTTGGGGCAGGATTACAGC
Organism: Heliornis fulica; assembly: GCA_013399135.1. Lineage (NCBI taxonomy): Eukaryota > Metazoa > Chordata > Aves > Gruiformes > Heliornithidae > Heliornis > Heliornis fulica. The sequence continues at coordinate 451,144 of VXBZ01012348.1, forward strand.
CCAAAAGGAAGGGAGGTGGTGACAGATCCTGTATCTTGACTCTGCTAGCGCTTTTTAGGGTCACTTCAATTTCTTACATGCAATGGCAGAGCCCGCAAGCTGCATCATTTATCCTGGTCCATAGACTATGTCTGCAGATGTAATTTGGAGGCTGGATGACCTGCTGTGTCAGGGGCTCCTGATGTCCACCTTCCCAAGAGCCATTGGATGGTTGTGGGCTGAGGACACATGCAAGTAGTGGTGATATGCTGGGTGATGTGATGGCGAGGGGCCTGTAGTTCATTGTACCTGAAGGTGGAAACCGTATGCAAGAGTAACAGGATCACAAGCAGGGTTCAGTTCAAGCTAATTCCTTCACTTGACCTCCCTTGACATCACAGAGAAGCATCTCACACCCCTGGAAGGATTCATGGGTCCGGTGTTGGGAACAGGTAGGTGGAAGCCTCCTGAAAACCCACTGTGCTCAGGCCATCCGATGTGTCCGTCTTATTAGATTTCTGATTTACCAGGTACCAGGAATGGGGTCTGCCCCAGAGCTGATCTTATTTAATACTTTCCATAACGTTTTAAAAGATGTGAGAATGAGAGTAAGCTGGCAGACACCACCCTGCTGGGGGGTGACAGGGGTAGGGAAGGGGATAGCAAACACACTGGAGGTGGGGACCAGAGCACAGGGTGCTCATGATGAACAGAGCAATGCCACAAACTGGTGTGGAGTAAATGGGGTGCTACTCCTTAAGGAAAGGTGAAAAGTTCCATGCCTCCAAATGAATAATCAAAGCAGAAGACAAAGCACAGCCGGCTATGGAAAAAGACATGTGATTTCAATGAAAAGCAGCTACCTGGATGTGCTCCTCACCAGCCTTGCACCACTGTGGGAAACACAAACCTTCTTCTGGGTATAAGCAGGCAATGCTAGATGTAAAACACGTGAGGAGATTTTTCCATTGTTTCAGTCAGAAGACTTGTCTCCCAAAGCAGGCTGCATCCTGCTTGAGAATGGATTTTCAAGAAAATTGAGGGCAAAAATTGAAAATAACTTAGAGGATGATGAGTGATCAGGTCAAACAAGAGATGTGGTGTGTAATGAAAGACTGAAGGAACCCATTCAGTCTTCCTTAGGCCGACAGACACTCAGGTTCCTTCAGATGCCTTAGAAACCAAATTAAATAGAAGTTGGTGAAGAATGATACGGGGTCTCAGCATGAGATTGGCACAGCGTTAGTGTTAACTTGTTGGATGAGAGCAAGTAGGTCATAAACTTCCACAGCTTTTTGCATTGTCTGCAGAAAGATATAGTCTAGTCAGGACATTTAATTTGTACCTACAGCCTTCTATTATCTGTATAATGCACTAGATGAGATTGGACTCCTTTCTCAGACACTTACATTGTTTGCTTAAACTTAGGCACCAGAGTACTCCAACACAAAGACAAGAGAAATTTTCAGGCAGAGATTTATACTCCAGACTCGGTACTGTCTGTGCCCTGGCCGGAGTGACCACATTGGGAGAGCCTGCAGTTTTCCTGTGTCTAATCTGGTGTGATAAGCAGGAAAGGGAATGTGAAAGAGATGTGCAAGAAGGGCAATGCAAGTCTGCATCCCCAGACAGCACAGGGCTCTGGGGCTGGGAAGGAACCTGCATATGGAACCAAGATGACCTGCCACTCATCCTGAAAGAGGGAATCCAAGATAATCCCAGGGAATCTGGTAGAAGAATTGGGTTAAATTTAGCTGAACCCACCAAGTAATCATTCCAGTGCAGCATGTCTGCAATCTCAGGGAGTCCAGTCAGCTGTAAACACTGCTGCCGCATCCCTTTCTCACACATCAAATTAAATTCAGTTTACCTTTAATTTCTGCAGAATGGAGAGGTAATCTGCTTCTAGACAAGTCTTTTACTGCTCTATAGTCGTCAAGGCATTTTCTACCAAAGCAATGTCCCTCAGCTCCAGCAGTCTTAGACCACCAGTGGAGAATCAACAAGAATCCAGTGGTGGATGAGTAAACCATCAGTTTTCCTTGATAGGGTTCCTTCCTTCTCTCTTGGCAGGAAGAAAACATGGCAGTGAAAATGAGGTTCTTTCAACCTCTTCCGTGATAAAATCCTCTGTGTACAGAGCACGATTCCCTGGTTCAAAGATCACATTTGTTTGCATGGACCTTTCCTGTGACCAAGTCAGGACATGGTCAAGGTAGGGCATGGTGGGAACACATTTTAAAAATAATTCAGGACAGACTGGACTGAGCTTCAGATGTGCTCCACAGTTTCTTCCCACTGTGTACTTCAATGATCTCCACCTCAGCCCTATTAGCACTTGCCACAAGAACAGCTATTTTATCAAAAATTTCCTTCCTGGAGGGCTTTTCTTCAGGTGCTTTCACTATTGATCCAGTCAAGGAGAGGAGATCAAAAAGGAGCTGAAGGACACCCAGTGCTTCTGCTTTTAAGACACTTTAAATCTATTTTTGTAACTTTCAAAATTAATTTTCTGAATTATCTGCTGAGTTTGGTGTGAAAGCTTGTTCTTTCTTTGACCTATGCTTGCCTGAAAACTCAGTTTAAAATGAAAAAGGAGGGGAAAATGTACAATCTTGTCTTTGGGAACTTTATAAAAACCTTTGAAAAAGGTGCCTGTCATAGGGACCTGCCGTGGTGGCAGCATGAAGTATGTGCAGCAGCATGGTTTACACTGACAATTCGGGGTGGCAGCCTGGTCCACCTCTGGCTGGTGGACATCCTGACTCACCCAAAACAGCTCACCTGGATTATTAGATGTCATGGGCACTGTAGTGAGCCACAAAGGTGTTGTGGGTGTTGGTCTCTTTGCCCAAGTGACAGGTGATAGGATGAGGTGAAATGGCCTCAAGCTGTGCCAGGGCAGGTTCAGATTAGATGTTTGGAAAAAGCTCTTCATTGAAAGAGTTATTGGAATGTAGAACAGGCTGCCCAGGGAGGTGGTCGAGTCACCATCCCTGGGTGTATTTAACAGACAAGTAGATGAGGTTCTCAGGGATATGCTTTAGGAAAGGACATGTATGGTTGGACTTGATCTTAAAGGTCTTTTCTAACCTCATCATTCTGTGTTTCTGTGAAAGCAGTGTGTGTGGGATGGCAGCTGCCTGCTCTTCTCACCTCCACTTGCACATTGCAGAGCTGCCTGTCTCCTGGCTTTGCTAAGGGGGTTTGGCCTTAAGTCATGCCCTGGAGGTGGCCCTTCTGCTGTGACATTATTTCTGTTGCAAAACATTACTGCGCATTTTGCAGCCTTAATGATATATTACCAAGAACCAGTCTCGTCAAGTGTTTGATTTGATCACTGTTTGCTTAAAAACCTGACATGGTGTCACTGACAGATGACCACATGGTAGATAACCAAGGAAGACAGGATCCAAGAGCTACTTTCTAACCTAAGTGCCACAGATCATTTCAGCACTGATATTCACCATAGGATATACGATTCCCTGCTTTCTGGCAGGGCAAAGGCAAGGGTGGGTGACAAATATTTATCAACCAGGCATTGGTTCCTACAAAAGAGATCTGACAGTGTAGGCTGTTCCTACTGTTTGTTACTTTTGAATAATTGGGAAATGTGCAGTAATCTTGCACTTGTCATAGGAACCTCCATTTCTTTTTCTGGTTTAGTTTTCTACTATTTTCTGTTCCTACTAGTCAGGTTGGTCTAACAATGTGTGGTGCCACAGAAGCTCACTAGTCTGCAGTAATGATTAGAAACTCTTCTGAAATAATTACATTTTCAAATTAACAAGTAGATAAGCAAATGGAAATGTGCAGTCAAAAGGTGTCATCAGCTCATTTATGTTGTCACTCCTGATCTGCTGTTTATGACAATGCTATGTTTTCTAGCTGTACTAAGGCAATTCTTCATGGTATGCTAGCTGGCCCATGCGCTCTAGCTAGGAGAAATGATGCTATTAATAGGAGACTGCAGTATCTTCCATTAAATCTTAGCTGAGAGGTGGGGAGAGGCTGCCAACTTCTGTTACAGATTATAAAGTGTGCAGTCTAGCAAGTGCATATTAGTTAGATGTAAGTGCAAATATATTGCTGTCTACGCCAAGCCCATTAAAATGTACAGACATTTACTTTTTTGCCATTGCTGCTGCCATAACAGAGAAATAAACACAAGTCATTTGGTGAAGCCACAGCAATGTCAAAGGCTTCTATCCACACTGTCACCGTGATCTGCGGTAATAATTGTCATTAAACAAAACCTAATTGCGGATTTCCATCTTTAAGCAACAGCAGCATCTTAAATATCCTTCAGCTAACATTACAGATGGAGGCAGAGCACGACCAAAGTGGGTTGCCTATACAGAGGAACATCCCCTTTCCTGCAGAGAAATGAGCAGTACTGCTGGGTCCCTGCACAGTGACAAGGCCTGCCAGGCACAGCCACCCAGGAGGTTTCAACATGATGGTGCCAGATTACCATGGCAGTGGTCTCCACCACCTCTCTGCCACGTACCACAGGTGTCCTCCCACTGTGCCAGCTGCATGTCACCAGTGGTATCAGTGTTCCCAGAGTCAGTTTCTCCAGGAATGGATGTGTATGGCCATGGACACATTGTGCCAAATGGGACTCAAACAGCCACAGCCGCAGGCCTGGTCTCATTTATCACAATGGTTCCATGTGCTGCCCTGGCAGCTCATCTTGCCATTGTCTCTTTGAGGTCTGAACAGGCTTCAAAGGCACTTAAACAATTTCAAAGTAGCCTATGGTAGCTATTTTTTTACCAAAATACAAAGATCAGCGAATACACGTGGTAAAAGATGTGCAAAAACTCCAGAGTTTATTTATGCTTTTTGTTTTACTATTGTGCTGGGTGCTGCACAAATTCATAACAGACATAAACTCTTTGTTTTCTTGCAAATATTTTCTATTTTTATAACATAAGATTTGGGTGAGGTAATCTGTAAAACACAGGTGCATATTATTTACTATGTTTTTCCTGACTAAAATATTAGATTTATTATTGAGAAATCAACTATGGTATTGGTTTAGGTTATTCCATTCCAGGGGTTGAAATGATCTGTTGTTTTATATTTATCCTTTAGCACTTATTGGTACCTGGGCTGCTCTATGCCTGAAATAATAAAACTGACCTCTTAGGGAAACATGCCAAAAAAGTTCTTTTGTGTTTAAAGAAAATGCAAATAATAAAGACTACCTACCTTCCTTCTGCTGGGAGGTTCAGTTACTGACTGTGGCATGAGTCTCACTGAAGTTCTTGGTGAAAGGGTATGATGGACACACGATGGAGACTCCACTCAGAGGAACCTCTGAACCCCACTTTACTCTTGTAGTCAAGATAGGATTCAAATGCAAGTCAACAGAGATGTAAATTTATTTTAAATAGAGTTTGCTTTGCAGAATGGCTGTCTGAAACATTCTTTTAATACATTAATAAAACCTGTGATACTTCTGGTGTGATCAGTTTGCAGAGGAGGAAGCCTTTAAACCTCTGGCCCTTCATGAAAGAATAAAAAAGTGTTGGGTACACATAGTACTACGATTTTAAATGAGGTTAGTATTTTGCTAGCTGCTTATTCCTAATCTCTGCATACAGAAAAGGTTAATGGGATCATTGCTAGATCAAATGTTTGTATGGCAGTGGATTAACCTTTACTACTAACTCAGTTCCTTGCAAATGTAAACTGTATTCAGTATAGATACCTGCTAACTGTACCATGACAATATGGACAACAGTTCAAGCCTTCATTAACTGAGTGCTAAATTACAGTGATAATCATGTAATTTCCAGTCATTTCAATCCTTCTATATTACTCAGTACCACACAAGCATAAATGACATATTCAAACTTAAAAAAATGGGAGTGAGAAATACGAATTACTGTTTAAACCCACTCTGTGAAGTTGACCTTGATATAATTTTACTCTGTTTTGTGGTAATAGTATTATAACTATCTGGGGAGGCAGAGATTTTCAGCTTAAAATGTGATTTAGATGTGGCATCTTTATTTCTTATTGAGACCAATCTTTTACATCAGATTGTCTCCAAAATATATCCTGTAAGTACAATGACTGATGGAGACTTTTTTCATACTTTACCTTTCATATATTACCTTTTTCATACTTCTACCTGATTCTGAACAATAATGTGGTGACTTTATCATTTATTACTGCTAAAATCTAGCTCTAGGATGGGATAAGTCACCAAAAGAAGGATCGTAAGACATCTGAAGAGTATTCAAGGTGGATGGGAAGCCTCCCATGCTGTTCTGGTCTTTGCAGGGACACAGGAGCCGAGGACTTGGATGCAGTCACTGGGATCCAACAAGCCTGTATGTACTGATCAAGGCTTGAGGCTGCTCGTAGCTATATTATGTTTATAACATTATGGTTCTTTAGTTCTTTGTTCGTGTGCTGCATCATTATGGGTTCTTTTAGAGCTAGAGTCCAGAGTCAGGTTTTCTATAAGTTTTTCTTCTTCTGGAACTTCAGTCCATTACTTTTCTTGATATTTTCCTTAAGATGTAGATTTGCTGTAAAGTTGAGAAGGAGAAGAAAAAGAGCAGGGCAGATCTACATTAGAAATATTGAAATAATGACCTTTCTAAGAGCATTGTCACACATTGCCTCCTACCCAGGTTGCATTTGGGGCTGTCTTGCTGAAAGCATTACCCCACAGGCAGTCCCGGAGACCAAACATTGCTAAAGATGTGATGGAACTAGAGGAAAAATCTGTTTCCTGGTCTGTTTGTCTGGTGAGAATAAACTGAAATGTGTGAGTCAGAAATCAGCTTACACACCACTTTGCATTTAATTAATTGCTAAACAGCATTGTCCTGGTGTGAAGGTGGACTTAGCAGTCAGTTTATTGGTTTGTTTATCAGTGTTATGTGTTTTTAAATATTTCATATTACAGGGATAAAATCCAAAAAAAGTTCTTTTTCATATTATATATGTAAAGGAATGAAAACAAAGGCAAAACAAACAAAATGCAAAGCAAATCAAATGAAATAGTGTTTTGTTCGTTTCTGGAAAAATGTCGTGAGAGAAGAAAATGGGGTAACAGTACTGAAAAAAAGATGTTCATGAATATCAGGCATGCCATGTGAATTTACTCTATCAAGCTAGAGAATATACACTGAAAAGTAAGTATAACACATAAAATTTTAAAGCCTTTGTGCAACTTCCGTCAGGTACTATATTCCTCAACTTTCAAAGTTATTCAAGAAGCCTTATTTCAGCTGCATTTGTTCATTTCCGACTGTTAGGACATATCTTTAGCAGATGAAAACTGCCACAGCATGAAGCACCTAGGGAGCATACCCAGGAGGGTAAAGCAAAGAACATTCATGTGTATTTATATAGTTCATCATTCTCAACTCTGTATCTGACATTAGGGCAAATGTTTAGCTTTGGGTTGTACTGACTTCAATATTGAGATTTCTCTTGAGGAAAAGTTTTTCTTAGTGAAGATACCAAAACCAGCACCTGAGTGAACATAAAGAGTGTCTTTCCCTTGTTTTTCCTTAATGTACTCGGAAGACTGGCTTTACAACAGACCTGTGACTTAACTCTTTTTTTGGCTGTAGACCTGTTAACAACCTTTAAAAGTTTCAAACTGTTCAGGGGTAACACATGCCTCATAATCTCATAATAATATAAGAAATATCACAAACACTCCATGGAACCTAATTTCAATCTTTCAAGCAGAACCTGGCAAAAAAGGTTATATTCCTTAGCTCACAAAATTGTTTCCACTGTTTTGACCCATGAACAAGCATTGTCTTCTATATGTAGAATTCCATCACATCACAAAAATTGTTGGCTAAGGATGTTGTTCTGAGGCTTTAACTCTCCTTGAACATAAGTTGCTCTGAGCTAAGGATTATATCAAAGGTACTGGTTGTTATTTTGAATGTGACTTTACTCTTTGAGAAGCTCTGAGGCAGGTTGTAGACCTAAATATGTTGCATTGCTAGCACGTGACAGGTGCTAGCATCAGCAGCTGACAGGTCATCACCTGTTGGTGCTTCGGCCAATGTTTGGTAGTGGGTAGTCATTCATTGTGGGTGTGGAAATAAGAGAGTGCTGCAGGTTTCAGCAGGTGACTCAATGAGAACTGCTCTGTGATGATGCAGCAGTGGGGGATCACCCAGAACACTAACAGGGTGCAACCTGACCTTAATGTCTGTGGTGTGCACGAAGAAAGAGGAACTTACACTGGGCTTGAGAGTTCTTAAATTTTTTTTCCTCCACTTTAATGTATTACTCAGGTTTGTCTCAGGCAAAAAAAGAAAAAAACCCAAACCCAAACAAAAAACCTCATACTTCACCTTGTCTAGCTACATAATTTTCTTAGGACAGCTGTATTTCTATCTTTAGTGAAGAATAAAATCTCTGAGTCATCATCATATAAGGAGACAAGTTTATACTATTACTTGGTTGCTTTTGAGAGTTTGAGAATGATTGGAGAGCTGACAGGTCAACCAACAAGTCCCCACCATCTACTGAGATGGGCTTATAATACTTCATTTAATATGGGTCTGTACTGGGAAAGCTATGAAGAAAAGTTTCTTGAATGCTCCTCAAAGTATAGCTGTGGGCACTCAAACAGAACAAAGACTTGGTCACCAACATATTCCCTCACCTTGATTTTAAAAACACATGTCAAATATTACTTCAGATTTCATTAACTTTTATACATATTCAATACTCTGTATATAAGGAGGCAAGCAGTGGGAAAAGTGGAAAAGCAATCTATTTTACCTGACTTTCTGATGCTGGAGAGTGCTGGTTTAGAGGTAAACCAGCAGGAGAAATGGCCCCACCACAAGAGATGATTATAAGTCAGAGTTACAATTTAATGAAAGATATTACCATACAAACACTGACACAAAGAGAACAACCTGCTTTCAACTCACCAAAACTCAGCAGTAAACCCAGTGTCCCAGGGCACAAGCCCAAAGGGGTTTGTTAGCCCCGGTGCTGAGATCCACGTGGCTCTCCCAAGTCCAAAGCAAAAAGAAGTGAAGAGTCCGTTGCTGCAGATGACGGCTGTGGCCCGGCCAGAAGCGATGGTTGTAGTCCGGTCAAGAGCGATGGCTTCCTCCTGTCGAGGTTCCGCTGCTCCTCCAGATCCAACGAAGAGAGTCTTAAGGTCTCTGAGCCCTGTTTTTATATCCTCAGGGAGCACCCAGTCCCTCCCCCAGGGCGGGGACNAGAAAAGAAAAGAAAAGAAAAGAAAAGAAAAGAAAAGAAAAGAAAAGAAAAGAAAAGAAAAGAAAAGAAAAGAAAAGAAAAGAAAAGAAAAGAAAAGAAAAGAAAAGAAAAGAAAAGAAAAGAAAAGAAAAGAAAAGAAAAGAAAAGAAAAGAAAAGAAAAGAAAAGAAAAGAAAAGAAAAGAAAAGAAAAGAAAAGAAAAGAAAAGAAAAGAAAAGAAAAGAAAAGAAAAGAGAAAAGCCCAAAAGCTGGGAAGCACAGAAGATATCAATACATTAAGAAGAAATAATCCTAACATATCCCTGTTCTCATGTCTTCTGACTTACCAGTTGCTCTCATTACCAGAAGAGAGGTACACTGAATCTTCTTAATTGACCAAGAAGAGTGAAATCTGGTTAAATCTGTCATCTTTTGTAGTTATTCTTGCCCTTTTGATTTGGAAGAAGGTGCTTGCAACAGTTGCTAGCATCTTGCAAGAGAAATAAGAGGTTTCATCTACTCAGTTACCAGCTGAGAAAGTTCTCCTTTTATGATTTTTTCATTTTTTGCAAAAATATCTCTTTCCTCCCCAAGATATGTTGCAAACACTTTTAATGGACTTAGAGCCAGATCCGGAAAGCACAAGTATTTAAGAGCCTATAAAACCCCAGAATCTTTGTAAGTAAGAACAGCTAGCTCCATAGCCACCTCAGTGCTGCTGAAACTCTGCAGACAATTCCCTATGACTTCATAGCCAAAATCCCCCAGGTCTAAGCATTTCAGGTTTGGATGTGGTCTCCTAGCTGGAGCACATATGTTCATCTCTCCAGCCTAAACCCTACTGAGAGCCAGGCACTTAGCAAAGTGCCAGTCCTCTGTGGGAACTTGGGTGGCATCACATGTGCACACACACAAAAGCTGGGTCTCCATGGAAAACTACTTTGCTTTCGAAAAAGTGATCAGAGAAAGTAGTTGCTTGCCTTTAATATAAGACATAACCATTTCCCATTACAACACTTGACCATTCCCTTACAGAAGTAAAATTCCTGACATGGTGTCCGAGCCAGGCTGGATATAACGTTTCCTAACCATGACTATTTTTTGTTTCTAGTTAGATGTTTATGGTCACACCTGCAGACAGTTTTGATACCTAAGAGGCTCTGAGATAGGATTTTCTTAGAATCGTAATGGAGCTCATTGTTTAGCCCACAGGAATGAGACCTCAGTGCATAAATTCTTTAGGTATCTGAAAATGGCCTGTATTTGGGTAGTCTACATAAGGGGACCATACAAAATGTAAAGAAAAGGGAATCGCGATTCATATATTCAGTTTTCCCTCACTCTCTACAAATATGCTAGTTAATTTTCCTGCCAAATTAGTCATCAATAGAAAACTATTATATTAGAGGTCACACACAGAGCTTCCCCTGGTGATATATAAGATCCTTTTATCATGATACTTGACAGGTTAAAAAAAAAAAAAAGGTGAGATAGTGGATGAGGTAAGCTCAATCAATTCCTACACAGAAAGATCTGTTGATTATGTTATTTTGCAGCTGATGTGATATGCCAGGATAGCAGCATCCTTGACTTTAAAAATAATAGCAGAAACTCATGTTAAGTGCTTATTATTATGGAAGGTTCAAGGCTAGGCTGCATGGTAGTCAGTAGGTATGGGGCACTTTGTTTGGAGGCTAAAACTTAACAATTTATGGAGAAAGATAGAAAGAAAGGAACTATTTCTTCCCTAGTAACAGCCAAGGATAAGGAATGAGGAATTCAACATTCACATGAATGTTCAGCCCACCTGAAGTGCCTCTACACTTATGCATGCAGCGTGGGCAACATTCAGGAGGAGCTAGAAGCCACCATGCTACTAGAAAGCTATGACATAGTAGCCATTACTGAAACCTGGTGAATTGGGGTGAATTGTGAAACTTGGGGTGAATTGCATGACTGGAGTGTGGCTATTGATGGCTACAAGTTGTTCATAAGGGGCAGGAGAAGAAGGAGGGGTGGAGGTGTTGTCCTATATGTTAAGAAATGGATAGAGTGTGAAGAGTTGTCCCTAAAGAATAGTCATGAACAGGTTGAAATTTTATGGGTAGGAGTTAGGGACTGAGACAACAAGGGAACTCTTGTGGCTGGCGTTTACTACAGTCCGCCTGATCAAGGGGAGTTTATTGATGAAGACTTGATGTTGCTCCAGCTCCAGGATGCATTGAGCTCTCGTTCTGCTGGGGGATTTCAACCTCCCTGACATCTGCTGGAAAAGTAGCTCGGCCAGAGGTAGACAATCCTAGAGACTCCTGGAATGCCTGGATGAAGATTTCCTGAGGCAGGAAATAGACAGCCCTACTCAATGGAAGTGATATTGCACCTGATGGTCACCAATGCAAGTGAGCTCATCAGGAATCATCTCAAGATTGGGGGCAGCCTGGGCTGCAGTGATCATGCACTGGTGCAGTTCACTGTCCTGAGGTGTGTGAACCAAATCAGAAGTGTAGTCAGGACCCTTAATTTCAGAAAAGCTGAATTACAGTATTTCAAGGAGTTAGTCGGTAGCTCGCCTTGGGAAATGACCCTCAAGGGCAGTTGAGCAGAACAGAGCTGGCAGATCTTTAAGGATGCTTTCAACAGAGCACAAGAGCTCTCAGTCCCCAGGTGTGACAAATCAGCAAGGAAGGCTCCATCTCCTCAGTGACCCTTCAGAGGCACTGAGAGGCTGTTAGGTGCCCCAAAAGCCATCTCTTCTCCAGATTGAACCAGTCCAGCTCCCCCTGCTTCTCCTTAAATACCGAGTGCTTCACCCCCATTGCCCTGGGGGCCTGCAAAATCTTCCTTCTGTCTGCCTGTCTTTCCTGCATTGCAGGGCCCCAAACTTGACACAGTATCTAGATATGGCTTGACATGTGCCATGGAGAGAGGGATGGTCCTTTTCCTTGATCTATGTGTCATTTCTCTATTCACACACATAGGTGCTGGTGGCCGCTTTTGCTGCTAGGGTAGACTCACATTCAGCTTGCTGCCTGTCACCATCCCAGGGCCTTTCCCACAGAGCCTAGATTAGGTCCCTACTTTGCAGTTGTTCGTCTTTTCCACTGTGTTGGGGTAGAATAGAAACTGTCATCCTAACATGCATTCTCACAGAAGGTTAATTTAGTAGCCTTGACTTTACTAGGATGACTCATAAGTCACAAGTTACTCATGTGCATAAATGTTTTCAAGATCACGCCTCGAGCATGTACCTGGGTTTGGAGGGCTTTTGATTGACAAATTTATTCTGTTCTCTTTTCTTTAAATATTCATTTGTTAACTTAAAAATCTACTTATTCATACATTACTCATTAAAATATGAATAAAGTTAGTTATAAAAGGTCTAACCTAAAAAAAACCCACCCGCTTTTTTTTCAATTCTTTTGCATGTTCTCAGGAAAAGTGTTATTCCCATTATATTTGAGGGATGCTAATGATTAACAAGGTTCATTATTAGTGGTGTATGCTGGTATATTAGCACTTCGAAGATGAAAAATCTGGCTTTTCATCAAAATGATTAAACTGTTATCTCTGTCCACTTCAAAACCCTTTATAAAAGATCATTTTTTAGTAATAAAGGATTCATCTGCCTAGGAATGATGCAAGGACATCTTATTTTTCATTGCTTAATAACACGAAGTGTGAATTCTCAGATTTCTATTTTTCACCTTGTTTTTTATTCTTGAATGTCTATCAAGGTCTCTCTATAATTCACTTCAGCTGGTAGCTAATTCACCTCATTTATTGCATCTTCACAAGTGCATTCTCCCACCAAGCACTGCAAAACCTTAATGTGCTGGGTCATCTTTGTGAAAACCTTTCTGAGTTTGATGATTTCTTGATTTATTGATGCAAAATTTGCTGACAGAAAACAATTCTACTTTTGACATGAATTTTCAAAGGAAATGTTTTCCATTAGTATAGATAAGTGATGGAACCAGGTTTAGGTTTTTTGGGGTTTTTTTTTTGGGTTTTTTTTCAGATAGCTCCCTGTGACTAGAGATGTATTTTATCTCCAAGAATGAAATCGAAATACAGGATGAGTTTAATTCTTGATTGATGGCAAAAAAGGACCATTTCCTTCCTTCCTTCCTTCCTTCCTTCCTTCCTTCCTTCCTTCCT
>VXBZ01012348.1:464743-493061 GCA_013399135.1 Heliornis fulica
CTGGCCTTCCTCCCTTCCTTCCTTCCTCCCTTCCTCCCTTCCTCCCTTCCTCCCTTCCTCCCTTCCCTATACCACCTTCTGAGGAACACAAGTTGCTCCTGAAGTACGACCAGTTCAGAGTTGGAATGGATCACTGTGTAGTCTGTTCCAGAGAGCATAAGGGGAATGAAAATGTTAGAAAGAGAAAGAAGAAAAGGGATTCAAGACTATGGAAAAATTTCTGAAAGTAGAGAGAACTGATACATATTTGAAGATTTTTCTATGTGTTTTACAGAAGAGGCACAGGAGGTGACTGGTATTATTCTGTGCCAATTCAGTATAGTCATATCTTCCCCAATATTAGCCATTTAATGATAACTAATAATCCCTATTAGATTTAGAATTGAAATCTAAAACTTCAGACTTTTTCTTACAGGTGTAATGAAGTGCATTGCAGAGAATGGTAGTGGTAGGACTGTGAAATCTGTCTGCAGGCCATGACTGACCAGTTGGTTCTACAAGCACGTTCCTGCCAGCAAAATCACGGTGAAAACATAAGTGACTAGCCACGATGTCCTGCACTGAGTACAGTGTAGTCTGCCAGTCCACACTTTGAGCGCAGTGCCTGACATTTCTGTACATGTCAAAAAAATCTGTTATTGCCCTTCTCAGGACTCCTTTGTCTGGGGAGGAGGGTCAGTGTCTTGTCAGGGTGTGAGCAGGGATGACCCTCCCTCTTGTAGTCTTGACCATGAGATGTAGATACCTCATTGCACAGCATGTTTCTTCTCCAGCTGTGCTTGAGCTGAGGACAGTGTAATGGGGCACTCATGGCAATGGCAGCACCAGAAAACAGGCTTTGCTGTTCACAAAGCAAATCCTTGACTTTATAACTGGAGGAAAACAAGAGGATTACATAAAACTCCAGGGCTCTTCTTCATGGTGCTGTGGAAGGGAATTAAAACCTGTGTTGGATTTCACATGGTCTTTGCTGCTATTTGTGGTCTTTCTGTTGGAATTAAAAGTGCGGTCATTAAAATTTCATGACGCACTTCCAAGAAAAATGTTCTCTGTTTAGCGAAATAATTAAAAGCCTGCGTGGTCTCTGCAGTAAGTGGCTATGGAGGAATGAATGAGAGTGCTGTAGAGGAAATGTGCTTGGTTTAATCAGCATTACATCAACCAAGTGGGATCCATGCAGGAGAACTGCTGAAAATCTATCATTCAATAGAGCTGCACCATTCCAGACCCTTGGGGAGAGCTCAGTGCCACTTTGCATTTCAGATACACTGTGGTTGGGTCAGACCAGAGTAAATCTAAACCATATTCCTCCCCAGGGTGCTTATATCATTCTAAATAAATAAAAACTTCCCACAACAGAGTATAATATATCAGAAAACCACCCCTCTGTCAGCCTTCAAGGTATTTCTGTCAGCCTCTGTGCTATTTTAAGCTCCTGTATAGGTGGCAAATGCTCGACTTGGCGCTGAATCTCAGTGACACGAATGCAGCATTTCAGCAGCAAACGCTGGTGAAAGGGGGGGGGGGAAGGGAGCTGCAGCACTCTCTCCTCTGTAAAGAGGAAGGATTTATTTTTAGATTTAGATTTTAGCCATCCACCCCTGCAGCCCTCTCTTCTCCTTCAAATGCAGACAGGCTACTCTGACTTAAAGGTTATATGTGGTGGGCGCTAAACTCGTGCTGATGGCTTCTAGGAAGCTCAGTAACAGCAACAGGTGCCACGGTGAGTAGCAACTTAGAAGTGTCTAAAAATGCCTGGAAGTGGAAGAAGAGGTCTGACATCCAACCTAACAGCTCCCAGTAGCTCCTGGTTGTAGTGCTGAGACTACCTACGTTATACCCTGGTGAGCTGCAATATCCAGCTGCCTGCTTGCTAACTTTGTCTATTGCTGTAATTCAAATTAATATCAGACAATATATTCCAGAGATTGTGTGTCTAACTGCAGTCACTCCCCACAAGAGCTGCTTCCCCACAAGAGCTGCTCACAAATGTCCTATGGATGCTGCTGTGGCAGTACACAGAACAACGAATTTCTCACATGAAAGTCTTAAAACATGGATGTGGGGAAGAGAAATACAGAAGGCTCCTTCTGTATTTCTCTTCCCCACACCCAAATTCCCAAAACACCTTGTTGGAGAAACAATTGCTTCTGAAAGCGAATCAGAAGCTGCTTTAAGATGTATCTAATTGACTTAATTTGCCCAAAGTTTACACCTTCTATCTCCAGGATGCAAAATATTCTGCTCATTTTGTAAGCATGCCCTGCTCGGTCTACAAATAGGACATGAACATGCAAAGATCTTTCTTTCTGATCTAGAAATTACTCTTAAGCAACCTAATGCTTTAATTTTGGTTCCACCTATGAGCAGGTCCTTTGAAGGCTCCATAAAGTAAAACAAATCTTAAGAGCAGCAGTGCTCACCATTGTCATAACTAGGCCCAAGAAGGTGATGCTTCAGATTCCAGGTAACAGGTAAGGAAAGGTTTCTCTGTGTGTTTTCCTGAGTGGTGGAGTCTTTGTATTTATTATTGTGGGAGCCTTGGCATTCTCTCTTCTGCACTCTCCTTCATACACTTTGCAAGGTTTACATTTCCTGAGAGGTTTTTCCTAGTCATGTTCTCCTGTCACAGTCTACAATTTTTTGCATTGGGCTTAGCAGCAAAATGCACAGTAATTGGACTGCAGCAGCATATGATGAAGATTTTAAGTGTCCTCTCCATCACAGAAACCTCTGCATGACCTAGCTTCAGCAATCTCTGTGCTCTGCTCTGCTACCTGCACTTGTGGGATGTTAATCCCATATTGTTTCCTCGTCTCTAATTGGGGGGGTCTATAAAGAATTACCTCTTCTAGTCACTGCTGGAAACTGTGGGTGTTTTATGGTCTATGCAGTGACAGAAGTGTTAAGCTTAAAGGAATCTCCATGGACAGACTCAGCTATTTTCCTTACAGATTTTACAGCAAAGTCTACGTTGATATTTGTTGTGTGGGTCTTTTTGTGTGGTTTGATGGAGAGGGGTGAAAATCTTCCAGAAAGTCCAATGGTATAATATATGTAGCACTTCTTTATTATTTGCTATTGGGAACTTCAAATTAGGCAGCTATTTTCAATGCTGCCCCGGGCTATGTTCCTGCTACTGGCAGAAAAGGTACAATAGCAAAATGCCACCTCTCTTACCTAAAGAGGAGAGTTAGTTGCTTGTATGCAGAGGAAAAGAATTCAACAGGTTTGGATGGAAAGTTCCTTATGTTTTGGTTTGGTTTGTTTTTTAAGACCACTCATGCATTTCTCAAAACTTAGTTCTTGAGCAGGAATGTTACAGTTTCACAGAAAGACCCTGTTCATCTTGATAGCCTAGTATCTGTGACTCCAACTAACTGCATTTCTGCCTCTTCTGAGGCATCTCAAGGCCAGGCGATATGACTTCATTGTACCTGAGATATTCACATGATGTTACTCTGAGCCACAAAGCTCTATGAGCATTAGACATGACAGATATCAAGATACTTTACAAACATGCTTTAAATCTAGGCACAAGCAGGTAATTTTCTTCAGCCAATTGCTCTGAAAAATTCTATTTACTTGAGACCCTTTACTGGGTCACAACATTTGGTCTTTCTGGACAAAGTGTTACTGTAGATTGCCAATTGAGGAAGTAAAAATTTTAAAGTCAGTGATTTAAAAGGCCAGAAACATTTTCTGGAGCTATGCTTTACTTCTAGCCATTCTCTTTACCTCACTGCCTGATTCTCCTTATATCCCACTTGTACTCTGGTGGTGAGCACTCTTTTATGTAGATCAAAATATAGTATTCATAAATTACTTCTGAATAGTTCCATATCTGTATGATTTTGCTACCCAATGCAGCAAAAAGCTTTAAGAAATACTCAAGACTGTATCGTTCATGGCAGGAACCTGGCTCATTATTCAGCCAGCACACTCTAGCCACAAGGTAGTAGTTTAGTCAGTATTCCTAATCAGTACAGAGTCTGAAATAAATTAACCAATCTAAACTCATTAAAGACAACAGTAGCAGTCTTAAGAATATTTATGAATTCTTAAGATCTTCTTTCCTCCAGATTAAATATTTGCTATTTGCAAGTACTTTCTAAAATTAACTTTGGCACAGGTATTTGGTATGCTTTTGATATGAAACCCATTTTCTCGTGCCACCATGGATAATTGTTCAGCAAAGGGACTATATCCCCTAATCATAAATTGTTATTCCTTTTCATTGTTACTCATACCTATTCTAGCTTTTTAAGACCTGTCCCAATGGGCAGAATCAAGGAGGCTCTTCTGTCAGGTAGTGTCCATCTCAGTGAATGAGTAATGAATAAAGTGAACAGTGTGCAAAGATATTAGGGTTTTTTTTTAATGCAAATAAGTTGGTGAATATTCGTGGAAACTTAGTTGATTAACAAAAATCAGCCCAATTTGCTGGGTTTTGTCAGTGTTCCACAGGTTTACATTTACTGGGGAAATTTTTCAAAGAATTTCTTACTGTCCAGATTCTTTCTGTCTTACTCTGACTTTAAACAGGTTTACATTTGAAGATGTCTGTGCTGGAAACCAAATTGTCTCAGGCTCTTAATAGAAAATACAAAAGACTCACGTAATATTCGTGACAAATTTATCACCTTTTACCTCACTGGATTGTGACTGACTCCAGAATAAGAAATGCATAGAGGCTGATGTTTCTTTCTTTCTGTGACCTTTCAGACTTTCATATTTGTCTTCATTTCCTATCAGAATCCTAGTAAACATCCAGAGTGTTTTCAAGAAATGTCTTTTTTTTTTTTAAGATCAAAGAAGTCAGATTCATAGATTTAAAATGATTTATACTTTTCTCTCTCTCTGTTCCCAGTTTGACCTCAGAATCTTCCCATTGAAAACTTCAAGTTAAAGTCTCTCTACAAAAGTTTCAGCTTACCTCAAACAGCAAAAAGTACTTTGTCAGAACGGCCCTTGGTGTTTCCTAAAACACCTGTGTAAAAGGTATCCTACAGTTTGTATGTGAGACAGATACAATGATGTACCTATGCTTAAGAGATTAAAATGAAAATTCAGAAGTCTCTGTTTTTTCTTTCCATAGCTTACATTAGGATTCACATTAGTGTAATTTTTAAATGTAATAAATTACACATTTAGTTTTTAAATATAATATTTTTCTTTTTGTCACAGGAAAGATTGAAGGAAGCGGAGAACATATCTCTTTTGTCTTTGGTTAGTCATATCTCCCTCCTTGTGTCCATTATTAATATGCGTGACAAATTGCAACCTTCTCTTTCCCCACACCTCACAAAAATAAAGTTCTGCTTCAGAAATCCATTCACACTTGAAGAGGAAGACCAGAGAAAATCAGTTATGTGATCTGAAACTTTCAAAATATAAAGACATTTTCAGAGTACACGTATTTTTTAAAAAAGCTTGCTATGGCATTATGAAGACGAATAAGAAATTGCGTTTCATTTTCCTTCAGAATATAGATCATATTGAATGCTGCCATTCTTTAAAGGCAGAAAAGAAAAGCAATTACATGAATGTAAAGTAAGTGTATGGTTAGAGTTGAGTAGTTCACTAATCTGGACATTCAAAATATCCGTGTGCACAAAAGCTTCACAACTGATAAGGGATAGCATTGGCACACAGCTCTCTCCATTTCAAGTACAATATAACCATAGCTTCATCTCACCGACTAGAATGGCGTTATTACATGAATACATCACTACTACTCAAGTGAAAGAACTGTGCTGAACCACATAATTCTGTCCTTCATTACTCATTCGTAACCCAGGTCATTGGGGTGGTGTGATTATAGAATATTATGGTTCCAGACTGGCCTGCGGTGGCTCTTATAAATAGCTGGTCTGACTTTCGTAAGTCAATGTTTTGTTTTGGTTTGGGTTTTTATTTTTTCTTTTTAATTCTATTTCACACCTTAGTTTTTATTTTATTTTACTTTATTATTTTATTGTATTTTTGGTTTTATCTAATTTTATCATCTTGGCAAGCACTTATAAAGACATAATGTATCTAAAGCACCAAGAAAAAAAACACCATTAAGAAAGAACTTCTTTCCCTTTGATCAGCAACCCACAGAAACCTGCTGACTTCTTTCAGACATTATAGCTCTTTTAATTAACTTACTACTGCCTTTGCTCTTATACAGAACTAAACCACCGCAAGAATGTTAAGGCGATAATAAACATCTCATTTAAATCCACTAAAGAGAGAAAAAGGTAATTTACAGCAAGATCTCTGTCCTTAGTTTACCCTTTTGTGTCAAATGTTTGCAGAACATTTTGGAACTGGCAGTTTTTCTTAGAGTAAGAAGCCCCTCTGGAGGAACCAGACTCACCTAATGTATGAGATAGAAATATCAGGTCTTCGCTGTTTAAAATCTCTCTAAGAAGCTCGAAATCAGTATCAACTGAAAGGATTTCCTGCTTTTTCACTTCCTTCTCATTGTAAATTCAATCCCCAGTTTTAGAAATTTCCAGTTTTAGAAATCCCTAGTTTTAGAACTGTGGAAATCTTTTATTTTCTTTTATGAATTTTTGCAGGTTTTCCAGTATTTACACCTTAATGCACTGATGGCTTTTAAACCACAGATTTTCAAAAGAGAAGAAAATTTGAGTCAACTAAATTCCTTATGACAAAAAAAGGGGTATTACCGCTATCTCACTGGGTAAAAAGTGATCTTGTTTTTTAAATGAGTTTAGCTTTTGGCAGAGGGCTTTTGTTTAGAGAAGGCTTTGGAAAGAACACTGAAAATAATCCAGAAATCTAGACAGCCTGCTTTCCACAGCAAGGGACATTGAGAAGTGAGGATCAAGTGTGACACATATCTCCTCGAAGTGTTCATCCACTGAACCTGCAACCAGAGAGTGAAAAGAGTTGAGTTCCAAATGGAAAGAAATGGGAATTTCTGGGCCATGGTTGTACCAAAACAGAGTCAGAGGTGATAGAATCCAGGTTGCATATGATGTGTGTAAAACAAGGATAGATGCAGTTCCCATATGATGCTCTAACTTAGATTTTATGGCCATGATACAGTCAATTAGACAATTGAGCCATTCACATTCTGACAACAGAACTGTCACTCCAGTTAACTTTTCATCTCACATGATAATATTTACATTTAAACTGCAGACTCAGATAGAACCTTATAATCAGTCATGACCTTTAAAATGCAATAGATGTTTTTTCCTTTCATAACTTTATTCTGATTTTTTAAGTGGAGTGTCTATGCCTTGGCAAGCTAGAAATTAAGCTTAATATTGCACCTTTAAACATGGATTTGTAGTAAGAAAGTCCTAGATAGTGCACCTAGATGGAGCTGCGTGTGCATAGAGCAGAGTCCTCCAGAATCCTGTCTTCCATTCATCTCAATCAAGGACCATTGCATCTCACATTTCACTTTGGCTGGCTAGCCTGAGCTTGGAAACACTGAATGCTCTAGTTAGGGCATAGCCATTACAATTAGAGAATGGAATATTGCTCTGAAAATGGACAACCACATTTAGACCTCATCTACTGTGTGGAAGAAGCTGTAACTTCTTAAAATAGAGGTGTTTTCCACAGAGGGACAAAGATCATTTTGGGACTGCTAGATGCTGGCTACAGAAAGATGTCTCTTTGGCAGGCATGAGACAATGCCCCTTTGGGGCAAGGAGTGTGAGGGATAAGGAGGTCACTTAGGACACATGCTGTTGTTCTGTGGGGTGGCTTCTGCAAGAAGCAGCTAGAAACTTCTCCAAGAGTAAATACCATCTGGGCTTTCAGGGACAAAATCTGTTGCTGACAAAGCTGGGCCAATCAGCGCCGGTCACAGTGTCTCTGGGAATCACATTTTAGAGAGAGAAGAATGCAAACAGACTCATTTTGCCACCAGAGAAGGGAGTGAGAAGATGTAAGAAGCTTTGCAGACACCAAGATCAGTGAAGGCGGGGAGGAGGGGGCACTGAGAGAAGATTCCCTGCGGCCTGTGGAGAATACTATGGTAGAGCAGGTGTCCCCCTGCAGCCCATGGAGAATGAAGAGACCCCACTTGTAGCCCATGAAGAGGCACCTGATCCAGGCAAGAGCCCACCATGGAGCAGAGGGAGGAATCTGGAAGAATCTGTGACCTACATTGGAGCAATCCCCTGGCAGCACCTGCAGCTCATGGAGAGAGATAAGAGGCAGAGAGAGAGAGAGACAGAGGCCCACGCCAGAGCAGGTTTGCTGGGGGAGCTTGTGACTCTGAGGGGGGCCAGGCTGGGGTCAGCAGTCTGGGACTGAGAGACTGAGAGACATTCTATGAATTTATAGAGACATTCTATGAATTTATAGAAGTGACCCATGCTGGGGCAGTTGGTGAACAGCTGAGGTCCCATGGGAGACGACTCATATGGAGAAGGTCATGGAGGACTGTCTCCCGTGGGTGGGACTCCACGCTGGTGCAGGGAAGGGGTGAGAGAAATCTCCCCCTCCCATAAGAAGGAGAACAACTCATGAGGAACTGACTGAAGACTGAAGCCTCCATTTCCTATTTCCCCCCCTTTACCCCATGTAATCCTGGGGAAGAGCAATCATGAAATAAGTGAAGTCTGCAAAGAAGGGAGGGGGGGGGGGTGGTGTTTTAAGAGCTTTTTGTACTTCTCATTACTCGACTCTGGTTTCTCTGTGTCTGTAGTGTAGTGTCATAAATGAGAGAGTTTTCTTGCCTTTCTTCTGTGTTTTCTTTTTTACCCATGACTCTAACTGCAGAATGACTCTCCTGTCCTTATCTTGACTCCAAAGTCTCTGAATAGATATGTTCTCCCCTGTCCAGCTAAGAGGGGAGTGGTAGAGTGACTTTAGTGGGAGTCAGGCCTCCAGCCAGAGTCAAACTACCACAACATGGTATTTGTTAGACAGCTCTTCTAAAGCTTAAACTCGTTCAAGATTTTCTGTAAACTCTTCTTGTGATCATGAGTCATAGTAATCTACTCAGAGACAACAGCAATCCTGTCTGATTTGCAACTAGTCTCAGCTACCCAAAGTGTCTTCAACAAGACTTGCAACAAGATGTGCAATGTAAACTCCAACAATGAATAAATCAGATGTAATTGTGAGCTGTTTCTGGCTATTCTGTGAAGAGGAAAAAGAGCTAAATTAATCAAGTGTACTATTCATTGCAAAATTACTTCTTCTGTCTTAATCATGAAGTATTGTACAAAGACTGTGCTCTTAAACTTTCTGCAAGCAGCTTTCCTTGAATGGGGTAGGGTGCTGCCACCCCTGGTGGTCTCCTTGCAGGACCATTGTACTCTCTGATGCTATGTTAATAGCCTTCACTGTTGCTGGTCTATGAGTACAGCTGTGCCTGGCACTTTCATCTCTTACCTCTCTCTTGCCATAGCTCCAAATGTCTCAAAGAGGTGGAGGATACATTGAGTTAATCTGAACTCTATAATCAGACACATACCTGGACTCTATTATTACATTTATTTGGAGTTCTTCCTTTGGTTGTTGCTTGCTGTTGTTTAAAAAAAAAAAAAAAAAAGAATTTGTGATATTGATGGTGATTATGTGCTCTCGTCTGAACAGGTCTTCTTGTTCAAAGCTGAAAAGGAAGATAGCTGTGTTGCAAAATGTGGTGACATTGCCATGATTATTTCACTCCAGTAAAACAAAGATGGAATTGTGAAAACATTGGCTCAGAGTCCCTCTTGCTTGTGAAACTATGTTCACTCGCAAAGTGTAAAAGTCCAATGAATAAGAAAATAAAGGAGTATGATGTCTTTGAGGAGTATCAGTATCTCTGTGTGAGTAAAGGAGTATGAGTTTCTTTGTGTGTCTATAATCATGTATAATAATGATAAAATAGAGAATAAAAATACAGAATCAATACTCTGTGCCTTGTAGGAGTTTGACAGCCTATTGGGCACCTCCTAATGTCTTTAGCTCTGTGAGTCTGGACTAATACAAGAGCATTCAAATGCAAGTACCAATTTGTGCATCCAAACTACTATTGAAAGAACTGTCTATCTTCCTCCTTTTCAGTTCAATAGATCAAGTTACAAAGCCAAAGGTTTTCACTTATATATTTTTTAGGAGGAGAAGGTTTTACATGTCCTATTTCTGCATAGGCAGCTTTCTTTGTGCAATACTCCTGCTTTCTTCATTGACTCCAATCCAGTTCATAGTCCATTGGGTATGACATGAAACTAGAAGAAAATTGGCATTTACTGTCACCTTTCCTCCTCAGGGGCCAATGGGGTATCCTAAGTATCTCTCAAGACCTAGTAATGCATTAAAAGGCTGTTCATCACAGGGGTGAAATCACTGAAGGCTTTTCACAGAAGAATTCAGTACTGTGGAGATTGTCTCTGCAATATGTATTTCTTGCTCTTGATGATAAGAGCGAGCACTGGAAAGGCTGTGGATTTTACATCAGGTAAGCAAGAACAGAAAAGAGGAGCAGCACGTTGCCTTTCCTTAATGAAACCACACTTAGCATCTGATCTTGGTGGTCTAGCCATTTTGAATTGTGGGAAAGGGTTCCAGAGTTAGGACTGGTTTAGAATCCCGAGAATAACAGGAATATTCACTAGCTATTAACATAGATTACAAGGGAGGAGGAAGAAGGAAAGCCTTTATTGAGAAGATGCAGCCAACAACAAGGGAGCCATTTCTATTCTATACACCTTGTTATTTAGAGCTTTGTGTCCAGCTTGCTTCTGGCAATTACAAAATACATAATAAAATTAATAACAGTTCGTTGCCACCAGCTGCTCACAAGAAACAGAGCCAATCGTGGAGCCATTTAGTCAGCATTTCTTCCTTCCCAGTAATACTTCATCTTGAGCAGGGGGTATTTGAATAATGAATTTTGTATTTGACTGAGGAGTAGGACAGATCTAAATCAAATTATTCTCCTTAACTAGTGTCTATTACTAAGGAGTAGTTACACAGTTAAGCGCAGGAGGTTTAGGAGAAGTACATTTGAGAGGAAACTTCAGCTTTGGTTTCATTCAGTTGGGGCATTTCCTCCCAGTATCACCCAGTGTGAGATACATACCTGTGTGAACAGGGGGAACAGTCTTTTGCCCTGCCATGAAGTGTCTGCACCAGCATTCCATCTTGGTGGGGACTCCTGGATTTATTTCCTTTCCTAAGTCTTTCCTTTCCTCTTTAAGGGGTAGAGATAACAACATGCCCATAACTTGGACGCCACTGCCAAGGTTTCTCTCTGGAAATTCTCATTGGAAACATTGTGGATCCCCTTGCCTGAAACTTGATCTAACCCTAGTATGCTCCCAATCAAGCAACATTTTCACGTTCCTAAAGGAAAAGCACATTAATTTCTAAACCTATTATAATAAACATGATTTACATCTGCTATATAGTTCAGGGTAAAGAAATTTCTCCTTGCCACAAACCCTGTAATTCTGTTTGAACATAGGAGCCAGCAAACAAGGAATTTTTCCATGGACTGTTGTTTAAAGATGGAGAAAACAGCTTGGTAAACTAAGCCTTGGATAAACTCTTGTGAGACTTTAGAACTCCCCTATGACACAACTGACAGAAAATTGATAGGTTATTCAGTGAATTACATCTCAAACAAAGAACAGGTTGGAGCCATTCATAATTTAGAAGAAACTCAAGCCCCAAAAGAGAAAAAAGAAACTATTTAGGGTATATTTTTTACTTCAAATGAGGTAGTCATAGAGTGTCTGGAGCTATGCCTGAACCTAGCATCATAAAAATGGCCACAACAATTAATGAAGTGATAACAAAAACGACATTAACACATTTAGACAGCCTCATTTCAAGAAATGGGATTAGAAACAAATTGATTCAGATAGAGATAAACATAATCCTGGTAAAAGACTCTGGTAATAAGGAAATACAAACCAACAGGATAAGAGAGAGTTATAAAGGGTAGTACCAAAGGTGGATTTTCAGTGGCCCCTCACCCCCTGACTGGTACAGGAGGTATCTGAGAGATTGCAAGGTGCAGCAGGTCAGCATCATGGTGCTCTCATGAAGGAATCCCCTGAAATTGAGCACAGTGTGGCTTGCCCCTGATCTGCTACCTGCTGCTATTCTTCAAAAAGGCCCTCGGGGGGTCCCCCTTGACCATCGTCTTCCATGGAGCTTTTGAGAATTTTTAATCAGATTTGATTTGTTTGAAGTTGACCAAAAAGTTCAGACAACATTTGGGAGACAGGACAGACACAGGGATGCAGGCAGTGATCAAATAGATCTAATTACCTTGGGAATGCAGGTGAAAAATTAGTGCCCTAAGGAAGAACTTCATTAAAAAGCTGCTTTTCTTTTACGTGCTCTTTGAGCTTCTCAGACTTGGTTAAGTTTCAAGGGGGAAGGAGGAACAGAGAATTTCTATCCTCTGAAGTCTCATGAACCGAATAGATCCAGTCTGATGAACATGTTAAGCATGGCCATCTTCCATATCAGTAATAGCTACAAGTTTATGCAAAAAGGAAGGCACTACTTTGCTTTTTTTTTTCCCCAGTTTCCCCAGGAAACAAGTTTCGCAGATCTGTATGCCCATGTACATTTCTCTCATTTGAGGGAGGGATCTTGGAATCAAATGTAGTTATGTTTGTATGACTTTTATATCAATTCTGCATCTGGGAAAGCTGTAAGGGTCCAGGCATTCACAGGTTCATTTTACAGTCAGTGTGCAGCATTAAGCAAGACTGAGAGATAAAAAGACTTGTTTATTTGAAAACACAAATATACCACTATGAAATAAAGTTGCAAAAATATAGCAGTTATTTGGTTTATGCTCAATATTAAGGAACTTCCTGTGTAGCTGCAACATTGCCATGGCTTTCTGAGTCAGACCAAACCAACCTGCCTCAGACTAGACATACTCTGGTGATCTTCCAGAGTTGTGACTTTCCTGTCCCTGGCCAAGGCTGCATGATCAGGTTATAATAGGACAAGAGAAAAAGGTCTCAAGTTATGTTAGAGGAGATTTAGATTGGATTTTAGGAAAAAATAATTCCCTGAAAGAGTGGTCAGGCATTGGAACAGGCTGCCCAGGGAGGTGGTGGAGACACCATTCCTGGAGGAGTTAACATGTGTAGGTGTAGCACAACAGGACATGGTGGTTCTGGACAGATGCTTGGACATGATGATCTTTGAGGTCTTTTCCAACCTTAGAGATTCTATGAGTATCCTTTCCTTTGGGCGTGGATTATTTTTTTTTTGGCTTCTCTTATGACCAGAAATAAACCCTGAATTCACGTTCTCCACCTTTCTTAGGGATGCTGTTATCGGTCACATATCTATTGTAAACTTTAAGTAGCAGAGACCTGGCTTTAGTTATCAGGTTGTTTTGTTCTGTTTACTGGGTCTTACAACATGACAGATAGGTAAAGCAATCAACAGACAAACAGACAGATTGATCGATTTTGTCATGAGATAAGAAATGTGCAAGACATAACATTTTTCTTGTTATAGTCATGACTCAGTGTATGACAGGAAACCTAACGAATGACAGGTATGAGCAGGGGTTATTTGGGTGGCACAGCATCCCCATATGCTTTGTGTGACCGTTTGACAGGGATTAACAGCTTTGCAGTTGAAATAGTTTTCAGGTCTTTAGTTAGAATGCAAATGCACAACACTTCTCACTAATGCAGACACTCTCATGCTTGTGGGCTTGAGCAAATACAGATCTCCGACTGTCTATATAATAGTACAGTACCTGTTTGAGCATCAGTTCTGCTCCTCACCGTGATTTGGACATGATGATATTTAATTGATTTTTTAAATTCAAAAATTGAATTAAAATGTAAAAAATATTTAATTGTATTTTAAATTTTAAATATTTAGCAACGTTAGATGACATTTTCCCTCAAAACTAGACAGAGAGGTTTAAACTGTAAAACCTTTCAAAAGCATAGCCTTTATAAATTTTTGTCTTATACAACACCATAAGGTCTATCTATAAATGCAACTTATTACTAAATCCCTCCAGGAAGCAGAAACAGTGGCCGCTGAATATGTTTGCACAGGATAAAGCACTCTGGGTGAAATGTCTGTCTGGGACAGAGTATGCTGCAAAGTGGGTTGACTCCCTTGGTTGATTACAACAGTTTCATGTCATTGCTCAGCTCCTATGAAGGAGAACATTTAGATACATGCATAAATATTTGGAAATCATAGTATAATTAATTTAAATAATGGATCAGCTACCCGATAGTTGACTGATGACACATTTATAGAGAAATGGATTCAGGGTAACTCCTGTCTTGTTAGTCAGGGCGGGCTTCAATTAATGTAAGTGACTGACTCTTACATTATCAGGATGGTCAGATTCTTTACATGTCAGCAGGAGTGGGCCTCTCAGGACACATAGGTACTGGGTACACATGTATCCTGCTCAGGCTTCAGTTTTAAGCCATTATTGAGGCTGATGCTCAGCCCAACTGCAACGATGTCAGAAGTCATGCAAAATGTTGATATCCCTCTTTTTTCACTAAGAACTTAAGTAGGTTTTAGTGAATGCCACTCTTAAATGGAGGGACCTAAAGCAGCAATTAAGTGTTGAAAAAGGACATTTTCAGCCCTCTTTTAAAGGAAAGCAGCCAGGTAAACTGTTACTATGAAATGTGCAGTATCTACACCTAGCACAGCGTGCTATGGTGACTATTTGAATTTAGCTTACCCAGCCCTCAAAACACAGGGAGGGCCTG
The DNA here is from genome assembly GCA_013399135.1 of Heliornis fulica. NCBI lineage: Eukaryota > Metazoa > Chordata > Aves > Gruiformes > Heliornithidae > Heliornis > Heliornis fulica. Next base: position 479,449 of record VXBZ01012348.1, read on the forward strand.
GGGGTGCAACACCCATGCAAATTTCATGAGTATAGTAACAGCAGATTTACAGACCTCACAGAGACGCTGGATTAGTGTATGCTTTCACTGGAAAAAAAGGCCAGAGAGAGAGTTAGGAAATCCAGACATAGTACAACAAAGAAGCGGGTAGCCTGGCTAGCCTGGAAACTGGCATTTTCTGATAATATGAAATAACAACTTTCTGTCACACCTCTGCCAGTGACATTTGGCATGTAATTACAGGCCATCCAAAAAAATCCATAGGGCACTCCTACATGGTGCATCTCTCCTAGTACAGTAATTGGAGGTGCTCTGGAGGACGCCTGTGCCGGTAGATTCACAGAGTCAGCCATTTGGATCCACATGTGTGAGCCCCTATCTTCTTTCTAGACCCAACTCCACACAGCAGCAGATTTGCCTTTCTCCAGATTGTTTTGATACTAATGATGCAGTGGCAGAATGATTTCCTTAGGCAAACTCATTAAAAAAAGAAAAAAAATCAACCCATGCCTGTGAGATAATGGTACTACACATTGCAGAATACTGGTGAATATGCTCCATGACCAGGAAGTATATTAATGTAACCATCATATCATGGTAATATTTTTTTCTTGTTTACTTATTGATATGTAATTTTGTGGGCACCTTACAAGGACCTTTAAGTGCTTGCAATACCTTTCCCTAAAAGCTTCAGAAGACAAAAGAGAAGATAAACCAGCCATTTCCAGGGCAGAATTATTCCTTCTCTTTTACAGCTGAGGAACCAAGAGGGTTGATTGGGCAGCTTGCTCAAGGCCAGGCATCAATGCTACGGCTTTGAGTTGTTTTAACAGAGGTCTTGTGAATCCCCCTTCAATGTGGCTACAGCCTAGGCAGTCAGCAATAGTGTACCAATGCATACAGCAATCCCAAATGTTATCCAGGGCAGTGTGTGCACGTGGGAATAACAACGTTATGGAGCCTGTGGAGATGTCAGTGAGAAAACTAGATTTAGAAAAAAGAAAACCCTTTGTTTTCTGTATTCTTCATTATTATGTGTCAAGGTTTACTTGTTTTATTTTGTTCTTAGTTTAAGTTTTCCTTGGAATACTGTCTATTTCATCTTTCTCTCTGCAACAGAACATTTAGTTTTCAATAGTCTCCAGTATGCAGCTCCATCAATAAATGTTCTCACTCGTGATGACTGAAAAGTGTCCGACAGCAACACATCAATCCAATTTGTGCATGAGAAACTTCAGAATACCAATCTTTTCAGGGCACAAGTAGTTATTATGAAAGTAAATGCTTCACCTCATTTGGCTTTAATTTTTGGTAAAATCTGTGCCCAGTTAGAGCTTCTGGAAAAATATTGGCATCTACAGCTTAAAGCCTAATGATCTTGAAGAAATTTAGAGAAGAGGCTGATGAGATTCTTGCAGACTTTATTCTTGCATCTGGATGGCAGAAACACTGTAAAGGGTCAGGAGCTTTTACCTCTGCTTTCCACTGCCATCTTAAATACTCCTGTCAGAGAAATACAGTTTAGCATTTTCTCTTCTATGTCCCCCTTATTTGCCGGCATTTTTAGCCACATGAGTCCTGTTGGTGTCTGTGAGAGAACAATATGAAGACTAGTGCAGGAAGTACACCTGCAAATGATGTCCATATTTTCCATCAGGCTGCCTTTACTTTAGTTTCGTTAATAGGTATCAGTTATGGAGAAAGAGCACAGTTTCCAAAACACATGAAGAAGAGTTGCATCATGGTTCCACCCTACTGTGCTCTACAAGCAGTGAGGGTTTTGTCAGTAGGGATTGCTACCTATGGTAACAGATCGATGAAGCAGCAGAAATCATGTGCTGTGACACTGCAGGAACGTGTACATCCTTCTATTTTTGTGGTCTCTGGGGCCTTGTGCGCACTCCAAAACAGTTATAATGACGAGTAACTTGAGTTCTGGTAGGCTTCACAGAGTAGTGCTATGAAGCTGCTGTTTATAAGCTCGCCTGGCCTTTAATTAGCTTCAACACAGAGCCAAGCACTCCCCGTCCTGGGAAGGAACATCCCTGTACACGTTTGGAAATATACAGCTTCCCTGGTCTGGGGGCCACTTGCTTACACCTTCATCCTCCCATGCAGACACCATGCTGAGTTGGCTGAAGTCCCCAGAGAAGGAGCATGAGGATTCCACACCAAGGGGGACACAGAGAAGGAAAAGGGCAGCATAGCTCCTCTCAGGAGCACAGTCAGGTCTTCTCCCACCTCTTCTGACTTGGCAGCTGAACACTGGACACAGTTTTTCTTCAAGTGCTTGAGAGAACATCTTCCAAGGGTCTATGGGCAGAAAAAAAAAAAAAGCCAAACACCTGTAGAGGTCTCTCTTCACTTGGTCAGAGGAGATTTATCTCTGCTCCTCCAAGGCACTTGCTGAGAGACTGTTCCTCTCTAGCAAAAGCAAGCAGTGATAGAGCTTTCAGAGACATCATTTTGCAGGTTGAGTTAATTCATACAGAATCCTTACTATTCAATTACTTCTGCCATTTTCGGAGTGATGAATTCACAACATACAGCATTAATCATCAGGCAGCTACATCTAAGCCATGTAATAGCTAGATGCTCTAACAGGAATTGACAGCTGACATGTACTGAAAGTGTGACTTACCATGGCCTGAAATTGAGGGAATTATGTGACAAAATTAAATGCTTGCATGCTTCCAGGCAGCCGCTGTGATTTTGGTAAGGAACAAAGAAATACGATTACTGCACCAAGATTTACTGTAGGTAAATTTGATCAGGATTTTATACCTACAGCATACCACTTCAAACTGTGTCACCAGGTATGCCTGTAAACACATTCATCTTGATGGATGTCACAACTTGCTCAGCACAACCAATAATGCAATGCCTTATGGCAGCAGTATCTTCAGGGAAAAAACACCCCAACCACCTAGATTTCTTATCTTTTTAACAGACAGCCATTTAAAAATAGTTCTTTTTAAAGTTTAATCAAGCATACAGTGTTCAGTTAACTTTTTTTTTCCCATCATAAAAGATTTTCTGAACAGAATCTGCAGCAATCCTGTGCTTTGCTGCATGACAAGTATATTTTGTAAGTAAAAATGGTCTGTTTCTTTAACAGGGTTTCCTGTAGGTGGACCTCCCTGCAACTGATCTGAGCAGTACAGCGATTCAATATGAGCCAGTCTCTTTTCTTTCCAAACTGCCAGGTTAACAAGGATCAGGTGGTGGTGTAATGCTTTATGCATACTCAAAATATCTTTCCAGCAGGGGGATGTAGAATTCCAGTTTTTTATGTGTTGCAAGACTGATAGGACAGTTATTTTCCTGTATCATGAACACCAGAATGGGTCTACTTCAAAGAAGAACAAAAAAATGAAAGCAATCTGGACTGAAGAATTCCTAAATCTGAGCAATTATTAAATTACTTCCCTGTTTGTGATCTGAATAAATGATAACCACGAACTCTTTGGAATCACTTGCTCAGGAAACAACTGGAAAAATTATCCTTGAATCTCTTCAGAGTAAATTATGGATAAAAAGTGAGATAGCATATGGATAATTTTGAAACTATTTGGCCAGAATGTGGCTGGCTGAAAGTAATGCAAACTTGATCTGGCACTGCTCTAGATCATGTTTTCCCTGCTTTGAATTAAGTTAAAAATAAGGTAACATTTAAAAAAAAAAAATTGACTAGGCACCCTAGAGCCTTTGAACTAACAAATATAATTTCCCGTGTTAAGGTAGTTCAGTGCCTGTCACAGGGGAAAGCTAAACCCAGTCCGAAGAAAAAAAAAAAATCTCTGGATTTTGAAAGGCAAATTTAACATCACCTCCTGTCTTTCAATCTCATCTGGACATCTGCAGCCTGTGCCTGTGGGGCCAGCCAGAATCCCCTATCCAAAGAAGCCAAATTTTCTCCCCTCCTCAGGAAGCTCCTGACACATTTGTGGCCAAGGGCAGAGGACAGAAATCCCATTAATTCAACAAGTCTGTCAGCCAGAGCAACTCAAGGCAGGTGGGAGCTCAGCCAAAGGCTACCCCAGTAAACTGTGAGTGGGAAGTCCTCACCTGTGAAGGACCTCAAGTTCAGCTAGGATAACAAATGTCTTCTGTTCACATCGGCCTTCACTTGTTCATCCCCAGCTGGTAGGTGCAGTCTTTTGAATCAAAAGGATTCCTGCCTGAGCCACCTGAAGGGGAAATATGGGTTAATGCCTTTTGAACTCCCAGTTCCTGGTCTGAATTCCTTTTTCCTCCATGCAGTCCCTCACTGTCGGGGCCTTGATCACATGCTAGGAATCCTGTCCTTGCCTCAGCCGGAAGACTCCCTAGGAACAAAGAAAGTCTACAAGGGGCATGACTGAAAAGATTGAGATTCCCGGGCTTTATGCGTTAACCAATCAGGAAGATGTGTGGGAGGGGAAATAAAAGGATTTGAATCTGCACCACGTTGATGTGTACTTTCACCCCGGTCCCGCGCCGTAGAAGCGGGCTCTGGCACCTCACCTATCGTGTTTCCTTCTTCGCCCAGAGATTTTGGCACATGAAGAGATGCCATTGCAGCGTGCATGTTGGAATTTGTCCTTTTGCTCAAAAGCTGCTTTCTGTTCTTGTTTGTCAGTTGAGGAAGGAAACATTTCCGATTTAATCATAGAAAATAGCATTCAGAGATACAGAATCATCACACAAAACAAAGTGGTTTGTTAAGCCAATTAAGAGATTCTAAATTAAAGAAAAAAAACCCAAAAACAAGCTGTTGTTAATATAGAAATGTCAATTCTCACCAGAGCTTTGAGTTATCTAATAATAAAGCTCTTTCAGAGAGTCTAGTCCTGCTTCCATTGAAGTCAATGGCAGAACTCCCAATGATACCAGGCGGAGCAGAATCTAGTTAGCAATCTGCAAGCTGCTGGTTCAGTAAAAGTCATGGTAATTATGCAGATGGCCATGTAAAGAAGTTGAGCTGAAAGTCATTTTGTGATTAAAAAAAAAAGTTTTAAAAAGAAGATAAATATGGAAGAGAAATTCTGTTGTAATAGAAAATTACCGAAGAATTAGATTTCAGAGGTAGAAGGTAGTAAGTCATTTGACATTCTAAAACGTGGTGGACAAATTGTAACAGAATTACATAACATATCAAGATGATCATAAAGGTCTGTATGAAATTATACCCTTATTTCGATATTAAGATAGAATCTTACAGGTTTAATTACATGCTGAGTTTTGCACTGTTGGAAGCAACTGATTTCAGTAGGACTGTAAAGAGTATAAATTAGTATATTACTGGCTTATTCAGATTTGTGTTCCTTGAAATAGAGAGCTGGGTTCAAAAGATGGGGAATAAAAGGTGGGAAATATATGTAGACCTTAGGGTTAGAAGGACACATTTTAAATTGCTGCAGGGAAATTTCAAGGTGAATTGGGAAATAGTTTGTCTCCAGAGGCTGTGAAATCTTTATTAGTAACAGTCTTTAAGTGTAGGTGTTAAATAAACATATTTATTATTTTTTCAAACTGATGATTTCCTATAACCTATAGGGCACACCATTTTACTCAATGCAGTTGTACGGAATGTAATGACTCCCATATGGCTTCTGCTTTGGCTTTAAAAGCATTATAAAACAAAGATTCCCTTCATCACATTTATTACAGCAGTGCCTAATGATCAATGAAGAATAGTGCCACTGCACTAAGTGTTATACTTGGACAGCATTAGAGGACCAGTGCCTCTGGGGCTTTTGGACTAAAAAGCCTTTGGTGGTTTGACCAACGGTGAATCACCCTCTTGCCGCAGAGTCTATGCAAAGTCTTTCTTCTCCATTTGAAGAACTCTATTGCATTTCCTATTTTCTCCCTCTAAAAGTACTTGCACTCCAATAAAATCAGAGCTTTTGGTCAGGGATCATCCCAGAATATATCCCACTGCTACTGAGATGCTTATGTTGAGAAGCTCCTTACCTCTTCTCTAGATGAAAGGCTGGGGGAGGGTGTGAGGGGTAGTAGTGGAGAGGAAGGGAATACCTTCAGATGATGGTTTAAGGCTTGTATGATCTGTGTTGACTTACAAAAGTGATCCCCTCCCCTTTTCTCCCACTGAGCACATAGAGAAATACAAATGTCTAAGTCCCTAACCTAGGAATTTCACCTGGTGATTGGTTTTAGAATCATGGGATCATTGAATTATTTTGATTGGAAAAAACCCTTCAGACCATTGAGTCCAACATTAAACTGGCACTGAACCATGTCCCTAAGCACCACATCTATCCATCTTTGAAATACTATCAGGGATGGTGACTCAACCACTTCCCTGCACAGCCTGTTCCAGTGATTGACAATCCTCTCAGTGAAGAAATCTTTCCTGATCTTCAATCTAAACTTCCCCCTCTTCCTGTGGTCCTATCACTTGGCTCATCTTTCCTGATATTGTCCATTTTCCCTCTTGTGGTAAAATGCAGTGAAACTCATTGCACAGAAATTAGCCTGCCCTGAAACATGAGAGAACTATTTAATCTTATTAGTTTTTCTGTCTCCTCCTAGTATATATACTGTGTGGTACAGCACACCTCAGTCATCTGCAAGTTGATTCCAAATCAACCTTGGAAAAATTAGGACAAGTGCTTGGAAACAATGGTGTTCACTGTTTGCCACAGCAGTTGCAAGAGAGAACTGTGAAACATCATGACCTCAAAGAAAACAAATACAAAGCTCGGCTGGAAGAGAGGTGTTGGGAGCAAAATACTCAGAGCAGATGAGTTGTTTTTAAAAAATACCAGTAAAGCTGTAGCAGGCTTCTGCTGCTACTAATGGACATCCAGTCAAAGCTTGGCCAGCACAACCTGTGTTGATGTGTGCTTCACTGCTCTTAATGCCTGAGCTTGCAGTAAAGATAATGCAGGAATACCTATCCATGCAGGAATCACGCCCTCAAATGCACCATAGAGCTTTGTAATGATAAAGATAACAGCCCATCAAAAGTGAGCGGTTGGAAATTGTGAAGCCTCTTTTGTTGAAGGTACTTAGATGAAAGATGAATAAAAAAGCTAACTGGAATGATGTAGTTACACATGATCTTACCTTTAGGCAGATATACAAAGTAATAAATGTTTTGGGTTTTTGTTTGGTTTTTATTTTTACTTTATAATCTTGCACTTTTATTGGGTAACAAAGCTTGCTAATCTGTTTTTCTGAGGCTCTTATACTGCCTCTCTGTCATGTTGAGGCATCAGTCTTCAGAGTCACGCCTGAGCTTAGTAATGCCTGCTATTAAGTTTACTTGCAAAATTAATTTATAAAATTACATTATTCTAAGATTTCTCTGACTGTAGCAAGTCAGCTGCTTTCTTGCTGCTAGGTTCTGTAGATCTCTGATTATCCATTCACCCATGGAAAGCCTTAAAATCTGAAAAGCTTTTGTCAAGGATGGCTGCTATTTTTTTTTCTTTAATATAAGAGGGAAAATGTATCTCTACTGCATAGCATTATGCAGGCTGGTTAGGTGTGCAGACTGATGTACAAAATTCCTTGACTTTTAATTTCAGTATATCTATCTCTCCAAACTTCCAGCAGATTTTGCCTGGTTGATTCATTCAGTTTTCTAACAGGAATGGGGCATACAAGCATTGTTGCAGTATGAGTCTACCAGACTTATCTTCACTAAGTTCCAAAGCACTTGTTCAAGTGGGTTTCAGATTGCTATTATAATTAATTGAAATGTTATTTGTTGTCAGTCTGAAAAACGCTTCTATGGAACAATTCAGACAGAATAGATCCATACGTTCCTCCTGGACTCTGCTTTCATTGGGTGTAGTGATCCATACATAGACCCTGATGGAGCAGCAAATTCCTGCTGGTTTCCTTAGGAAGAGCAGCAAGTCTGAGAACACTTAGTGATGATGATGTCTCTGAAATAAGCCTCATGCAAATAAATGGGGTTTGTCTGCTGCTCTAGGTAATAAGAGCACGGACAGAACCACAGACTCTCCTACACATTTCTTTCCATGAAAGTCGATCCTCTGTTTGGCCAAAAAAGTTTGAATATATGCTTCGTTATGTCTTTTCATTAGGCAAGATATTAATTATATGATATAATTTAGATGTAGCCTCTGATTATAGGAATGTGTTCCTATCTCAGACTTGCTCTTTCCTTGGGCATTTTAAGTAATTGTTAATATACAAATTTAAAATTTAAGTTAATATGGTATTTAGGATGTAACACTGCTTTGTGGTTTAACCTGTCATTATGTCTTATTATTCCACTACATTATAAGCTTAGTCAGAGTAGAAGAGAAAAACATCTTGTCTCCCTACAAGGGAAAGAAGAAGAAAATGATTACACAAAGGAGATAGTGGGTCTCATTCTGCCTCTGTTATGCTGTACTTGCATCTCTGTTATTCCAGGCATTTCAGTGAAGTTATTCTGAATTTACATCTGTGTCACCAAGGGCAGGATTTGGCCCACGTTGTGTAAAGGCTGCATCCTGTTGTTATGGCAACGGGAGTTCTAAAAATTGTGGAAGAAAAGAACACCAGGTTGTTGTGATAAATGATGCATTAAAAGTGACTGCTTTCTTGTAGCTTCATGGTTTTAATTGATGCCTTTTTGTGTGGAATCCATTTTATTGATAGATGCAATTAGCTAAGATGCTGCTGTAGTGGCTTTAACATTCCGGCAGGCAGATATCACACAGGAGATGGACGGGTTAGATTTTATAGCAAGAAGAGTGCTTGGTTAGCTTAAGCTTATATGACAAACTTATGTTCTGTGCATTCCAACTGATGTCTGCACCAGCTGTCACACAGCAGCAGGAATCAACCTAAAGCTAATGTTATCACAGTGACAAGAAGGAAGCCACGTTTTCAACATCTGAAGCATTCTAGATTCTGAAAGAGGCTTATGGGGGAAAAAGTTTCTGTGAGTTCCTTTAAATTGTTTCTTTCAGCATCCTTGCCTGGAGATTGCACACATATAAGGCTTTCTGATGATCTCTCTGGTCTGTGCTGTGCTGAACTTTGAGGTCCACAAAACTATCTCTGCCAGCCCTCTGAGTTTACAAATCACTGGGTTGGATTTATTTGATTTTCTCCACCACTCCAGCCCCCAAAAATTAGCCTACCAGAGGTCAAATCTTGGGACCCTAACTTGCATCCTCCTGCAGAGTTATGGGTGGCATCAGCTAAGAAGCAAACACAGGAAAGAAGCACTGGTAGGATAAAGGCAGCAGTGAAATAAAGGTGAGCTCAAGTTTTAATTGTGCAACATATTATTATGCATATAAAATGAGATGCACTTCTGTTCCAGTTTACAGGTGTCTGACATATGGTCAATGCGGGCTAAAGTTTCCAACATAGCTGAGACACCCAAGTCAGTGGTGTGAGACTTCTTCATCTAAATGTGTTACCTGCTTCCATATGAGACATTTTGAGGTTTCAAAGCCATTTCGGACTTCTGGAAGGTCTGGCAATTTTCAAAGCAGTAGCTGTATATACCTAACACAGCCCCAATATTTAATGCAACTGAATCTTCCCATTATCTAGACTGGAAAATTACCTAGCTCAGATATTCATCTGACACTATTATTCATCTTGTTTAAGCTGTACTAATATGTTGTCCACTGACTGGTTTTAAATTAGAAAAGAGTAGATTTAGGTTGGATATCAGGAAAAAAATCTTCAATATGAGGGTGGTAGATCACTGCAACAAGTTGCCAGGAGAGATGGCGGAGGCCCCCCCACTGCAGACATTCAAGGTCAGGCTTGGTGGGTTCTGAGCAACCAGATCTAGTGAAGATGTCCCTGCTTACTGCAGGGGGGTTGGACTAGATGGCCTTTAAAGGTCCCTTCCAACCTAACACATTCTATGATTCTGTGATTCTATGGTTGTAATGAGAGCTTAATATATCAATTGCTCTGAATGATTGCAAATACCTGATGCAACAACTATTTCTGTACCCCAGTAACACCAGTCTGTAGGTATGTGGGAATAAATGAGAGCGGCTCCATGCTTACACCTGGAGAACCAACTTTATAATTTTGACAGGAAGTTCTATTGAGAATTTTTATCACAGATACTGAAATGTAGAAATTGTCTGATGAGCTAAGTTTTCAGATAAAATCACTGTTGTGGTTCTGATACATATTGATTGGAAAAAAGGCATTAACCTTCCATGAGGATGGATTAGGCTCTGTGTCGGTGTCCTGCAGTGAGTACAATCAGCAAATTTCAGGATATATATCTATCAACAGGAAAAAAATGTCACCAGGAATAAAATTCAGCAGGATGCTTGAACATACAGTTTGTTTTATACTGGAATTTCGCCTGTGCCACAGATTACGCACTTGCTATTCAGACCCTAGGTTGCTACAACTATAATTTGCAGTATTATCCATAATGTTGTTCTGTTTTGAATTGCTCTACTTACCTTGTTCCCTGGAGGTCAAAACAAAACATTGTTGAGAAAAAAGGAAAGTTAACTCCAATAAATTCTCAGTGCACCTCAAGCACTATCTTGGAAAAAGTTTGTTCTCAGAATCCAGGGTTTGAACACGCCCCGAAAGACTATCATGACCAAGCTCCGGGCATTCATGAGTGGAGCTGCCACCTAACTTGTGCCCTCGCTCTTTGCCAGAGATTACTGTCACGTTGGGGAAACTGCTGAAACCAGCATGTTCTGACTCCTCAGCTCCTGCAGTTCCCCAGTGTGGTCATGGGGAAGTAGCCCGCACACCTCCTCCTGTCATACTGTGGTCTGCACATCAAGCCCACCTGGGAAAAATGGCTGAGAAAACCACAGAAGCTCAGGCAGGAACATGAATGTGACCAGCACTTGGGAGTGGAGTGCAAGAAACATGTTGTTAATACATCAACCAACAACTTTGAGTTAGGTTTTTTTCCTTGAGACAAGGTGTGCATGCACACATATTCACGCACCTGTGTTTTAGAAGGCAACAAAATAAAAAACTACATTCCAGTGAAAATAATAATGGCTGGGGGCTGCTATAGGATTATCATTTTCAGCTCTTAAACAGTGACAGTATTTTCTGTGCTGTGGAATAGCGAAGGTACAATGTAAGCCCTGCTCAGATTAAGTTGCTGGGAAGAAAATGCATAAATCTGCAGCTTTAATTAAAAGAAAAAGAAGTGATTACAGCTAGGAAAAAAACCAACCACTTACAGGGGCTTTTTTCTTTGTTGTGGTCTAACTATAAGAGGTGGATTGAAGAAGGAGTTAAACCTCACAGCACTGGCCTTGACTGCATTAAAGCTGCTTTCAGATTTATAGAGCAAATGATGGCTGATCTTATTTTTAACCCATGAAACTCAAAAATTGGATGCAATTAAACAAAACCAAGAGAGCTTACATAAAGAAACAGAGCCAACTCCTGCATGTTCCTGCTGTCCTCATACTCAACTGCAAAAATTTTCATACAACCTGATGAAGCATATTAACCATCTGATGTGTTAGCAGGAAGCTGCAGGTATAGCTCAGGAGAGGAGAGGGAGAAAAATGAGCAAGGCTGGACTTGGGTAAAACGACAGTCCGTGACCCCTCAGCAACAGCTGTTCAGGTGAACTTTTGTTTTTCAAGGATCTGTGCTCTGAAGGTGAGGAGGAATCCGGGTTGTCTGGAGGAGTTAGAAAAGTCATAGTGTTCCCTCCTCCTCGGACAAACAGAAAGGAACAATGGTCCTGGAATGGAGAGCAGATGTCAATCTTCCATCTGTCCTCTCCATAACAGGAGGCACTCACGGTAACAGCAGGGTGAAATACTGCCTTGGTATGCAGAGCAAGCACCCTTTTGCTTGAGCTTTTTGAGCACCCTTTTTTGAGCACAGTATCAACTTCACTCATCAAATTTCATAGAAAAGAGTAAAAAGAATACATATTATTTCCTTGTATGTTTGCACATTTATTAAAAATTCATGGCCCTATTTTCCAAGAAATTCATCTGGCAGGAACTGAATGAGCTGAAAAGTGTGTTTTACGTCGCATGTATATATCTGGGTGGATGTTGGAAAGTGGTCATAACTCATGAGCTAAAACTAACTTCGGTGTGACCGNCATCAAATTTCATAGAAAAGAGTAAAAAGAATACATATTATTTCCTTGTATGTTTGCACATTTATTAAAAATTCATGGCCCCATTTTCCAAGAAATTCATCTGGCAGGAACTGAATGAGCTGAAAAGTGTGTTTTACGTCGCATGTATATATCTGGGTGGATGTTGGAAAGTGGTCATAACTCATGAGCTAAAACTAACTTCGGTGTGACCGAAGTTAGCAGCATACTACAATGCTGCATCCATAGCCTTGGAAGTGTAGGTGAAGATTAAGAAAATAGATAAGTCTTTTTAAACGCCCTTGCTGTCTCCTGAGGGATGCTGCCAACAAAGACCAGGTTTATCTGACCAGTTGCTTCACAGATTGGGTTAGAGACAGAGACCAGACTGTGAGTTTGAGGACGAGAGGAGTGCTATGCTTATTTATTGTTCTTTGTGGTCTGCAAAGAGACACAAATAGGAAATAGAGATAATTAGTGAGACCTTTGAAGGATGTGCAGTTATACCTGCTGATGGATTTTGCGTCTCTGGAATGAAAATGGTTGAGTAAGAATGAAGCAACATGTTGATGTGAACCGAATTAACTTCTTCCTTGCTGGGAACACATGTTGTGATACAGAAATCAGAATTAAGAGAACATAAAAAGGTATGTTCCATAAGAAAACATATTATAACCATAATGATAAGTTAATCATTGAAACTATCAAAATATATAAAAGCAGACCATGAAATATATTTAATTTGTACCATATCAAGTTAGATTTAAATTTTAAGAGGAAATAATAGGAACAAATATTTTGCAGTCAAAAATAAAAAGAATATCTACTGTCACTAAAATAGCTGGAAATCTGTATAACTTATTAAGTTATGTCTTCTCGGTAAATTTGGTCAATGAAAATATTGTGAGCATTAAATATTAAAAATGTCAAACAACATAAAAGTCTGAGATTGATACTTTTGAAAATAAATACAGGAACAAAAAGTATTTTGAAAATCATTAAGTAGCAAGATGGTACTTTATTTTTTTTTTTCAGTGAACAAATTTAATCTAATAATTCAATTAATTTTACTGCTTGTTAGGTACCAATGGCATAATTATCATAAGCTTGTTTGGAATTTGATTGCTACTGTGTTGACTTTAAACTATACTTATTAATATTTTATTCATTGACTCTTTTGATTTGTTGTGACTGTGTTCTTTTCATTTACAGTAAAACATTTCTGCGTCTGAAGCTACTGCTGAACAGATATTGTGCATATTTTTCATTTAACTGTCTTTTTATTCCACACTAGTAGCCTCCTATTAATTGTCTTAATCCATCTAATGGCTGATTTACTAATCTGAATTGATATCCTATTCAAACCCTATAAAATCTTCTGAAAAAATAGATTTAAGACTTGGCATCACCTGGAGGACAGTGGGGTTTTGGAGCAATCATGACTGACTCATCACTCAGAACTCATGCTTCTGAAAGATTTTAATCACAAGCTGTTTGGTCCCAGGTATCAGGATGAAGGAGTCGTCCACCTGACAGTGGGCATACAGCCTCTGTTCTT